>OW285244.1:45352960-45907960 GCA_935421215.2 Melolontha melolontha
TTCGGTAAAATGAAGATTACAGACAACTTTGTTTTTAAGTTGGTTGTTTTTAAGATTCGTAAATTCTGGTCTTCCCGCTAGGTCTATCCATAGCTTACATAACTCCTTATTCCTTGCCGGAAATTTATAAAAATGCAAACTGGGGTTTTTAGCAGTTGTACTTTTGCAGTTTTGGTAGCTGCACTTGCATCCTCCCATTCCTAAAATTGTACAGAGTCAAAGCACTAATTTGTTTTTTAATTTATTTTTGAAATATTCTTCTTTGAAATGCAAATTGCAGATTACTTTGTTCTTCAATTGGTTTTGTTTTAATTTGTGGAATTCTTGTTTTCCTGCGTTCTCTATCCATTTGTTGCATAGTTCTTCATGCTTTGTTGGAAAATGGAAGAAGTGCAAATTGCAGTTTTTCGTCGTTGCATTTTTGCAGTTTTTTCTAGTTTTTTTTTTGATTTGTTAGTGAAGCAGGTTGGCGCAAAATGTTTATCACAAACAACTTTGTTATAAAAGTTATAAAATTCTGGCCTTCCTGCTTTCTGGATTCAGATGTCGCAGCGTTCTTCCTGGTTAACGGGATAGTGGTAAAAGTGTCTTTCTCCATTCTGTTTCGTTGCACTTTTGCAGTTTTTGTAACTGCAACGGCAACCTCCCATTCGATTATATAAAATTTGTATATCATTACATCGAGTCGATTATATAAAATTTGTATGTCATTACATCGAGTCGATTATATAAAATTTGTATATCATTACATCAAGTCGATTATATAAAATTTGTATATCATTACATCGAGTCGATTATATAAAATTTGTATATCATTACATCGAGTCGATTATATAAAATTTGTATATCATTACATCGAGTCGATTATATAAAATTTGTATGTCATTACATCTACACTAACTTTTTTTTTAATTTATTTACAAAGCATTCTTCGGTAAAATGAAGATTACAGACAACTTTGTTTTTAAGTTGGTTGTTTTTAAGATTCGTAAATTCTGGTCTTCCCGCTAGGTCTATCCATAGCTTACATAACTCCTTATTCCTTGCCGGAAATTTATAAAAATGCAAACTGGGGTTTTTAGCAGTTGTACTTTTGCAGTTTTGGTAGCTGCACTTGCATCCTCCCATTCCTAAAATTGTACAGAGTCAAAGCACCCACATGTTTGGATAACAATTGTCACGCAAATATGAACTTGGATTGTGTTCTAGACACAATGTTTAAAAGCGTCTTGAATATGTTATTAATTATTGTAGTATGTATATATTTGGCAAATATTTTATTATTACAAGAAAAATAAAAGAGGAAACACATTTTATTATTTTAAATCTTTATTGTATTTTTACCAGACCAGACGACTACAATGAACAGCATGATAATTTTCATTTTCACTGCATATAACTTATTAGTGTGATACCAATGTAGGTGAATTTTATAAACTAAGACAGGTTTAAAAATATTTACCAATTTAATTAATAGATATTACTTCCTGTTTTCACCACGTAAAAAATTGTAAAGTTCAAAAATTTATTAAAATGTATTCCGAGTCAATAGATGATTGTTTTAAAAACAAGGTGAAAATATGTGCCTTTAATAATCTATTACAGATGTTAGAGAAGACCCAACATCTATGTGTGAAGTCGCGGTGTCTGAACTTAAAAGAACAGGTAAATAAACACTTCAAATAAATATTGCAATTAAGCAAAAAAAAAAAATTTTTACAGAAGAAATTGGTATTACTGCTGCAGTAACTGAAACAGAACCATGCTATGAAAAAACAAATGAAGCCAGTATGTTAAATATACCAATTTAAATGCAGCAAGTCTTAATTTATATATGTTGCAGATAATGCACCACAACCATCTACTTCTTCTCAAACAGAGTATTGTTTACCTGGTATCGATATTGATTCAAGCCAGAGAATACATAACAGAGACATTATGGGATATACTTCTTGTGAGTACATGTGAAGTAAATTTAAAAAAGTTAATAGTTTTCAAAACAATTAAGTACTTTTTGTGCCAATAATACATCATAAGCAATTTCTTCTCAGAATATACAATATGTATATATATATATATATATATATATATATATATATATATATATTTGTATGTGCAGAATCTTATGTATATATATATATATATATATATATATATATATATATATATATATATATTTTTTTTTGTATGTGCAGAATCTGTGCTGCAGCATGTAGGTGTAACAAGAAAAACTGAACTTAGCCCTAAAGCGAAGAAACTGTTTAAACACTCACAACAACTAAAACGAACAGCTTCGAAGTACCAAAGAAAAACAGAGTATTTTAAGACCAAATATAATACTTTGAAGAATATGAACAAAAATGAAGTACTAGAGTACTTAATGGCACCTTTAAGTAATATTGTAAAAGATTTCATTAAAAGCCAATTGCGTACAGTAATAAGGAAGCCTAAGGGTCGGAGGTTTACTGCAAATGATAGTATTCTAGCTTTATTGCTTCATAAGCAAAGTCTTCGCGCCTATAAATTATTGTCAAAAATCTTTTCATTGCCTTCAAAATCTACTATAAATAGATTATTGCAAAAAGTACCAACAATGTGTGGAATAAATGAAAAAATTTTTCTCGATATTGAAAATGCAAGTCATTATTTGAAAGATCACGAGAAGATATGCTTTCTAATGTTTGATGAAATGAGTATTCAACCTCATATACAGTTTGATCCATCTACAAATGAAATTCATGGCTTTGAAAATTTGGGTGATAAGACTAGTAATAAAATAGCTGATCATGCTCAAGTTTTCTTATTGAAAGGTGTACTTAGAAAATGGAAGCAGCCCTTGTGTTATGCTTTCACAAGGAATACAATTAATGCCATGAATTTAGTTCGCTTATTGAAAAATATAATCATGAAATGTCAAGGAATAGGATTGACAGTAATTGCTACAGAAACATTGAAAAAAAATTGAAAAAATCACAAGATGAGCACACTTTTTGACTTTAATATATGCATATTTATCTCGACAAAACGCAAGCGATCCCGTCTTCTTTTTAAAAATTGTAACACCTTAATCAGCACGGATCGGAATTTAAAAATCAATTTACCGAAAATAAGAACAAAAACGTTTTAAAAAGACCACGTTTAAAGGAGATCCATTAATCATTTTTTTCGATTTAATACTGCCAAAACGCTGACATCTATGTATTTATCGATACACAGGCAATGTTTCCAATTAACAAAGTAATGAATAATTTAGGAAGTTCAACCACCTGAATATTTTTCTGGATATTTTTGATTGATTTTTATGATGAACATTTTTGGCAAAATACTTTGACTTTATTTATTAATGAAAATGGATAAATGGATAATGAATTTACTAATATTTACCTGCATCTAGAATGCGTTGTTCAACTGATCGTTGCCTGCGGTGCCAAAATTGCCAAGCCTTTATGTCGTCTTCTGGACGTTTCTCTTCTCGGAATACTAACATAACAATACTCTGAAAGAGATATAATCAAATATATACCTAAAGCGTCTGTCTATTTATGTGATGATCGTTTTTAAAGCGTCCGTACTTAGTTTATTTAATTTTAGGATTACCTCTTGCTGAAAACTCTTCAAGCCAAAAGGATCGATAGGTCGTGCTTTCGCAGTCCCTATGCGTACTGAACATCGGGATCAAGCCAGCTTTTGCCCTTTTGCTCTACGCGAGGTTTCTGTTCTCGCTGAGCTGGCTTTACGACACCTGCGTTATTCTTTGACAGATGTACCGCCCCAGTCAAACTCCCCGCCGATGAAAGCAAATTACAAGTCAAGTTTGCAACAACACATAAAAGCAAAGCATTTATGCTTTTATGTGTCGTTGCAAACTTGCGTTGTAATTTGCTTTGAATTCGCAATCTGCGCATTTTATAATAATTTTCTTCAAGATGTTTTGCTTTTATGTGTTGCGTTAAAAGTGACTTGCTACTTGTCTTGAGTTCACACTCCGCGCATTCATAATCTCTTTCTCCAAGATGCTTCTTTTTCACGTGCATGTTCAGATGTGCCTTCGTCTTGTATCTCCTTTGACAAATTCCACATTTATAATTTTTCACCTGGCAATTTCTTTGGTTTTCTTGATTCTCGGCAATTATTTTAAAAGAATTCTTGAAATTTTCTTGGATTTTCTTCTAAGAATTTTTTTTGAATTTATTTGGATTCTGTTCTATTCTAAGAAATTTAAAAAAATCCTGGAATTTTTGGAAATTCCCTTCGAAATTTTTCTATGATTTTTTTTTGTTTTTAATAAAAATTAAATTTTTGTCAAATGCTTTCTGAAGGATACATAACTAATTGACCTTTCATATTATTTAAACGATATATTATTGATTGAAGTATCTAGGTATTTGACTTACGCTGTTTTATTATTATTAATAGAAGTGAACTAGTCTGTTACCAAACTGGTTGGTGAACCTAAGAGTCTGTTGCCCGTGGGCTAATGTAAAAAAATTAATTACTTCTAAGACTAGGTCGTAGTTTGGTTTGAGAAATTTTGAGGTTTTGAAAAGGTTGTAAATTTTTCTCTGGAAAATAATGGTGTAATAATAAATAACAAATACGGAGTAAGGTCGTGTTTGGATAACACATTAATGTTTTGTATTAAAGCCGAGGCTGTCGCCTTGCCAAAGTGTTACGCATACACATGACTGTGTATCAAGTTATTACAATGGTAACTTAATAACAACTGCAATTTTAAGTAATTAGAATATGGATAGGGTATTTATTAGTCCAAAGCTTCATTTACATCCCATTGCTTGACTTATTTAGGCAAGGCATAGACCATAAATATGAGATTGTCGTCACCTGGAAACTAGACTTCGATCAAGCGATAGATATCTACTGCCGAAGTTTCCATTCACTGGCCTTCATTATATGTGTAATAATACATCTGGTTTAGGATAGTTAAAAGTCATTATGGTCTATTAATGGACCTCGACCAATAAACAAATAACTTCCGATTAGGAAAAAAAACGACTCGTTTGGAAATTTCTAAATGGATTGCGTATTGTTTAAGGTTAACCTGAGAAAATGGCTGCATCTATCTGAAACAACAATATACCGCTTACATACCAAAAAAAAGAACGTGCTTGTCTCATATCGTTCAAAATGTTTCAAAAAACACTATTTAAGAAATTGTAGACATATCAAAGAATGAAGAGTTTGAGGTTCATCATAATATAGAAATCAGAATACTTTAAACCCACGTTAAATTCAAATTTTTTATGTTATGTAACCTAAAATTAATACAACAATAAAGAAATATGTCTACCTCACCTATTAAATTTATAAAACTATCCTAAGTAAGAAGCTCAAAGAAAGTTTAATGATATAGACGAGGAATATGTTGAGAAGGATATATGGAAGGGTATATGTTTAAAAGATTAATGAGTGAGATGTATGAGGTTTACCAAGAGTCGAAAATTGTTACCGTTATAATATTGAGGAGGGTGTGATGATTGAGGTTACAGAAATGAGAAGGGGATAGAGAATTGGCGGTACTAAACTGTGATTTGAAACCAAAATATCTCTAAAGAGTTTTAATATAAATTATTTAAATGTATTCCAATTAATCCAGCTTTTGAATTAAGTAGTATCTAGTAACTTTGTGGATAACTATGAGCCGTTGTAAATGGAACTGAAAATGTAATGAGGGTAGTTTATAAACAAAATATATCAATCTATATCAAACACTGAAGATGGTGGTGGTATAGTTCACAATATTTGCTTTTGAAACATGTTCTTTTCAGACTTCTAACGTAGCTCATTTTCTGGTAAGATAAGAAATAGTTCTTGAGTTTCACTTTGTATTTAAACAATAAAATTTATTAATATTGTTATTGTTATTATTATTATTATTTCTATATGTGTATTGTGGACATATATACTTACATACGCCTGTAAAGAAAGTCTTGGCACGGGAGTGTATACATACATAGATACGGTAGTATAAAGTGGTGAGTCATCATCCCGAAGTATTTAGACAATGGGGAGGAGTTTAAAAGTGGAAAGTAGTAGTAAAGCCGACGACACAACGTAGCCGCTAGAACAGTGCTGCTACTGCTGCTACCGTCAAGCAGGCCAGAACGCTTTTATAAATTATTCAAGGTGCTGTATTGATCCAAAGTTCCTTTACTCTCCTTTCCCCTATGTGAGTATTTCTGTTAGCATGAATATTTGATCCAGATGCTAGCTTCCCTGACCTAGGCATAACCATCGCACACATGGACTATTTTCGCGCCGTTTTAAATGTCACAATTCGCTCTAGTTTAGAGCACCGCCGGTGTTTTCCGCGTTAAACAAAAACGAACGTCGCGAACGCAAACATCTCAGGGCGTTATTTATTCGAAACTTTCGGCGCGATACGATGCCGGTCGAACGAAAAAAGGCGGCGAAACGTTTTCGTGGCCGGCAACTTTGTTTTTTTTTCAAAAGTCCGCGATTTTGCGAAGTCGCGCGTGCGCGCTGTCCGTCTATGAAATCCACGTGAGATAAGAAGTGGAGGGAACTCTTCCAAAGCAAATTAAGTCGGTACTAAGCGAAAATATACACGACCCGATGGAGAAGGGAACGTAGTAAGACTTCTCGGTCGCAATTCAACTTTGCTGTTGTTTATTATTTGATTAAAATTTTCCGAAACTTCTTAAAAGTTTTCTTATACATTTAATACTCTCGTATGTATTTCAGGTATTCAGTATATCCCACAATAATATCAATTTTTGTTTCTGTCAGCTTACTTTTATTTCTTTACTTTATAAAGGATACGTTTTCGTATTTGTTTTTGTTTTGGAAAGTATCGCGGAATAAATCCTATTAGAGGGTGTGGGATAATCTGGTAATTCTCCACAAAACTTTAATAAACTGTAAAGTTCATTTTATTATTTTTTCCATTTTATTTATTGAAAATATAGACAGACCATAAGCACGTTTCCCATCCATTTTGATAATAAAAAAAATTGGTCCCGACACCATTATATGGTCGAAGGGAATATAGGTTTTATATATATATATATATATATATATATTGTCGAATGTTTTCGCGGTCATTTGTTGAAGCGTTATTCCACGGAATATTTCGCCGCCGTTTACATGATTTCGTCCTGAGAAGGACAACTTTCTTCCTGATGTTTCGGTGACATCACTTTCACCTTTTTCTGGAGGATCTTCTCGTTGCGATAGTAACTTCAAGACTTTTGACATTCCTTCCTACCTCTACCTTTGTGGATTTACCTTTTGACCGTTGGCCGTTTCCGTGTTTCAATAGTAAAGTCGCTTCGATAGGCCCCGAAGCGTGAAGTGTGTCTACCTGTGCCTTCCTTAATGTCAAAATTTTATTGTTTTTGTTTTTTTTTCTTTGTGCTTTTTTGGCACATTACTGGGTTATGGAGATTGGAATTTTGCTTGGTGGGCTTATGGGCAAAAAAGCCTTTAAAGTAATAAAAAAGAAACGATGAAAATTTCAGTGTAACAACTCATAAACACTACTAATCAATCCGCCTCTGTTTCTTACGCATTCAGCTAGTAAATTAGGCATACTTGAAATTGGCGAATCAATAGTAGTCTGTGGTATGCTATCCCAAGCATCTAAAATATTTTGTTGAGGAATATTTACATTGTTTTGGGGTGGGTGAAAATCATTGATGCTCTATCCTACTATGTATATTCCATTTATTGATGACAAGTCCGTCGAATGAGAAGAGTAAGTAATCGACATTACCATTATCCAGAAACTCGATAGTCACCCTCGCCATATGTGTCTGCGTATTATCCTGCTGAAAAATTAGATTTACCAGTTGAAAAGATGGTATTAACACTGGTTCAAGAACATTGTTGACGCAACGAATAGCATTTTATGTTCCTTGAGTTACTACTAGAAGAAATCTACTTCCACTGCAAATAGCAGAATCGCACCTTGTAACGGTCTTCTGACCATTTTACGATTATCATGAGCCCCATGAACAAAATGAACAGTGCAACCTTTGGCTACACAACTCTAGTATTGCAATTTTATGGCAAGAGATGGTCAGTACGATCTAAGTCAAAGAAACTGTTTCTAAGAGACATAAGCCGAAGTACACGATCTTCACTATCGTGATTTTGCGAATTGTAGTAGTAATAAAATCTTATATATTTTTCTTCATCACTTTATTCGGTAGGCTTTATGGGCAAGGATTGAGAAACAGATTTTGTAGTGCGATATAAGTATAAATAAGAATTTTATTATTTAATTACTCCTTTACGAGAGCGACACTGAAAATTTTTAGAAAATCATGTTTCACTGCTTCATATGATGACGTAAAAGTGATTCCACGCGTTTTATCTTTAATTATTGGAAACAAAAAGAAATCACAAGGTGTTAGGTCAGAGCTGTATGGTGGAGGGTTCATGGTGCTGACGTTTAGGGCATCCAGATACTCAGTTGTTAGTTATGCGTTGTCATCGACAACAAAATTTTCTCACGTCTAACTGTTGATGTAAAATGTTATGAATTTGACACAATATTAATTGCCCGATGGCGCCCGAATAAATTCATATGATGTCCATCGATCTTCCTTAAGCATTGCCCAAACAGTGGAAATATTCGCATCAGTAACAGCAGTTCTTGGGCGTCCTTCACGAAATTCATAACTAAGAAAAAACGATCTTTTTTGAATTCGTTGTACCAATTATAAATTGTTGTCTTAGATGGGGTTTCTTCGCCAAAGGAATTTCTAAGCCGGTCTTTAAATGACGATTTAAAAACGTAAGAAATTATAACCCCGACATATTCTCTAGTCAAATTCATTTTTGGGTGAGCATAAAATCCTTAAACAATGATAATTAACATTATTTTTCCAGTGTATTAAAAAATTAATTCTGGATTGATTGATATTATTAATGTTCAAATTACTTTAACAATAAATTACATTAAATTTGAAACATGCTGTAATATTAAAGTGAACTACGTGGAAGTTATTCAAAACACAATTTTATCCTTTTAAATTATTTCCACGTTAAATTCTTTTCTAATGATTTTATAATATTGCACTATATGACTTGACCCTCCTCTAAGAGTCTTTACGAAAAATATATGTGCAAGGGAATGTAAGCCCTAGCGTGCATGCATACAAGATTAAATCTGTGGTCTTGAATGTATGTCACGTATTGGTCATTTTTTATTTCCTAGGAAAACCGTCTACCTAAAACTAAATACATATACTTGTCATATAGATAGGATTTTATTATTTTCGAATTTAGAAATATCGCGCCAGTAATGGGATATTTTGTGAAGTAGTCATCATTTGTTTATTAGTATGAAATATTTATAATAACAGGTTAGCGTGTAAGATTATTCCTAGGAATGGAACGCTAAACTCACTCTGAATTTGGTTTCAAATGAGGCGTTATTTTCACCATCATCATTATAATATATAACGACACCTTCTTTTAGCTTTTATATTGTTCTTTTTGGAGACTATTGGAGTGGTTTTTGAAAACTTCTTAGATTTTGCCAAGTATAGGCAGTATTATATTGTTGCATTTATTTAAAGATAAACTATATCTTTGAACTTAGAGGGCATTATTTTAATATCGTTTAAGCATCTTTATGTTCTTATTGTAATATATCGACTAACAGTAATGCATAGTAAAACATTTGTGAAAAATATTTTAATAATTGTATTTTATGGTTTGATTATATTCATATATTTGGAAAAGTTAAAATGAAATATCTAACTGTAAATATATTAATGTATTGATTTCAAAAACCCTGTATAAAGTGATATTCCTATTATGTATTTGGTTTGTATATTCGACTGCAAATATTCTTAAAACAAAGTACACTAACTCACTATACCTAACTTCCAAAGTTCCCGTTTAATATTAGATACAGTTTAACATATCAAAGTTTATAACTTGACTATTATATTCTCTAATATTTTACCATTAATATCACCGTAAAGAGGATGTAATATTACAAGAAATTATCATAGCATATGCATGACTAACATATTTCAAATCACGTCAAGTACGTCAAAAGCAAAGTTTGTTAGTCAAATGTATTCACATCATTCGCATGCGGAAGTACCATCCCTTTTATCAAACAATTAATATTCTACCTCCCTCAAAACCGAAAAAAACACGGACGCATTTCAGTATGTTCTCTGCATTTTGGAAGAAATATTCTAATTCCGAAAATTCGCAGCAGTGAAAATTTATACATGTGCTAGCTTTTTGCACTAAAAAATATTAAAAAATGGGTTCTTAAGTATTTTCGAGTAACTTTTAAAAAGTAATTATAAGAATTTAATGTCTTTCTAATATGCTTTTTGGGTAGTTACGATTAGTAACCAACTAATTAAAATTTTATATATACATATATATATGTATATATATATATATATGTATATATATATATATATATATATATATATATATATATATGTATATGTTTTCTTTTAGGTTTCCGCGGGTAGTAGTATGTGTTTTAACTGGATTCCGGGTTTTCTTCCGCGTTTCCACTGTTTGCTCTTCGTAAAGACTGCTGTTGGTTTCTGGACGACGTTTCGGTAAAATCACATTTGATCTTCAGGTCTGCGATAACTGTCTGCTTCTGGTTACGAGTTTACGACTGCATTTTTAAGTAAAACCAGATTTTAAATCTACCATAACATACAAAGGTCACAAAATAATTCTCTCTCTCTCTCTCTCTATTTCTCTCTCTCCCCCCCCCCTCTCTCTCTCTCTCTGTCTCTCTCTCTCTCTCTGTCTCTCTGTCTCTCTCTCTCTATATATATATATATATATATATATATCTATATATATATATATATATATATATATATATATATATCTATATATATATATCTATATATATATATATAAATATAATATTTTCGTGACCTTGGTATGATAAGGTAAACTTAATAAGTCGGCGATTAAAGGTCTGGTTCATTACTTCAAAGTATATATATTTAAAACAACCCTACATGTTTCGGCAATGATGCCTTTGTCAAGGGAATAAAAAATATTAATGACAGAATATATTCTGTCATTTATATTTTTTATTCCCTTGACAAAGGCATCATTGCCGAAACATGTAGGGTTGTGTTAAATATATATACTTTGAAGTAATGAACCAGACCTTTAATCGTCGACTTATTAAGTTTATCTTATATATATATATATATATATATATATATATATATAAACTACTCAAAAAAATTGAGGGTTCGCTTTTTTTAATAACGTATAACTTAGCTATGATGAAGATATTAATATATTCTATAAATCAAATATACAACTGTCACGGAGTTCTAGCATTGTATCATTTGTCCGTGGTTTAATAAACAACGATTAAATAGTTTTATTTTGTGTATAAATCATAGTGTTGCTACAGATCAATTTCCTTTTTATTTATCGTTAGAATTTTGCGATTCATTTAAAAATACAAGATACTGCACTTGCATTGTCAAGCGAGACATGAGAAGGCATCTAAATTCGGTATATGTATAACGCAGTTGCAAGAAGGGAGTTCTTAGCGATATGTTGCGCCACAGCTCCTTGTTTGACACTCTATGGTTTGGAGACTCTGGAAGAGATACTAACAAAGTGTCATCTTTACATGAAGACCAGGCTGTTGGGGAATGCTATGGCATGAATTATTATTATTAACCTTGAATATATTTATTGAATAATATAATTTTATCCATGACAACTTCACATATATAAATATGACATTAATATACTGTCATTTATAATTTAAAATTCTTCGAAAAAGACAGTAATTGCCGAAACATGTAAGATTTCAATTATTTTAAATATATACATATTTAAAGTAAAACAGACCTTAAATTGCCGACTAACTAAATCTACTATATATGTATATATATATATATATATATATATATATATATATATATATATATATATATATATATATATATATATATATATATTTACGTATGTGTAAATGTAGGTTTTCTGTTCACTTTCTCTCTTTCGAGAAGAGAGAGAGTAATCGTTTGAGAGGTAAAAATTTAAAAAGTAAAAGAAGCGTAAACATCCAGCGTGTCTAGTAATTTTGATGATATATTTTGTAAACAACTTTGTTAGAAAACATGTCAGATTGTCAGAGGAGCCGTTACTTTAGTGAAGCGAAGCATTAACTTATTTCACTTTTGGCAATTTGTAAAAATTATGCAAACAAGGCAGCGAAGGTGTAAAAGGTGTAAAATATTTAGATGTCGGGGAATAATTTTATTAGATTTATATATACATACATATATAACAAATATGACGCGTATTTCGCGAATGATTTACTTCCTTTTACTTTGAGGTCGGTGTTTTTTAAAAAAAATCAAATTTTTATAGTTCGTGAAATTCAACGGTTAGCAAAAATATTAACGTCTTGCATCAATGCCAAAAAAATATATATTAAATAAAGATAGAAAATATAAAGGTGTGTTGATATATAGTTCCTTCATTTCTATAAAATAAAAATAAGAAATGACATGGATTATAAACGCATCATATTCTGGGCGTTAATAGCGTTGTTATAGCATATTTTAAATAATATTTTAACTAGTTTAATATACTTTTCTATATAGATTACTCGATAGGTATATTACTCTATCTCGACTATCTCTTTTACATTTTTCGGCAGGCTTTCAGTAAGCTGCGACAAAATTAAAGAGAGCATAATTACCTAATTTCATTACATACCATAAACCCATATGTGTTTAAATTATAACGAAAATTCGCGAATTACATTACATTATTATATTTTTGGAACAAAACAAGAGTTAACTAACATATAGCCCTTGGCTACTAAATTAGACGGGTGATCAAATTGTGCTAAATTACCAAAAATAAAAGAAAAGTTAAAATATATTAAGTAAATCTTTGCTTCAATATCAACGTCAATGGCTGCATTTCGGGAACGCACCCGTTCAGTTACGTTCATAAAAGAAATAACATAGAGAACACGCATATAAATGACTGCAATTAATTTTAAGGGGAACTTTTGTATTATAATTAAAATAACCACTATAAAATTGCCTTCCCTGTACAGTCATTTTCAAGTATAGTATTCCGATTGTTGTTTTTCTAAAGTTATCCAGAGAGCGAACTGAGTGCCTGGAAGAGGTCATTTTTAAATAAATAAAATATTTTTTTAGGTCCAATTGTTTTGATAACTCTTTTAAAGAGGAAAACGGAACTTAACTTATACCAGCTTTGCTTTTTTCTATTTTCTTTTTAAAAGAATTTGTAAATTTAAACATACGTTTCCTCCAATAAATCGTACTGTGTTATTTAAATATAATTATGACTAATTTAGTTTCTGTAAAGTGTGTATAGAAATTAAAAGCGTGTGGTTTTTTTCCAAGAAGGGATTATAAAGGTAAAAAGTATTTTTTCTATTTTGCGTTCGAAATGAACTCATTATGAAACCCAAAACAGTATCGAAATGAGCCTCATTTCGATACGCTTTTTTTCATTTTTCAATGTTGGCGTTGTTCGAATACAGAAATAAATATCATTGCTGTCATATGATTTTAAGAATTTATGTACATTTGACATATATGATATATGTCCGTATTTTACACAAACAACGTATGTTGTATACAATTGACAACAACATATATATGTTTCTATGTCACTCATGTTTATATTTTTAAATGAAGTATCAAGTAATGTTAACGAAAAGTAGTAAATAATATGTAATATAATATACTTCGCGGATAGCAAGATTTAAATTTGAAAATGTCAAGTATCAATGTGACCAACCGCATGCTTTATATAAAAATTAAACTCTGAACTTTCAAATTAAATAATTCCAATTTAAGCAATTTATTAATGTAAAAAACGCAAAATAGAAAAAATAGTATAAAAAACTCGTTTCATAAGGCCTTTTGCCGCACTCCCTCTTTAGAAAACTCGCCGCAAGCGGCTCGTTTTCTAAACTGATCTCGTGCGGCAAAATGGTGCCTTATGAAACTCGTTTTTTAATATACTATTGAGCTACTAGAAATGTCTTTATTTTAGCATTCTTTCTTGTGAAAATATGAGTAAAGTGTGTACATGAAAAGATACCAAGCAACATTTTTGTGTCTTCAATATGAATCTCTAAGATAATTATAATAGAAACAGGGCAGTACTTCATTTAAATCAGAGGTATTTGTACGAAAATATTAGATCGGTATAAATGTACACAAGCAGTTGTATGAAATCTAGACAGATTGCATGTAATCAGCACCATAGTAACTAGCAAACAAGACAAGATAATAAATTCTTACTTTATGTAGAAGAAAACAAAATTTAATAATTAAAAGAAACATTATCTGAGCCAAAAAAAGGAATTAGATGAGAATTTAACTGCAATTAGACAGCACAACCGTAAATATCCGATAAAAAAGCAGTGGTCATATAAAAATATGAAACGATTGGTCAAACATTACGTTTAATGTTGAAATACCAAGAAAAGTTTGATCTTTACAGAAGATCCACGTTACCAAGGGTTTTTATATGAAGAATTTTTATTTATCTAGTTTGGGGAAAGTCAAAAGATTGTCGGGGAGGCAACGGCTCCAAACACCATTGCGACAACGGATCGGTTTTCTTAATCACCGGATGCCAATCTAATCGAAAATGTTTGGATAATTATGACGCTGAAATTCGAATTTCTCAGTATTTTAACAATAAAAGTCCTTAGATTAAGATACATGTCACAAAATTATAAACAATAATGACGACATTATTAGCTTTATACGTTTAAATATTTCGGCAAAATAATGTTTATTTTGTATTTTTAAATCATCGTTTAGCTTTAATTTTTGTACAGACTTTAGATAATCGCAAGAAAAGAAATTGCCTGCACTTATATACTTGGAATATTTCCAAAGTATCTAATGAAACTATTAAGTAAAATTAAAATTAACACTCTTGATTAAGAAAAAGATCCGAAAGTAAAGAATGTTTCGCCCGTGTTATCTTGTAAAGTGTAGTTCAACAGTTCTTTGTCCTCAATTACTACTCTTGGAAACTTTAATTTACGGAGTGATATTGATTTTAATCCTGGATCTGTCAAGCGGGAATTAAAGAAACTGAGAGTCTACCCCAGTTCTAGGGTTGAAAACAGAGGAACAAATAAATTTAATTTATTGAAAGTTGGCAGGATCGTAGGTTCTACATAAATTACTAATGTAGATAAATATATATATATATATATATATATATATATATATATATATATATATATTCTCGGCTGTTGTTGCAGATACTTCTTGGTGAAACATTTTAACTTCATACAGTAAATAATAAAAATAAATTAAAACACTTGGCTTGTTTCACTATGAGATTTATTTAAATTCTCTAACATTTGTTTCGGCTGTTATGCCATTCTCAAAGAGATCTATAAATCTAACTTAAAAACTATCGCACTTGTTCTTATATGTTGTCTGTTCTTGTGTGTAGTGGGGGTGGTACTATATTGTGTATTACGGTGTCTATAAAGGGTGTATTGGCATATTCTATCTGTGTGTTGGTGATTAATAGATTTTGTTTTTTCGCTATTTTTATTTCTAATATTTCTAGGAGGTCCAATCTCTTGCTTTTTGTGATATTGTGTATTAAGTCGCAGTTATCTATATCGGGGAAGTGGTTGAGTTCTATACAGTGTTCGGCAAAGCCTGTGTTTTTCTCACTATATAAAATTGACTTTTTGTGTTCTTTAACTCTGTTTTTAATGGCTCGTCCACTTTGGCCGATATAGATAGCTTCACAGTCTTTACATTTTAATTTATAAACACCTGATTGGTCCATTTTATCTCTTTTATCTTTGTTGTTGCTAATCATTGTTCCCAAATTTGTTTTATTTACCCAGCTTATTTTGATATCTAATCCTTTTAGTATTCTGTTTATTTTATTAGTGAGTTGGGGTATGTATGTAATTTTGTGCCATCTTTGTATATTTTCTGTTATTTTCGGGTATAGGTATTTGTTCTTATTATTTTGTATTTCTTTACGTTTTAACAGTTTATCTACGATTTTAGGGTCATATCCATTATTTCTTGCGATTAATTTAATTGTGTTTATTTCTGTATTAAAATCTGTCTTGTTTAATGGTGTGTTTGTGGCTCTATGTATATAACTATTGAATGTTGACATTTTTATTTTCATCGATTGTTAAGCGTTTGCGTGTAATATGTTGTCTGTAAAAGTGGGTTTTCTGTAGAGCTTACATTTGAAATCTACAGAAAACCCACTTTTACAGACAACATATTACACGCAAACGCTAAACAATCGATGAAAATAAAAATGTCAACATTCAATAGTTATATACATAGAGCCACAAACACACCATTAAACAAGACAGATTTTAATACAGAAATAAACACAATTAAATTAATCGCAAGAAATAATGGATATGACCCTAAAATCGTAGATAAACTGTTAAAACGTAAAGAAATACAAAATAATAAGAACAAATACCTATACCCGAAAATAACAGAAAATATACAAAGATGGCACAAAATTACATACATACACCAACTCACTAATAAAATAAACAGAATAGTAAAAGGATTAGATATCAAAATAAGCTGGGTAAATAAAACAAATTTGGGAACAATGATTAGCAACAACAAAGATAAAAGAGATAAAATGGACCAATCAGGTGTTTATAAATTAAAATGTAAAGACTGTGAAGCTATCTATATCGGCCAAAGTGGACGAGCCATTAAAAACAGAGTTAAAGAACACAAAAAGTCAATTTTATATAGTGAGAAAAACACAGGCTTTGCCGAACACTGTATAGAACTCAACCACTTCCCCGATATAGATAACTGCGACTTAATACACAATATCACAAAAAGCAAGAGATTGGACCTCCTAGAAATATTAGAAATAAAAATAGCGAAAAAACAAAATCTATTAATCACCAACACACAGATAGAATATGCCAATACACCCTTTATAGACACCGTAATACACAATATAGTACCACCCCCACTACACACAAGAACAGACAACATATAAGAACAAGTGCGATAGTCTTTAAGTTAGATTTATAGATCTCTTTGAGAATGGCATAACAGCCGAAACAAATGTTAGAGAATTTAAATAAATCTCATAGTGAAACAAGCCAAGTGTTTTAATTTATTTTTATTATTTACTGTATGAAGTTAAAATGTTTCACCAAGAAGTATCTGCAGCAACAGCCGAGAATATATATATATACATATATAATTTTTACCGACGAATTATTTTGTTCTATCGGTGCCTGTTAAAACCACCACAAATTTAAAGAAAAAAAACTTTATAAATAATTACATACAAATAATTAAAAACCAGGAATCTCATGATCACGCTACATAAAGCTTAAAGATTTTGATTTTATTATAAACATAATCATTAATCATAATCAAGTTTAACATTGAAATTATTTAACTATAATTACAATAATTGAAATACCCCATAAGCTTGGCGATATATTCGACGTAAAGACTGTTATTGATATCCACACACAAAAAAAAACATCGCAATAAAAACACCATGTGCGGGCATAAACAGTTTGGCAAGAAACCAAAAACATTCACTATTCTTATGAATAGGAACTTATTGTTAGACGTATCGTCAAGAATTTTGCGTATTCTTTTTGCAGATCAATGAGATTGAATTACAACTGAATTTCGGTAAATATAGAATAAACAAAGATATGGACCGACTTTAACTGTATTTTAGCCATAAATATTTGGAAATTTTTTATGAATTAAAAATAAATTTCTTTTTTGATACCAGTCAGACATTAATATGTATTATTTAGATTTGCATAGATTTGTCGCTCTTCAGCACTAACCCTGTATATAAATATTAATAAATTATGGGAATTACACGTCAATCATATGTGTACAACTCGTATTTGAAAAACAAAAGCAGATCGGAATATAGCAACAAAGATATTGTTGAAACCTTACTTTCCAAGGTGCTTCAGATTGTACACATCACACAATGCTCGATACAAATAGTTGGTACCAAGCTGGAATCCAATCTTAGGCACCATTTCCACAGCATACTTTAATAGTTTCTTATATCTCTGCTGTTGCTTACATTGCTAAGTTCCGTTTGCATTGAAGAAATGAGATTTTACATAGGAATAGTGGGAAACACTGAGAGCAGTAAAAGTGTCTAAGAAGCTGTTCCAAATTGAAAATTTGAAAGAGACCTTGAAAACAACTATAGCAACCCATAACGTTGCTTGTCGAACATTTTTCTGGGCAGCGTTTTCTAAATTGTTAATATTTTACTATTCTGAGATATCGATATAATTCCTTTGTCTTATTACTATGAGCTAAAATAACGTTGGTTACAAATATTCTACAAAATGTATACTTTATGATGTACAAGATTTCTTGTCATTTGAAGAGAACTTTGATAAAAACTATTATACTCTCGAAAGGTGGTTATTATTTAATTTATTTACTTGTATAAGGATTAATATCCATAACTAAATATTAGCTTAAAATTCAACAGCCTAAATCTTTTTCTGCAAATGATTTCGGAAGCTGAACAATATCAATACATGTACGGGCTGATCGGTCTCTTCTTTCTTGCAGGCATATAAAATGTTGAAACGAATGTAGGCACTTGTTCATATTAATTTTATGACTGCCATTATCCCTTTTTATTAGGTACTAGTTTGTTCACAGACCCAAGCAAATGGACAGAATTGGCCCATTACATGTTCATTTGCTTTTATTTGTTTTTATTTTAATTTTAGAATAAACTTTAATTTCGTTTCCTCATCTTTTCAATTTTAAATTTAGATTTGGATATTTCGTTTATTTAGTTTAATTGTGTAGATACATCTCAAGAATATTGTGAAATTATTTAAAAAAAGTCTACTGATTGGGTGTTTAAAAATCACCTGACTTATTACTCAACCAAAAACAATTTGCAAATTATTTATTGTTATCAAGTAAAGTCATTATTTATTATGTAAAAGTTATCTTTTTATTTTAAATATTTCATATAAATTCTATTTTTCTCAATTCTACCGAACCGTAGAAAGGAATATATGTCTTTAATTCTTCAGGATATCACCTTTAATGTCCTTAATGATAATTTTTTTGGGGGCAGTAAGTTAACCGCTTTCAAGCTTTGAGATTCGTCGCCAGTGTAAATATTTTCTTTCCAAGTCAATGGTAAGGCGAGCATTGTGTATCTGTAACGGGTATATAAAAAAGTACAAGTTTCAAAACATGCACAACTGTAGACATATAATCCTTCAGCATATATTGAAATGTTATAAAAGAATTTAAGAGTTTTGTATTCGTTTACAGATGATATTTTATTAAATTATAATATAACAAAATAATTTGAAACATACATGAGTGGGTAAAACCACACCAATTTGTATAATACAAAAGTATTTTTAATAATATAAAATATTACAAAAATACTTTTGAATTATAATATAAATATTAATTTTATTTATAATTTCTCTTACGATTTTCTATAATTAGTATTAGATATTATATATAGCGTGTTTGCTAAAGCTATTGTTGAAGATGTTTCAAATGCTATAATTTTGCCGTATTTTTAAATTTTAACAAAAATAATACTAAATGGTCTCAATATCTTCAACAATAACTCGATGAACGTTGGTCTTTCGTTTTTGAGTCCATTAATAATTATTAGTATCGACTTTTGATTAAAAAATAATGTCACACAAACACATCATATTACCACACCTAAATCTATACCTGTAGTTCTTCAATGGATTTTGGATTTTTCAATTACTCAAATATCAATTTTGTTTACTTACGTACTCATTTAAATGGTGATAGTCTTCATCAAGTTCATCATGTTGTTTCGCTTGCTTTCTAAACAAGGGGTTCTAGATCCAATATACCTTAGCGTGTGTGTAAATTTTCAATTCAGTGAATTTATTTACCCTTAATAGAAATAATACGTGTAACTAAATAATAACTAAATTAGGTCTTCTTTAGTATAAGTTGTGTAAATCCAAGAATATTTGTAAATGTGTTAAAACTATTTTAAATGGAGGTAGCTACTTCTTAGATTGAGTTTACTTTCACAATAAAACTGTATGTTTTTTATGAGTTTCTTAATTTAGCAGAGGTTCTATTGATAGCAAAATACGTCAACTCTGCGAATCATTTTTCTGGAAGTTACTGCTAGGATAATCATCATTACGCCATGCAATCTTAGGATTATGGTTAGCGCCAAAGCGTTTTTGATCCATTTAATGAAGTGAATTTTTCCTCTTTATCTTCCAAATTTCCAGTTTTTATGGGTGCTTGCTTCATAGTATATTCTTCTCCACTCTTCCCTATTCTTACACAGCAATTTCCTACTCCCGGGGTTTTTGCGTTCTCCTCCACTTCGTCTTGCTATCACATTCCTCGAGCTTTCCTTTCTCCTTGTCCATAGTGGGATCCATTGAATGATTCTTTTCAACATATCCATTGCGCCTCCTTGCTCTAGGATACTTGTTACATTTTTCATGAATTCAACAAAGACAACGAAAATCTTAATTAATAAGAGGAAGAATTAAAAAAACTAATTTTTTATTTATTTTTAATTCTTCCTTTTATTAATTAAGATTTTCCTTTTCGGTGGTGTTTGTTTTGGATCTTTCTCAGTTAAAATTCTTACAGTTACTTTTTATTGCTTAATTAATGCGAACATTATCCACTATATTTCAACTTTATTATCTTCATTATATTTTATTATATCATGACATGAGTGACCTGCATTAGTTTCCATTAGCATTTTTTAATTCCATTATAGGTCTAATAAATTTTTATTTATCTTAACTTCTTCTTTCTGCGACAAGTTTGCTATTATGTGTGTGACGTTTCACTTATCTCCAGACTAACGTAGAATTTTATTATTTTTTAAGTCCAATTAAACTTTTCATGATTTATTCTGGTCGGTCCTAGGTACAGCGCACTTTTCAATTACTAAAAGTGAATGAATATTTTAGGTGATCACTTAAAAGGATTCTAGGATTCTCTTCTATACACTTCGTTCTAAATTATTCATGTCTTTCATTTAAGTTAGACAACCACTAAAAGGACATCAACTCACTGTCAATTTTTAAATCTTTTTATCATTGCATTACTTCAATTATGCTTGCTTTAAATATTTATTGTTTTACATATAAAACGCTTAATAATATCAAAGTTCATGTCTTATCTGATGAATTTGAATTAATTCTGAACACGAAGGTTGGTTTAATTTATTGAACGTTTATATATATATATATATATATATATATATATATATATATATATATATATATGTTTTTATACTCACAACGTTAATGTTTTTATTTAATTTAACAATATAATTGCTTTTTTTGGCAAGTATAACGTTTAAATAAAAATGTTGAAAATGTTTCGATGTTTAAAATAAATTAAATAATTATTTAAACTTAATACGACATATTTCTCACATTTGGCAACACGGTTGCCCCGCTGTATTTCTCGCATTTTCATTCATTCTGAATATTTAAATTTTGGATGCTCACAACTAAAGTAAACGACCCGGAGGAACCGTTATTTGTTTGAAAATTTTAGCGGCGGATAGCTAAATTTGGAAACAATTTATAGAGAATAGCTTAATAAACTTGAAGGGCTTTAGCTGTACGAATAGCAGAAATCTATTTCTAAGAAACCCTTGTTTGACAATAAAAAGCTCCACTGGCTTTTTTTTAAATTGCATTTGATAAAATAGCTAGATACAAACAGCCACACATTTGGGAATATCTCATCTAACCAACTGCAACTTCATCTCTCTTTCAAGCGATACTAAATATATATATCGCTAATTCAACACAAGTTCTTATTCAAAGCTGCTTGATAGCATTCCTCAATTTTTCTTTAACATACAGCAACATTCTTAAGCCACCAATCTCCTAGGTGTATCTGAATACATTGCATGATTCAAAGGGCAGCTCTTGCGGACAAAGATATGAGTATCGTTCTGAACATTATGCTTACAATACTTCTTCTAACTGTCGCGAACTTTTATTACACTTTGATACAGAATATTCTACATTATTTTTTATTTACAACGTTTTTATGAATTAAAAGATGAAATCATAATGTTCTTGGCAGAATTAAACTATCAATAAGCAGAAATATTTCGATATTACTTATTTATGATGAATTTGAGCTGAGTTTCCATGGGTAACTGTAGTTGAGAAGTTAAATTTATTATCTTCAACTCTAGTATATATATATATATATATATATATATATATATATATATATATATATATATATATATATATATATATATATATATATATATATATATATATTCCAATCTCACTACTGTTGTATTTCAAATCCACTAATGATATATTTCCAATCCACGATAATATTTACTACGACCAACTATGGAGAAGGGTTGCCAGACTCGGACCTCACTACTGTTATAACAAAAATAGCCTGTTCTGTTAAATTAACAGTTATCCAGTCTTCTGAAATCTTCTCGGTGTATTCAAATTAGTTAACTCCTATTTATTCAGTCAAGAATTCAGCTTTTATCAAATTTTATGTCTCTTATTTTTCACGTCAAAAAAATAATAATCTTTTTTTTAAAATCGCCATCGTTACTTTCTATAATTTCACATACATCCAAGTCAGTCAGTCTCTTTTTAAAACTTCAAATTTGGAAATGACATATTAATTACGAATATCTAAATCTATTCTCTTGCAAAAGTTAAATACTAAATTGAACAATAATTTATACAAATTAACTAACTACAATTTACACGATTTACAATTTTAACAGATATAACAAACTAAAAATATACATACCAAGATTGAACTCAATTGTTATTTATAATATTAACATATTAATAATAAGATATCCAACCTTTTAACAAATATAATAACTATCACAAATCCACATAAATCAAAACATCTCTTGCATATGTTATAAGTTACAATACTTATAATATGAAATAGAAAATCTTATAGACTTAATATTAGAAATGGCTCATCAATATAATGGAGGTTTATCCCATTATATTTTCTCCCCACGTATTTCTTTTTTTTAAAAAAAAATACTATGAAAAAAAAAAGAAATAAGTCATTCTGATAAACTTTAAGCAACTATACAATTCAATAAAACTAAATAAAACAATATATATATATAGCTTTAACTTTGAAATGAATAAATAATTTTATTTTTTTTTTAAAGTTCAGAAAAATATCGTCTTTCCTTGCCATCATATACTCTATTATTTATTTTTATGTATCTCCTATTTTAAAACTGGAAAGTATAAACCTTTTTAATAGCAGGTATCCATATCTTATATCTGCATTATCTAAACAATTTTTTCTAAAAAAAAAAAAAATGTTTTCTATATTTCCTGTTTATTCTCTTTTAATAATAATATTTGTAAGAATCATCTTGATTGTATAGGTTTCATTAAATAACACAATATCTTCCAACACATTAACACACATAAATGTTTGGTCTACCTAAGAGGCGTCGACGAAAAATCAACTTTTGAATATTTGCGACAGAAAATCGGAATTCTGAATATTAATTGAAGATGACAACAGGAATATGACAAGGGACAATGCTTAAATTAAATAAACTATAACTAATAATGATAATAAACAATAATCAAATTGATACTATTTTGATAGATAACATATATTACACTGGAGAAATATCAGCAGAAACGTATATTATGGTTAGACCATGAGGGATTGAACATTTTTATTTAAATGTATATAATTAAAAGATTATTAAGCCGTAATTGCTCTTCAACATATCGGGGAAGTTGTTTTATCAAGTATGTTAAGTTTCATAACATGTATATAATAATATTAGACAAGTTATTACTTTATTATTAAAAATTATTTATAGTTTAAAAAAAAAAAAAAGTTCATAGAAAGATATTAATAAAATGTATCAACAATATTATTCAAGATAAGATTGCTTTATTAAAGCAAAATATATATTAAAACAGGTTCAAGAATTATAAAATTAGAAGCTAAAATATATATTTAAGACTGGAAATATGATTTTGCCGACTTAAACTTAAGGAAATCTAAACAATGAAACAATCTTAAAGTGTAATTATAAAATAAAGTATATATCATATAAAGTGAATATCAATGCAAAATATAGCTATACATAAATAGACATTCTTTACCTAACATTTGCCACACCAATAAATATACATTTCATTCATTTTAACACTACTTTACATTATTTTTATATATATTACTTCTTTTACTGTATTTATTATTTTATTTATAACATATATTTCCCATATCTTAATATTTATTATAACCACCTCTACATATACTCACATTTCACATACCAATTCTTAATTAAACATCTCTTAAAATATCCATTATTTGCATTCATATACAATCATCTCAAAATCAATATTTCTTTCATCTAGTCATATTATTTATGTATAGCTATATTTTGCATTGATATTCACTTTATATGATATATACTTTATTTTATAATTACACTTTAAGATTGTTTCATTGTTTAGATTTCCTTAAGTTTAAGTCGGCAAAATCATATTTCCAGTCTTAAATATATATTTTAGCTTCTAATTTTATAATTCTTGAACCTGTTTTAATATATATTTTGCTTTAATAAAGCAATCTTATCTTGAATAATATTGTTGATACATTTTATTAATATCTTTCTATGAACTTTTTTTTTTTTTTAAACTATAAATAATTTTTAATAATAAAGTAATAACTTGTCTAATATTATTATATACATGTTATGAAACTTAACATACTTGATAAAACAACTTCCCCGATATGTTGAAGAGCAATTACGGCTAAATAATCTTTTAATTATATACATTTAAATAAAAATGTTCAATCCCTCATGGTCTAACCATAATATACGTTTCTGCTGATATTTCTCCAGTGTAATATATGTTATCTATCAAAATAGTATTAATTTGATTATTGTTTATTATCATTATTAGTTATAGTTTATTTAATTTAAGCATTGTCCCTTGTCATATTCCTGTTGTCATCTTCAATTAATATTCAGAATTCCGATTTTCTGTCGCAAATATTCAAAAGTTGATTTTTCGTCGACGCCTCTTAGGTAGACCAAACATACTACTCCGGCAAAAAGACATTTTACTACCCCTGCCTCTAGTATTATACAAATTAGTATAGATTATTTGAATAGTTGGGATATTGGTATATATGTTGTTAATTTTAGAATTAGTGTATAAGAAAATTATTTGTAAATGACTTAAAATAATGGAATGGTTTTCGTCTAAGTTCACAATATTTAAGTCTTTTAAATTGTTAAATTTGGAAGTTGTTTTAAGTTTATCTTGATAACTAGCTAAATTATTATAATCTGTTCTATTCATTATGGACATGCTCAAGTTTGAATTGTTATAATTATTATTCTTACCTTCCTCCCAATAATTAGAACTTATTTTGTTGCAATATTCTTCATTTAGAGTTAAAAAATTAGTATAAGCTTTGTCATAAAAATAGTTATTTATGCGGTGGTCTTTTCTTGACGTGGATCTCAGCGCATTGTTATAATTTTTGTTGAGGGTATTATTAATTAAATTTTTGTTCGCCATAAATTTGGTAGATGTTATTAGTTCTTGATTTTCTACACTATGTCGTTCGATGAGTTGCAGCGTATTTTCATTGATACGAACCATATCAGATCGAAGATCCTGATTATTCTTATGAATCTCCATTTTTATATTTTGGTTTACTTGATCGAGTTTGTTGTTTAAATTAATGTAGTCTTGTTTGAGTTCCTGGCTCGTTTTATCAAACTTTGCACTAAGTTCCATCAGTAACTGCTGTATAGGATCGACCTTTATAGCAACTTCATCTCCGCGACTTTCTGATGACAGCTGTATATCTACTATTCCTTCTTCAGTGCCTTCCTCACGTTCAGTAGATCTACTTTGTTTTGTGACGTTACGTGGCATGTTTATATATTATGAATGATAAGGTTTTATAAGAAATAAATAAAAAAATAATACACCAATTATATTTTAACCAAGCTCCCACGTTCGAGCGCCAAATATAATGATACGCCGTAGATTGCTGTAGAGAATTTCAAAATATTTACTTGTTAATTGTCTTCCGGCAATTACCTAGTCGGAGAGATGAATCTACTCTCGTACTCGGGTTAAGTTTCACAATAACTAGACAATTTTATAGATAAAAGAGTCTTTAATGACAGATAAACTATTTATTCACTATATATAAATAAATCTGATATATCTACAAATGTGGCCATTTCTAATACTATAAAATTAACAAATTTAAACGTTAATATCTCAAATACATATAAACCATTTTTTGAAAAAAAAAATATATATATATATATATATATATATATATATTTTTTTTTTCTCTTAAAGGTGTGTTAGAAGCGGGTGAACATGAGGGAAATTATACATTTACAAGCCGGTCAATGTGGGAATCAAATTGGTTCAAAATTCTGGGAAGTGATTTGCGAAGAACATGGTATCGACAAGAACGGTCAATATGTCGGAGATAATCCAATGCAATTGGAAAGAATAAACGTATATTATACCGAAGCAAGTGGCGGAAATTATGTACCCAGAGGAGTATTGGTCGACCTGGAACCAGGTACCATGGATTCCGTACGATCCAGCGCTTACGGAAAGATATTTCGGCCGGACAATTTCGTTTTTGGACAAAGTGGAGCGGGCAACAACTGGGCTAAAGGTCACTATACAGAAGGCGCGGAAATCGTGGAAGCAGTTTTGGATATAGTGAGGAAGGAAGCGGAAAATTGCGATTGCTTGCAGGGATTTCAACTGGCTCACTCGTTGGGAGGTGGTACTGGTTCTGGCATGGGAACTTTATTAATGTCCAAAATAAGGGAAGAATTTCCGGATAGAATTATGGCCACTTTTAGCATAGTTCCTTCTCCTAAAGTATCCGAAGTAGTTTTATATATATATATATATATATATATATATATAAAACTATATATATATATATATATATATATATATATATATATATATATATATATATAGTATAACTGAATTTAATTGAATTGAGTAGAACTCCTGCAATGAATTTTTGGCCAAACCGAATGATTAAAGAAAACACTTTTCGTATGCTTTTACTTTTGCCAACGTTTTATCTTTGCCAGACAGATAGGTCTCGTAACAAGGGAATCCAGTGTCAATTCTAAATACATTAATTTCCTATGAAAAATTTTGCTGTTCAAGAAAGGCTTTAAAAATGCTACAATAATTTGTAAAATTCATTTTAAATAACTAATATCAAAGTACAATTTATGTTACGTGTACTTATCTATTTTTAATGGTGACATTTCATTTTCATATTAACCGAATGTATTTTTTCTTAATTTGGTTTAAATAATCAGTGTTTTTTGTTTCGTTTCAAGTTTTCGCCTAATTCTTTTCTTATTTCGAGTCTCACTTTCGAGAATTACTGGAATAACGTTTGCCAGTAGATTTTAAATTGCAGGAATGGAAATAAATAAATAATATTAAACTAATTAATATTTTCACATGATTGCTAATGAGTTTTATAACACCTGTAAATTTAGTTGGATATTTTAACCTGGACACATTCACATGACCGAATATTTTTCATAGAACATTAAAAAATTCCAACTTTATAAAATATTGCAGTGGTAAAATGGAATAGAAATACTTATTGGCTTGAACAAAAGAAATATTGAACAAAGATAAGAACGAGATAAAGTGGTGCTTTCTTTTAAACCACAAATTCAGGTGTTCAAAGAGAAGGGTTTGGGAAGACTGAACGGGTTGTCTTTCTTTGATATCAGGCGCTTTCTTTCCACGTTTTTTATTGTAACCTCTAGCGTATAATATTCTTATTTTTATAGCGTGTTACGTGAATCATCACTTTGAAACGGCAAATATTGTAGACATATTTTGTTCAGGGACAGATAAAATGTAATAAAATGCCATTCTTGAAATTAAATTTAATCTAAATTTTATTTATATATTTATTTTTGAAGGATATGACAATTGTACACACTGAATTTGAATAAATAATTTTCTATAACTGTTATATAGTCCTCATTATTCAATCATATTTTCATTTAATATAGCGTTCAAGTTATTTTAATAATACTCTATATTAGCTGCGTATCCTTGTCCTCTTATAATTCCCTAAATAGGGGCGACGCCAGGTAAAAATTTGAATCTACATTTTTCATCAGAACTTTATTAAAAAATAATATTTATCTTAGAGAACGGTCTTATAGTATGCTAGAAGGAAAACTTGATTTCATTTTTCAACAGATAAAATTAAGACAGCCTCTTTATTTTCGAGATTTTCCTTTTTTAAATATTAAAGATTTAATAGCAACAAACGTATTTAGAAATTTAGAAATTAGATTATTCTTTAGCTTTGTAATTAATGGTAAGGCGTGCGAAATACGAGTAAAAGTAACGGGGTAAAGTTAGCAAAGCCTCTGGTAGTGGTGATTACATGAAAAAAATCAAGAAACATCTTGTTAAATGTTCAGATTGCGACCTGCATATGCATATATATATATATATATATATATATATATATATATATAACGTGTGTTCATTTGAAAAGTCAATCTAGGTTACTTTGAAATTTTGATAGAATAAGACGCATATATATTAGTATGTGTTTGTTGTTCCGTAAACGTAAATCCAAATGACATTTGATAATGTCAATCACATTTGTTATTTATTTGTATGTATGAAACTGTCAAAACATACGACTTCGTAGGTTAAGTAGTAAATTTTAATTTACGACATACTTCAAAATGTTCTCAGTAAATCACATGCTACTAGATTGACTTTTCAAATGAACACCCGTTATAGTAACTCAGGAAGGAATACTTGGAAATAAGCAACAATATATAGCAGATACCTAAAAAAGGATATATTCATCCATCATTGAATAAAATGTTTCGTCCTTTTAAGGCAGTTTACTCAACGTCTGTTTATTTCTAATAGTAAGTGTCACGATATCTAAGCGTGTAGTGAAGTGCTTCATTGGTTCAGTTTCATCTAAACCATCTAATATCGTAATATAATGTTCCTTGCGCCCCCTTTGATAAGATAGTTATGTTTGGTCGTAGATTAGAGGTTTACAATAATTAAGTTGAAATTTAACTAGGCTTAAATATTTCTGGGAATGGGTTACCGAATTCTGGTGGCCACTATACTAGGCTATATTTTGATCGCCCCATAATGGCTCGTTTTCATTCGATTAGCCGATTATGACATTATTGAGACCACTACTAACTACTAACAATTCTAAATATGGTATGACTCCGACTGCTATTCATATTCATTTTTGTAGAATATATTTTCCTATTTTTTTTACCAAATCGCATGACTTGAATAATTTGATCACAGGATGAAGTAATTGTTCCATTTCCATTCATTTACAAGAGTAATATTACCCTGATCTTCACGAATTTTTACTTCACTGGCCCACTGTCAGATCCTCTTTTTTAGTCTCTGGCAGAAACGCTAAAACTAGTTGCTGTTTTGGCAGCTCCTCGCTCTTCACGAGTTTCCAAACAGTTTCCTTTTCCAAGTAATCTCTTGTAGTGTTGTACGAGTCTTCATCTGCACAGACGACTCCATAGTAGCCGTCCATAAGACGGGAGGATTCAAACCTCGGCGCCTTTTGCGCCCTATTTATGACCATCATCAGGGCCTCTTGTATAATTCCTACATTTCCCTCAGTCACTAAGCTGACCTGGTAATCTTTAGGAACTATTGCAGCCTTAATACCTTTAAGAGCTGCTTTGTAACTCACGCCCGAAGCAGAAAACTTCGTGCGCTTAGTTACTTTATCCTCAGGAGTGCCCCTAGCCGACATGGTTCGCTTAACGGCCCCTGTTGGCTTAGGTTCTCCCTGAGGTTCCTTTTGGGAAAGGGGGATCCTTATTTTGCTGGTATCCACCCCCTGTTTCCTCATCTTCTTTAATTTCCTTCTTTGGGCCCCGGAAAGATGTTTTCTTTCCTTGGGTGCACCCTCTGTTTTCGCAACGTTCTCAGTTTCAGTCCGTTGCGTTTCAGTTTTGTTTTTTGGAGTCTCATCAGTCTCCATTGCCAAGGGAGTCTCTATAGACTCCTTAGGTTTCGGATTCTCCTCAGACTCCATCTTTTTAATATTTTGTTTTTTTTCTCGGTTCATATAATTCCCACGAGTATGGAAGAAGTATGAGGTCAATGCCCGCAGAGCTTCCATTACAGGCACAAGGCGTAAATACAAGGGGGTGCCGCCTAGTGCCCCTAGGGGAACGTTTGAGACCACATATACCCCAGTGGCCATTCAGCTCTAAGCAAGTTGCCTTACACCGTAGCTTGGGAGAGCTGGTCCGCGGTGACAGTTTTCGCTAAGGATTAAAAGGTTTTTAGACCTATCCATCCCGCTTATGACTACCACTAATCAGGTCCCCCAAGAGAGACCTGACCGTCCCCTTATCCGCCACCTATGGACGCGCCTGGTGGGTAACTCAACCCCCGCGGAAGAGGTCCGCGAACAGGTTGGCAAGCTTCTTTTAACCCCTTTTTAATTTCCGTTTCTATCAAAGGACGAACTCGAATTGCCACTTTAATATTATCAGACATATTACCTAAATGATCTTTTTAAAGACAAATAAAAACATCATTATACGAAATTCAAATATCCCCTCTTTTGTTGGATGAAAGCACGGTGTCTGTTTGTGGTCCGTCTTTTAAATGTATAACCTTCTATAACGATATATTTAATTTAAATTGATGCACCTTATACATTGAAAAAGTAAATTTGTATTGTTTTGGTGTTATATGACAAAAATATTAATTTGCAATGTCTTAGTCAATAAATACATAATGTAATGATTGTAGCACAGACTAGAAGAGACCGGCAACTACATGGAAAAAAAGTATCCGAAACTATAGACAGAGATAGTTATATCCTTGTCACATGATGAGGCGTCAGTGAGAGGCAGCACTATCGATATTTAGGCGCTAAATTTAAATAAATACTATGTAAATTAAAATATTAAATTCGTATAACACGTAATTAATTTAGCAGAAAATTTAATACAAACTGGAAAAATGATAAGAAGAATTACTATCATTTTAACTAGTTTGTATGAAATTTCACACTAAATTAATTACAGTGTTAAACATATTTTTTTAAATAGCATGTACTGTCAGTAACGCTACTTATTTACAATTAAACTACTTAATTGTAATTTGAGAATTTAATTAAAAATAATATTGTCCAATGTTTATATAACATAATATAAAGTTATTTACATTGTTAAAAGTTGCAATACATAATGCAATAAAGTAATATATAACAGGTACATATAAAGTACAAACATTTTTTTTAAATATTTTTATTTTATACATCAATTTGTTTTGGCAATAATATAAGTACAATACAAATATACAAAACATACTACCTTCTGTTTAAATTAATATTCCTATGAATAATATACTTATACAAGCTAATTTATTTACAATAGGCGAATTATATATTCATAACTTTACATAACATTATTTGTCAAAAATATGTCTTGTATACTGTAACGCCAAAGTGTAACACTGAAACCATTAATGAGAGAGGAGAGAATGGGTGCTTTGGTGGTGTACACTCGCCATTACTTTTAACCAAAATACAACATTGGAAGTTAATTGGTACGATAAAAAGACTAGTCAATTGCTGTGGACAAATACAATCGTTGTTTACTTCTTGACCGATTTCTTCTTCAACAAAACGTTTTTTGGAATATGTAAAATTGGAAATTCAATAACTTTAATACTCATTATTTTATATACTTAATTAGAATCCCGAAATAATGTAGTAAGTAAAAATATTACAACAATAATTTTAAACACCATGCTTCTTACTTTAAAGCTTGTATGCATAGGAATATTCTTATACTAATAACAACTGTTGTGCTTTCTAAATAGGGTGCAATGAGTAATAACTAAATATAAATTTGCAAATCATGGACAAAATTTATAATTATCAATTAGACGAAGACCTTGTCCCATAAAAGTCAAGGCTTTGCTTGCAAGCTTCTCGGATTTTTCATGTCCAAAGTCTTCAAACCCTCTTATACGGTCAACAGCAGCATCATATTGGATGTGTTGTTTTATGTCCATCTCATCAAAGGATATTATACAAATTCTGTCCTCCTCCTCCATTTCAAGCAATGATCGATAGACCTAAATAAATGAAGATTGATTCCGGCTTCAAATTGAATTTTTTCCAGTTAACTTGTAAGTGTTCTTCTCGAGGGTAGAGCTACAAATTTTCCTTCATAAATCCTTCGCACGCCGTCTACTCTCAATTAAAGTAAACTTTTAATATATTATTGAAGTGGGCTATTATAACGCTTCGATGAACTCATATTCCTCAAACTTAGTCTATGCAATCAATGTTTTTCGAATTTGGATCTGGATCTACAGACGCGGAAGTGATTTTAGCAACAAACTAACCGAGAAACTAGTATACTTAGTCGCTTTCATAGGTCAAAATTGTCTTTGGAGATAATAAAATATGGGAAACAAGTCTCAAGCATGGTGGAGGTTTATTTTAAATAACACAAATAACACACGCAGAATTTCTACAAAAAGTTCGTTAAGATGGTAATTGGTCTGTTGATAGGATACTGAAACTCAACATATATAAGATAGAGAACAAACCTAATGCATAGGAATAAGCTTTATACAACTAGGACGTGAAATTCTTCGAAGATGATTAATATAAAGAATGAAGCTGAAAACTGTAATCTAGTTTAGGTAGAAAGAAGCACTTGCTTATGCTTTAAGTTTAAGTTACACCAAAATAAAACAGATAAAAGGGACTAAGAATATGTTTACACTCAGCTAATCTTTTTAGATTTTTCTAAAGAGAAGTAGTCATACAGCTTTCACTGGATATAGTGTTGGGTTGCTTCAGAATAAAGAGTGTTGGTTTAGGATAGGTATTGAATACCTGAATCTACATAAACTAAATTCAGTTGCATTCCTTTAAAAACAAATTTAAAATTAAATTACGATTTCATTTTTGAAATAATAACTTTTTACAATTATAAAGTTTTCATGGGATAAGATACATATTGCAAAGTTTTAATTGGGAACACTACTTCAATCAGAATGTACGTAAAAATAACAACAGTTTCTTATTTATTTCATATTATTTTTCTTTGCAGAATTTCCATGTAGCGTACAATCTTAACTTGTATGTAAACTACACAAATCGGGCACGCCATTAAAAATTTCAAATGAAACTAAAACATCGGGCAGAAATCAATAAATTTATTCTATCTTTTCTCATATACATAAATCATCCAGGGGTAGGGGTTTCGATGATCGCGTGAATATCCTATGAGCCACCGTTGTAAATTTTAACCTCGTGTCACCACTTTCTAATTCCCAACCTACATATTGCTATGAATTGTGATTTGGAGATTTGCTTATACACAATTCACAACCGAACTGTCCAGCTTAGATACTCAGTCGATTACTTTCTTTAAATGGGACTGCTTTCCTCTCCGGGTTTCCAATGGAAAACGTGGAAAAATAATATAATTAATACCACAATCAGGCGCCACACAAAATTTATTTGTGAATATTTTTAGTTTTACTGAAGTTACTGTTAAGCACACAAATAGAAGGTTAATTAAAAAGATACTCACATCTAACTTTAAATGAATCTTTAATATAAAAAAATAAAAAAGAAAAAAAATTCTTCATAAAGTATAAAGAATTGTGTAATACAAACTTACACTTAGAGGTAAAAGAATTTGTTGAAAATGACCGCAAAACAAATCCAAATGTCCTCTGATTACACCCGAACTAAGTTAATCTAATAAATTGCAAAGATGTTTTTTAAATTTCACCCCAAATAAACAACTTCAAAAAGTAAACAACCAGAACTGACAGACCGAAGCAAATCTCTAACACATGCGCAGACACATGTAATAAAACTCTGCCCTTGAACTCCAACGTGCAAAATTTAAAGTTATAGAAAATTTTTTTACTTAGAAATTTAAAAAACGTTCTTTGTCATCTAATACAACTATTAATATTAAAAATATATATATCAAAATTAATGCAGAGAAAATATAGTTCAAATCATACAAATAATGATAATAATGATTATTAGTAATAATTTAATTACTTACATCAATGAGAAAAAAAATATTTTCTTCACGAGACACCTGGGTTGGAAGACCGTATAAAAATCACTACGAGAAAAACAAACGCGTATAAATAACGGTATTGAAATCAATCACAACAACCAATTAAATCAAATCACGAAGTTAATTAATAAAAATAAAATATAAAAATTTATATCTTATAATACACGTCTTCACAACCCAGATAACATTTAGTGTCTGTCCACAGATAGCACACAGGCTCTCTATAAAAAAATAATATAGTTTCAAAGTAAAATTTGCCCAGCCGAACAAACGGCGTGCTCCCACTGCGCAAGTCAAGATAATAAATTCACAATTTATACACTAGCAACCAAAATAAAAGTACAATATAAAAATAATTAAAATTTTTCAAAATGTTGCGGGGAAAAATCCATATCATATCCCTTAGAATATATGATGGAAAAGCCTGTACATGTCAAAATCTTGTTCATCATATATTCTACCGCACTTGATGAACCAAAGACAGTTACGCACCCTGTCTTGACCGATCCCCGCACTCAGCCGTCGCACAATGTCATGCTGGATCATCCTCCTCGACGTGCAGCAGTGGAGCGAACGGTTACAGAGCACCCATGTTATTAATATCTTCTTTTCAAAAGACAGAATTTCCAATTTATTTCAACTATGTCATTTTGTGTTTTGACATTTTAATTAATAACTTATGTCATTTTGACTGTTGACATAATAATAAGCCTCGCACCATACATCATAGACGAGGAACACTCCAGAGTAAACAGTAGTCGGCGAATAGTTGAAATCTTCCTCAACCTTCCTGGATATGTGTCACTCCCATGGATTTCGTATAAAAAAAAAAATATTTGTAATAATGCATGTTAACCATCAAAACCAATAATCATATCATATAACTTCAATCGCTATTACCCATTAATTAATTCTTCTTGCACCATAAAACTTTGAATTAATTATTTTAATTTCATGAAACTTGTTATAAAATTATTAAAAACTTTCATCCTGTGGGACTTGAAGTATCACACCATACTCAAAAGCCCCTTCAGCATATTCTCTATTATATTCGTTTAACTCAACATAATGAAAATTACTTTTACTGTTATACATTCCAGATAACGCATCCGCAGTAACATTTAGTACTCCTTAATATGCTTAATTTCAAAAGTATACTCTGACAATAACAAAGACCAGCGATATACTCTATTATTCTTAAATCTTGTATTCAACAGTGATGTCAACGCCGCATGGTCGGTTTCTATTATGAAGTTTTTGCCCAACAAATAAAATCTCAGCTTTTGAACCGCGTGTACTACAGCCAACATTTCTTTTTCGCTAATAGTATATTTAATTTCATAGCTTTTCAAGATTCGAGAGATGAAACATATTGGTCGTTCCATCCCTTCATTATTAATCTGGATTAAAACTCCACTAATAGCTACATCACTTGCATCTACTCTTAAAATGAACTGTTTATTAAAATCAGGCAAAATTAATATTAATTGGTTATAAAAATCTTTCCTTAGATCCTCAAAGGCTTTCATTCTTATATTATTCCATTTAAACTTCTCATTCTTTTTAAGCAACTCATACAAAGGTGCACTTGTTCGTGCCAGGTATGGTACAAAACGTTTATAATAATTAATTATGCCTAAGAACCCCCTTAACATTCTTACATTCTTAGGTACAGGATACTGTTTAATAAGTTCCAACCTACTTTGATCTACACTGACATAACTAGGACTTATATTATATCCTAGAAACTTTATTTCTGTTTTAAAAAATTCACACTTCTTTAAATTTAATTTTAAACCTTCACCTACCAATACTTCCATAATTTTCCTCACATGTTCCATGTGTTCCTTATAATTCCTGCTAAAAATCAATATATCATCAATATAATGAACCACGTAATCTTCGTAAGGTTCTAATATCTGTTGCATAGCCCTAATCAACGCTGCTGCAGAACTACTTAATCCATAAGGTACTGTCCTGAATTGATATACTCTACCATTCACCATAAAGCCACAATATTTTCTGGATTCTTTTTCCAATGGCACCAACCAAAAAGCACTCCTCAAATCCAACTTGCGATATACAGGCCTTTTGTTTTACATAACCAATTTTTTTTACATAACCATACTTTTCGATGCGTGTATGTAATACATCAAGCCTCTCTGCTGTTGTACAATGCTACGAGGATCCTCATCGATTTTTGCTTAAATTTGGTCATCATCAACTTCAACTGTTTGCGAAAAAAGTCAAATTAAACTTAGCAAATCAATGTTCTTTTAAAGCTTCATCATCATACACAGCATATAATTTTGTGTGAAGTTGTGACGTATTTTTTCTCTTGCGGAAATTAAAAGGAAAGAAATATCACGAAAATGGTTGTTTCGATTTACTGTTTTCCAATAGATCGCAAAATAAAAGCTATACTTTTTTTCACTGAATGAAAATCTACATATCAAATACAAAATTACTTAGTTTCCATTCCAATATTAATATCAATAATAACAATTTATATATAAAATATGAATTAAGGGCGCAGTATATCGAAAACAAAACAAAACAAATCCGGATATGAATATTTAAAACACATAAATGTAAGAACCGCTAAGCGGAAACGTAAATATAACCCAAGGAAATATCAGCAAAAATCGAATAAATGAAACAATCATAAGAAACAGTAAAAACAAAATATTGCATTATAAATCCATGGCAGGTAAACGGAATTTTCTAAAATATACAATACGGCCGTAAAATCTTTCTGCCATTTTAACTTTCGAACGCGTAAAGTTATTAATTTCAAAAGTGTATGTCAAATTGCGTAGGTTTTTGTTTTGAAATAGCAAATGCAATTGAAAATGAAATATTGAAAAAATGCGATGTATATAAATGAAGATATTTTTTCTAATCTATTTCCTAAAGATGATAAATTCTTTTTAACGTCTTTTCTTTGAAGACAATAGCCTACCATTTACCTTAAAATATATACTAAACTAGTGAATTACATGATCTTATTAAAGAGTTGATGGAGATATAATCTAAGGCATTCAATTAATCCCTGAAACTTTTTTTAGAATGTATTGAGATTCAAGAAAGGGTTATGACCAATAAATCATTAATATAATATTATATAACGTTTTAAGAGTGGCAAAAAATGTAAGGATCCTAGATTTTACTCCTGGGGATACCTTATGTAAAATTATAAATTTTCATTGCAATACGTAGTCTTAATTTAAATTTTTTTAAATTATTTCGTATTATAGCGATTTACCGTTAAAACTCTTTAGTTATGTTAATGTGAAGATACATTCATTCAATACGAGAATGTTTTATAACGATTCATAAACACTTTCGTGGAATAACTTTTAAATAACAAAATTTAGTTCGACCCGTCTAAAAAATCACGGATGGGAAGAGTAACTTTTAAAAGAGTGCTCAAGTCATCTATAAAGATAAGTCTTTTTGCGTATAAAACAAGAGAACAACGACTACCTTCAGAAAAAATGAACCTATTGAAACTTTCCTAAAGAACCATATTTTTTATCTTTTGTGGGCCATCTCGTGAATTGGGAATTATTTGGCGGTTGAAAATGGTAATCTTTTATTACGCCCGTTGAGTTGTTGAAATTAAATAATAAATTTTAGTATATATATATATATATATATATATATATAATAACTTCGTGACCTTGGTATGATATGGTAAACCTAATCAGTAGGCGATTAAAGGTCTGTATATTACTTCAAAATATATGTATTTAAAAAAACTCTACATGTTTCGGCTGTCTACGCCTTTATCAAGAGAATACAAAATATGAATGCTTTATATATTATAATGCATTCATATTTTGTATTCTCTTGATAAAGGCGTACACAGCCGAAACATGTAGAGTTTTTTAAATACATATATTTTGAAGTAATATACAGACCTTTAATCGCCTACTGATTAGGTTTACCATATATATATATATATATATATATATATATATATATATATATATGTATATATATATATATATATATATATATATATATATATATAATTCAAAAAATAAATATTAAAAATTGTTTTTGTATGCTAATTATTTCGAAAGTTTTCTTTTCTTGGCTAGCAATGCAAAAAAAATCTACTCGTAATTTAATATATTAAAATGGATCTTTTAAGTAGAAAAGAAATTCATCTTGAAAATGCTGGACATGTTACCATTTTAGGTTAGTTTAAGTTTCCCGTTTATATTTATATAAGTGAGGGAAAGCTTTATTATTATCAAAATTATCAAATCATGGAACTATAGAACATATCCATAGATTGGTAAAGAAGATTAACAGAGATTTTGAATATACAAAAAGGTTGTGATGCACGTATAAAGCATTTGTTACAATATGAAACAGACACAGACAGAGATTTTGAAGCAAAAAATACTGCTTCGCGGCCTTCGTAGACATGTCCCAAGCCTTCGATAAGGTGTGGTATGATGGACTATTCTACAAACTGAAAAACATATTTGCCTCATCCTCACCATCAACTTCTAAGATATTCTAACAACTTTGTTACATTATCAAACCAATGGATTAGAGTAACAATCCATTGGTTGTACATTTCTAAATAAAGGGACTTAAAAAAAATATATTTATTTATGATAAAGAAAAACTCAAAGTTCTTCTCCATCTGATACTGTTAATTGTACGAGTATTAAGTTTTCTGATTGTTGAGCAAATTTCGTTATATTCGTGGAGTATTTAGCTACATTTATGAAACAGCAAGGGTGCATAGAGCTAGCTAAACATTTTTCAGAGTTTACTTAAAGTACAGAAACGTACTTTGGTGTTTTGTCCTCCACTTGTAAATTCAAGCTAGAAGAAGAAATTTTTTGACAATCACGCAATAAGTAATTGCTCAAACAATTACACCAGTCACCAGTCATGGTTCATACCATGACTGGTGACTGGTGACTTTGTATTTATCCAAATTAATTCCTTAAGTTCGCCTTGAAGGATATCGTCATCATTAAAATATCCCATAGACATAAGCAAACTGATGATCAGAGTATGAAATAGAATACAGTTTTGTAATAATACCAGTGTTAAGAGTGTTAAAATTACAAAAAAAAAACAAATTCTTGCATTTTTATTTTATTTCCATTACATATAGACATAGGGGTTGGACACCTTAACTTGAATGCAGTCGAAGTTTCGGAAGGGGCATTCGCAGACGACATAGTAGTTATAGCCGACAATGAGGAAGATCTGAAACGTAATTTAACAACATGGAATATGACACTAAAGGACAGTGGAATGACGATGAGTAAGAGCAAAACTAAAGTAATGGTAGTGGGAGATGAACAGGTAGATACGAAAATCGTAATAGAAGGAACTGAAATAGAACAAGTGAGAACATTCCAGTACTTGGGAGTACGAATTGATGGAAGAGGGACCCAGGACGCTGAGATTAATCAAAGAATAGAAAAAAAAACAAAGCTGTACCACAGCATGAGGAATAATTTCATTAACAAAAAAGAGATATCCCGAGAAACAAAACTAAAAGTATATAAGGCAATTTACCGACCGATATTAACATATGGCTGTGAATCCTGGATATTAAATAGAAGACAAAAGAATAAATTACAGGCAGTAGAAATGAAGTATTTAAGAAGAGTTAGAGGAGTTACAAGGATGGACAGAATAAGAAACTTGGAAATACGAAAAGATTTGAAAATGCAGTCAGTGTTAGAATACATTGAACAAAGACAGCTAGGATGGTGGGGACATTTATATAGAATGGAAAATACAAGACAAACAAGAAGGATATGGGAAGCAAGGATAATGAAAAATAAAAGAAGAGGAAGGCCAAGGACAACATGGAATGATGTCATAGCAGAAATACTGGGAAGGAAAGGCAAAACATGGACAGAAGCGAAGAACATGACAAGGAACAGAAATGAATGGAAAACGTTTATAAAAAGCTAGAAGATAAACGCCCTACACCATTGTTATGGTAATAGGAATTTTTGGATTATATATATATACATATAGACATTGTTTTTGTCTATTAGGATACATATTGTATTCGAATTGTTTGTTGAATGTTATATTCTCTTTAGGAAGAAAAAAATGAACATATTTCGATATTCTTCATTATTAAAGATCCACTTAAATTTTATTTTTTTAAAAGGAAACTTCCTTTCTCGCTTTTTTTTTCTTTTTATACTCTTTTTTCGGAGTTGTTAATCATAATAAAGTGTAATGTTTGCCCGTGTGTTTATGGGAACATTACCGCAGGAACACGAAGAGGGAATGAGAAACACCTAACAATAATGTTGCGGTGTCTTTTATTAAATGGTCAGTTTCGACTCCTGGCATTTTAAACTCGTACACTGAAGTTGATTTGCAGTAAATCGATCCTTTTATGCATATTTACTGAGCAAACTTTACTGGGCCATAATTACATTCAATATGATGACAAATCGATGTTGGCTATGAACGAAAAAAGTAGGACATTTCCAACACACATGAGGATACATAAAATTTTACATTAAACATTTAAGCCGTTGAAACACAATTTTTTTATTGGTTTCGAGAGAAATTTTGTATTTTGTATAATGGATCTCTCTATTTTCTATGCTGATATAGTTTTTATAATTAAGGCATACATCCACCTACAGAACTATAGAGTAATAGAAATTTTATCTAATTCTGCAAAGAGTTTTTGAAGCACTCTTGACACAAATCAATAAAACTCGGGTTATATGCATGTAAAATAGCAAAATATGCAAAAATATTCCCAACGTATTTGACAAATATGCTCTAATATAGAAAAATATGCATCAATATACTAAACATTCTAAAAAAAACAAATCCGATTCTATGAAACAAAACTTTATTTTACGTTTAAGATCTCAAAGATTACATAATATTAGTCTAACATTATTAAGAATATGTTTACAAAAACTTAAAATATCCTTAGACGTTATAAATGCTATTCAAGAATATGTATTGATGTACAATGGCGCGTTAACGATACTGCGTTAAAAACCTTTACTGTTGGATTTAGTGCATCCCCAGCGTTGAAAGCCATAAGTCCACACTAGTGTTAGAATTTGCTTCTAGAGACGCAGTTCTTTTAAATTTTGACAACATAGAGTGTGTGTCCGAGGAGTCAACATATTCATCAGAATACGACCCCTAGTTATCTACATTTTTTCTTCACATGTGCTTATCATTGTAACTTTTCATCCAAGGTCATACCTAGATATTTTGCCTCGTTGGTATGTGCAAGTCTTTGCTGACCGACTGTTGCTGTTGGCTGTTCTTATTGGTGAAATTGACGTGAGTCAACTTCGTCTCATTAAATTTCTTCGTCCATTTAGTCGCATTGTTGACGGTAGGACATCTAGAGGATAGGCCCAAGGAAGTTATCTTGAGGAACACCGATATAGATCTTGCAAAAATCGGAATATTTTTCGATAAATTTGACCATGAAATTATGGTCGAAGATGTACGAAGAGAGGCATTACTCATTTGGTTTGTCACTCCATGGGGACACGTTTAGGAATATCGTTCTACAGATCATTTTGGTTGCTTCTAGTCATTGCTCAATTACACCAGTAATTCAGTGCATTTGGGAAATGGTCGAATGCTTATCGCGAAATCTAAACTGATGAAATGGCATGAGTTGCTTTTCCTCAACAATAGGCTTGAGTCATTGTATCAGTTTAGATAAAATCGACAACAAGATAGGTCGATATGTTGTTCGATATTCAGGTGGTTTTTCAGGTTTTGGAATCACTGTAACTTCCGGAACCTTCCACTGCATTGGAACGTATAATAGTTGTAATGCTGCGTTAAAGAGATGAGTCAGCTTCACGATGGCTTTATTCCGCAACTCCCTGAGAATTTGCATTGCTGTAAAAATTTTAATTAGCGCAAAACGAACGTTTGTTGAAAAATTAATTAGATTATATATATATATATATATATATATATATATATATATATATATTTAGTGTTTAAAGAATTTTGTTTTTCTTTTTTATTTTATTGGCCGTGTTTTAATATTAAAAATAATAGATTTTTATTGGTTTTAGCGACCTTTTATTGAATTTAGATGTTTGTTTGCGACGTTTCGATTTTTATCAATTCAGTCTTTTTCAAGCATCTGGAAACAAGAATCATTACAATGAACATGAGAACTGTGTTTGTTTTGTGTGATATAACAATTGAATTGACCATTTTAAATTTAACATTATATTAAGAAATGAATTACGGATTAGGTTAGTGTTTTACGTTGAAAATTAAATAACATTAATTTAAAATAGCTTAGAATGGTAGGGGGACATTTATGTGATTAATATCTGTATGAATTAATTGGAGACTTAACAAATATTAACAATTTTTAAGTTTAAAATTATATTAAAGATGATTACAAATTGAGTTAACATTTAACATTGAAACTTACATAAAATAAAAATAAGAATGGCTAAAATGAACAGGAAAGTTGAATTACAATACAATACGTAAAGAGAAAAAATAAAAGTCAAATAAAACTCACATTTGTTGTTTTTTCTACACGGGTACGCATTCATGTGTCACATGTGTTTGGACACCCGGGTTTCTTAGAACGAACATGCTTGTGCGGATTTTGTAAGTGAACTAACGCTTTAGTTTGCGGGGGTTTAATTTCTGTTTTTTGGAATGAGCATGGTAGTCAGGACCGTATTTAGGGGTATAAGTTAACATTGTTATTTCTAATGGGAGATATTTTTTTCCCGTTTTTGTCTTGTGCGTGCAGGGGGTTTTTTGTTTTTTTTTTGTTTTTGATTTTTCTATTGTTTTATGAGAGGGTAATAAAGTTTTGAAAGCCCATCGATTTCGTTCCTGTCGTTGATTGTTTTGCTATTTTTGAAAATGTGTATCATTTCTAAGACCTCTCTAGCTTTTGTGTTCTTTTTTTGTGTTATTACTTTGGTGTTTTCAAAATAAAAATTATGTTTTAGTGTCAATTGGTGTTTTTTTAAAGCAGTTTGATTTTTTGCGTATTTGTGACCTTTCAATCTTTCTTGTAGTAACTGTTTTGTTTGGCCTATGTATATTTTGTCACAACATACCATGCAAAGACTGTGACAAAATATACATAGGCCAAACAAAACAGTTACTACAAGAAAGATTGAAAGGTCACAAATACGCAAAAAATCAAACTGCTTTAAAAAAACACCAATTGACACTAAAACATAATTTTGATTTTGAAAACACCAAAGTAATAACACAAAAAAAGAACACAAAAGCTAGAGAGGTCTTAGAAATGATACACATTTTCAAAAATAGCAAAACAATCAACGACAGGAACGAAATCGATGGGCTTTCAAAACTTTATTACCCTCTCATAAAACAATAGAAAAATCAAAAACACAAAAAAAAAAAAACCCCTGCACGCACAAGACAAAAACGGGAAAAAAATATCTCCCATTAGAAATAACAATGTTAACTTATACCCCTAAATACGGTCCTGACTACCATGCTCATTCCAAAAAACAGAAATTAAACCCCCGCAAACTAAAGCGTTAGTTCACTTACAAAATCCGCAGAAGCATGTTCGTTCTAAGAAACCCGGGTGCCCAAACACATGTGGCACATGAATGCGTACCCGTGTAGAAAAAACAACAAATGTGAGTTTTATTTGACTTTTATTTTTTCTCTTTACGTATTGTATTGTAATTCAACTTTCCTGTTCATTTTAGCCATTCTTATTTTTATTTTATGTAAGTTTCAATGTTAAATGTTAACTCAATTTGTAATCATCTTTAATCTAATTTTAAACTTAAAAATTGTTAATATTTGTTAAGTCTCCAATTAATTCATACAGATATTAATCACATAAATGTCCCCCTACCATTCTAAGCTATTTTAAATTAATGTTATTTAATTTTCAACGTAAAACACTAACCTAATCCGTAATTCATTTCTTAATATAATGTTAAATTTAAAATGGTCAATTCAATTGTTTTATCACACAAAACAAACACAGTTCTCATGTTCATTGTAATGATTCTTGTTTCCAGATGCTTGAAAAAGACTGAATTGATAAAAGTCGAAACGTCGCAAACAAACATCTAAATTCAATAAAAGGTCGCTAAAACCAATAAAAATCTATTATTTTTAATATATATATATATATATATATATATATATATATATATATATGTATATATATATATATATATATGTATATATACATATTTTTAAAATATATTTATATCACATAATAAATTTAAATAAATTCGATTTAACGTATTAGAAAATAACATCGATGCAGTTTTTCTAATTGCTTTAATTTATAAAATAGATCAAGGTTTTGCTTTTAAATATAAATGAAAACAGACTGAAGAAAAGACACTGCGAAAACACCTTTATTTACATATCATTGTATAAATAAGTCTCCTGAGATGTTAGTAGTTAGGTTAGCTGTAATACTGGATCCCTTACTAAATTTCCATGTATATAGTTTTTTGATAGAATACATCAGCAATTAATGCCCGTTTTATTACCTTCGGAAGTCTTATTTATACACACATTTCTATTTAATAAAAAAATAAACAGATAGAAAAACACAAAAGATGTGTGTATAACTTTTGAAAACGAAATGTTTGCAAATGTTAGCGAATATTTCATGCATATTAAAATATATTTTAGGTCATATATATCCAGTCCAGATATTATAAATCATACGTTTTGATTCATAGATTCTGGATATATGTACCTTAGCTATATATTTTATAAGGAAAGGTCCGAAAGAATTATGGCATAAATACGTCAATTCCTTTTTAAATCGCTAAACTCTGAAGGTATTTTTTCTTCTCTATCGAATTTAGAACAACACAAATATGTGGCGGAATTAACGGAAAAAAAATGAAAGAGAAAAAAAGCTCTCCGAAGCGAATCGAAGGTAACCAGTATTGAAGTCGTCACATCACATTAGGTTATATAATACATGATAAGACCCTTGGCTGGGCTGCGATTGTTATCGCTCTCTTCGCTCAAAAGCCAAGGGGGGTTGCAACCACCCTATTGTGGGGGGGCCAATCGACCGGCCTCATGCATGTTCAACCCGGCGTCTAAGGGCATAGAAATGCCCTCGTAAAATTTATTGATTGACCTATGCATGGTTAGAGTTTGTGAGCAAATTATTTTTTTATAGAATACTATAAATCCTTTGAAAGGTAACTTTACATTTTTGGGATTTTTCTTTAGCTCATATATCGGCCCCTCATCAAAATGTTTTGCTGTTATACTATACAACGAGACGGTAAACTCACCTGGAGGAATTCCGAAGTTCCTATTAACAATTCGCGCTAAAGCGCTTCATAAAATTTTTATATATAAACGAAAATATTAGGAATTAAAGAAAATATCTTAACTAAACGACATAAGCCACATTTCTGTTAATTTTTGTTAATTGGAACCTAATGTAAATTTATAATTTAAGCAGTAAATAAGTTTAAATTTTTAATTAATTTTTTAATACATACTTTATATTAATTAATTTTTGTTCTAAATTTTGCCTTCGGTAATTACAAAACAGATTAATTACTACATGTTAGAGATTACTTTAAAATGGCAGTCTCTAAGAAGTATAATATGTGAAATATTTATATATTTATTTTCTGGAAATCTATCTTTGTAATTATAAATTCTGTTTTTAGTCATAATATAAAGATCAAATATTTTCACAATTCGGAATTATATTTTTTAGAATTATAATAAATTGTAGGGATTTGTCTAAGCCCCATTTATAATATTACAGTAGCTACTTACTAACACTGAAAAAGGATAAATATTTACCTAGGAGTTTTCATAATAAGTAAAGGTAATCAATGCAAGAGCTATCTCAACAAAAGTTAAAGAAAATAATTACAAAACTGGTGGAAGAGGGAAGAGAAGGCGCTTACAAGACAATGGCGAAGAAGCTCTAGTGAACAAAAATAACTTTACGATGACCAGAAAATAACAAATATTAAAAGTACAGGGAAGGTGAAATAGCTCCAATTTGTACCAAGATTTCTAGAAAAAAACAAAACAAATTCTGCAGGATACTGTACCAGAGAGAAGGCGGAGAGGTAGACCACGACCAAATTAGAGAGAAATGGCAGGAAGACATTAGGAAGAAATAGGAATTAAAAGACGGGGACAAAAGACATGAATATGTGGGAAGATATTTGCAACAAAGCTATGTGTCAACCTAGATTTGAACGTAGTTTAAAGAAGGCGTTCTAAAATATTTGTTTTTAATATCTAGGGTTATATAACAGAATCTATTCTCCATCCAGAACGTATAAAATATATTTGCCCGTATGGGTTGGGTGGTTTTTGAACAGGCACCTTAGAGTCCCAATTTGTTCTCGTGTATTTAGGCCATTAAAACAATCCGTTAAAAGTGCAATGGTTAAGGATGTTGGAGCAGTGTTTGTTCGTAGAGAATGGTTTCACATTTTACTAGTAGGAAGGATTGGGGGGCGGGTAATGGGACTCGTGCTTTAATATTAATAGAAGTTCCTTTTAAATCCATTAAATACAAATTAATTCACATACCTTAAACGTATTTGTATAAATTATATCCAGAAAATAAAAATGTTTCTTTAAAAATACTGACTAATATAAGCTGATTATGCTATTTTAACTCTTTTTGTTGAAAAATATTCCCATTAAGTGTCTTCCACTTCTATTTCAATTCAATGGAATTTTATTCTGCACTGTGTTCACTCTATACAATGCAATTGAACCAGATTTTCAAGATAAAATAACTCATTTATAAAACAAGTAGTTATTTGTGTCAACTGTAACAATGTGAAATGTACATAAACAATATAATCTTGGCAATGGACGATGTTTTAGTTTTGGTCTCCATAGCGAGGTCGATATTTCAGAAAATAACTGTCATTTGCGCTTCGTTATTGTTGTCTATGTTATAATATGTATTATAATAAACGTAAATACTAAAATATTGATGATAGTAGAATAATTGTCGCTGCATGGAATAATTATATATTCGAATTCATATTGGTCTTGGCTTTTTCAGCGTATATTTTGTAAAGAAAGATTGTAAAAATATGTAAAATCATACACAAATTAGCACGCCAAATTCTTAAAATATATTGTCGGAAATACAATTACAAATATATAATATTTTATACAGTGGGATTCTAAATGATTGAGTGTAGTTTAAATTTGCCGCTATACTAAATTGTTGAAATGATAAAAAAAATACTTTACAGTAAATTATAGCTTCTTGTAATCCTTCTAAAGTATGAAGTCGATTTTGAAAAACTTTAATTTTTAGATAACCAAATAGATAGACATCTAATGGTATCAAGTCAGGTGAAAGTGACGGCCAACAATCCTTACTCTAATTAGACAATTATGAAAATACCCTCGGTGATATTTTAAAGTATTATTAGCAACATGAGGTGGTGCTCCGTCTTATTGGAAATATCCCCTTTATAATTAATCAATTGTTCTATAAAAATCTACGATATATCAGTGCGATATCGTTCTCCAGTGATGGTGAATCTTGAACCGATAATTCGATGTCTTGAGTTTGCTATCAAAACACCAACTTTCAGTGTGTGCAAACTGAACTCCAAAAAATTATGTAGATTTTCATTTTCCCACGTTCTGCATGTTTAGCACTGGCAGCCGCCTTCAAAATATGAAATGCACTAGAACACGCAGTGCGAATTTTGAACTACACTCAATCATTTAAAATCATACTGTATATAGCCGTCTAATATTTACTCCCAATTCTATTATAAGAGATGTTATTTATAGCGGTACTTTTGTTTCGATGTATTTTATTACTCAAACTCCCAACGGTGTACCCTAGCTATTCCTTGTAAATTCGTCTTTAGTTCTTTGGTGATCATATTATAGTAAAGACGCAATATCGTGAGTAATTTTCAAACCAATTTTATTGATCGAGTCTTAACTTTATTTTGGTACTTTTGAACAAGTTGACGAGCATAATTAGCAAAAAAAAATAGAAAACAACTTCAATTAATTTAAGACGGAAGAAATTTATCCAATAATTATCGATTAAATTTTTTTAATATTATAAAATTCAGAATACTACCACCAGTTTGTATCGTGCTTCCAAACATTTAAGATGACTATTAAGGAAGTTAATAAACCTTGTTTCTGCAAAGCTTTTAAAGAAGAAAACGTATAATGTTTCCTTTTTTCCCATTTTATAATTAAAAATAGATTTGATTACATATTTCTGTGTACATTGTGTAATGTTATCACTGTTAGTAAATTAATTATTAAATTAGTTTATGAGAATATCAAACTACTAAGTAAACGGCAAACATTTGACGAAAGTAAAGTGCCGAACGGTTTAATAATACAGAAACCACATGCTTGCGCTCTAATTAATTGAATAATTACCGTATATTATAATCTGCTTGTAAGATCTCTGTAATCTATACATATTACACTCTATATACGTACATACATCGGAACCAAGTGTTTTATCTAACAACTAACTATGTTTAACTGTAGAAGCCAAACAAACTTATGTTAGAATAAGCCAATTCCACATCCCACAAACTATTAACATAACAATAAGTACATTTCAATGAATTAGTACCTCTGAATATTATACGAGCCCCGTCCCGTTTCAATTGGCACACCTACTAAAATTTTAAATTTTACTCAAAACATGTTTGAAAAACGGTTACTATCAATTTTTTTAACTGAAAAATAAAAGGATAACACTCTTAAACGTTGGACAATATATGTTAAATATGTACTTCAAATAAAATATATTAGATAAAACAAAATTCACCAGTTAACCATTTGTGTCTGATTTGTTCATGTATTCTTAACACATAAAAATTGGTAAAAATCGAGGTAGCTATGAAAGATATGTCAAAAATTCCATTAATTCATCGTTAGGTTATATTGTGGGTAGTAAATATTATTATTATACGCTGTAGTTATTGTAATTAAATAAACAATGGCAAGAGGTAAAGCAATTGATGAAGAAATTAGGTCAATAATTGTAAAACTATCGAATGAAGGGAATTCATATTCTGAAATTGGAAAATTGTTGGATATATCAAGGTACAGTGTTAGAAATGTAATAAAATTTTACAAGAAAAACAGTTCAGTGACCCCAAAACCCCGTAATACAAAGAAAAGCAAACTCACTGATAACGACAGAAGAGCTTTGAAACGAATAATAAAACAAAATAGGCGTGCTAATTATAGCCAGTTGAGTGTACTATGGAGTGCTGCTGTAGGAAGACGTGTATCAAGATCCACATGTCACAGAGAAGCTAAGAAACGTGGATTTGGGTCGTACAAGGTGACACTTTTGAAATACTAATTTTGTTTTGTTAAATATCTTTTTCTCTAGGCCAAAGAAAAACCTTTATTGACCTCAACACAAAAGAAAAATAAATTGAAATGGGCCAGAGACCATAGTAATTGGGACTTGAAACAGTGGAACAAAATACATTGGAGTGACGAGTCTCGATTTGAAGTCTGTATAGGTGACAGTCGGAGTCGAGTCCTCCGTGAAAGACATGAGACATTTCATCCAGATTGTCTGAAACGAAAAGTAAAATTTCCGGCATCCGTTATGGTGTGGGGGTCGATGTCGGCAAAAGGTGTCGGGCGGTTATATTTTATAGATGGTATTGTCAATACCGATAAATATTTAACCATTCTTAAGGATGTTTGTTACCCACGATGGAAGAAACTTTGAATTCGGGAGATGATTTTATATTCCAGCAGGACGGGGCTGCGTGTCATACGTCAAAAACAGCATTAAAATGGTTTAAGGACAATAATATTCCATTGTTAAAATGGGTCTCAAGCAGCCCTGACCTATCGCCCATAGAGACTCTATGGCATCAAATGAAAAGGGCCTTGCGCGCAGCTCCTGCAAGATCAGTGGGAGAATTGAAAACCAGGCTTCGAGAAATATGGCATAGATTCACGGCACAAGATTGCCAAGAACTTGTAAATACAATGCCCAGGAGAATCCATGCCGTTATCAAAGCTAAAGGCGATGTAAGGCAATGGTAAAGTTTCGTTAATGTTTGTCAAAGGTTGTTCGTCTGAAGTTTATTTATATATAATTATTATTATTATTGATTTTTTTTTTCGAAATAAGTTGTAAACTAGTTTGTAATTGTTGGAAAAAAGGCTCGATGAAAAATAAAAAAACTTTTAACATATTTATGAACAGGATTTCTTCTTCTTAAATATTACTTACTAAAAATTTTAGAGGTGTGCCAATTGAAACGGGACGGGGCTCGTATATGTAATGTAACAATTATAGTGTAAACACAGAATCGCTTTATCATATATTCTTTTTATTTTTAAGGGCTTTTTTTTTGTAAAATTTATTAGAAGGATCAGTATCTTAATTATGACTCGGTCTTAATCGAAAGAAAGACAAGTAAAAGCGCGTAGAATATTTTGAGAAACAGTTTCTAAAACTTCGCCCAACTTTTTCCGTTTCTAGTTGAGTGGTATTAGGTTTATTGTATTTTTTTTTATAGAAAACACACCTGTATTACAAGTACCTAAGTCAAAGATTGGGCGTTGATATCACCTCCCATGGAGGATTGATGCTTAATTTACTAGAATATAGGTTATTTAGTAAGACCAAGAATTCTTCCACTTATTAAAACACGATCATATAAAAGCTGAAATTTTTTATATGCCAATCTTGAAGGCCAGAGCTATTACAGAAGAAAGATTGAATAGGTGTAAAAAAAACTCACGATGTGAAATTTGGAGAAATATTATCTTTGGTTAAAATGACAATGAATAGGCAAAGATGCATTAATGGTTTGATTGATAGTAATTCTACGCCTGAAGAAATCTGGTTGTTTGGAAGTGAAGAAGTCGTCAAGCCAATTTTGAAGGGCGACATCGCGCCATAGAAAGCGAAAGATATCTTGAATAGATTAGAGTATAATGGTTAGTGGTGTGAAGGCGAACGTTGTAGTGCTGAAAAATGACTTGATGATAATTGCCTGGTCTTTTTCTTGGTTTACTGCCTCCAGTCGACAGAGTTGTTGACAGTAAATCTTAGCAGTGTTAGTTACATTCCTCGGAATAAATTCATAGTAGACAACGCCTTCTTTGTTCCACCAGATGCACCACAGCTTACGTGGAAGAGTATAAGATTTTGCTCGGGGAGTTGCGTTGTTGTTAGGGATTTCTCTTTCTGTCATCAGTAACAATGTGGAACGAAAGCGGTCGATGTTCTTCACAATCTAATCGATGACGAGGTAGTAAAGAGGCACAGATGTTAACATGCTGATTCTCTTTGTTTTTACTTAAACATGCGATAACTAAACACCCAGTTTCTAAGCTTTGCCCATATAATGTCCCATTATTACGGTCTATTGGCTACAATCCATTATAATGGCCCTCTTTAAATCGAAAATATCGTTTTCGTGCTTTATTTTCTTCAATTAAGTCTTCATGTGCGTTAAACCCTTGTTGAACTCGAACAGAAGGACATGTCAGAAATACTAGTTTTTTTTTACTTGTACATTCCATTTTCCATTGCTAATAATATAACCTTCATCAAAAATCACAAATTCAAAAACTATTCAATTAAACAATAACACGACATTAAAACAACTTTGAAATATGTCGAATAAATTTTTGTTGAAGATCTATATCATATCTTGTATATTACATTTAAGTTCACCTAATTGTTTCTATAAATATTTACCTTTATTCAGTGAATTAGATTACGTTGGTTGTTTTTCTAAGAAAAAGAAGCAAATAACAGTTGTCTCATTACCTAAAAACATGCCGCCTTTGATTTAATATTCATTTGTGAACCTTATACATAGCATGTAATAACAGGTAATGAACCTTAACCCTTATCCTCTCTTCTTATTTTATATAATTCTATTTGAACTTGTTTGCATGTAGGAACATTCATATGTATGTATAAACCAAATTATATCCCATTCTTGTTTACTTAAGGCCTTTAATAATTTCTTATACGCTTGATGAACTTGTCTGCTAAAATTCTAATACCAAATATTGTTAATTCAAAAGTTTTAACAAAATTTGTTTGGTACATGTTTGTAATCAACTTGTGTTCGAACGTAAGAAAAATAGACAATTTCTTTATCTAAATGTTACACATATTATTTACTAAATAAGTATAGACGACGGAATATGGGCTGTTTAGTTTATCACTAAAACAAATTGACGCAGCGTGAACATGAAATGTTGATGATAGAGTTGAATGAAGCAGTTCTGCAACACCATCTGCTTTTAATTATATAATGTATTTTGTATTAACATGTCTGTTATAGTGTTGGATTACTGTGGTGATCCTACATTTTAGGTTTAATTAAATCATAATATTATCAATATATTATTATATGATTGTTTCGGCCTTTACTTGATGAAATTCTATTAAAATTTGTTTTATTTTATCTTAATAATATATTATTACTTATCACGGACATTATGAACAATCGAAAACTTTTATATCGTTTTTAAAGAAATTTATTGCAGCTGAATTTACAGTGCCACCAAAATCGGATCAATATATAAAATATATAAGATTTTTCTAAGTAAAAATCATATCTTAAAGCAGATAAAAGTCGATGTATATAAGAACTAGTGATATTTATAAGATTTTTAAGAGAAATTCAAGAAAAGGCAAATTCAAATAAAGAAAGGTAAAGACAAAACATATTAGGGCAATGGAAAGCAAAATAGACGAAGGGTGAAAAGGATTGGTGATTTTGTAAAAATTAACGTATAAATGATACCTACATCGAGACTATTGACTTATAAAATTTGCTGATGTAACAATGCATTCATTTTTTGTTTATATTTTATCGCAATAAAATTGCGCATTATTTAGAAAAAAATATATAATAGAAGTAGCCAGAACGCAAAGAAAATATAGTAAACATCATAGTCAAATCACTCATTATACGGTCTGAGTACGATTCTTTTAAAAGTTCTTCTCGCTCCTCCACGATACTGTGAGCGGGCTAAGAATGGTGGTCTGTTTCTATGAACCTATCTCGAAACCAAAAAATAGTAATGTTTCATTGTGGCAACATCGCTGGCCTTCGTAAAATCGGCAAAACATATAAGCATATACACTTGGGCTTCTAAAAGACCGTTACACATACCGGGACTCACAAGGGTTAACAAATCTATTCAAATTTTTATTTTACCTAAATTTACCCCTCTCGCTACGCTTGCTATTGTTGGTAATTATAATACTAGGAAATGCAAAATATACAGCTTAATTTTTGAGTTTAATCCCGGGCTGCAGGAGATCTGCACTATATACCAGGCTGCGTATCATCCGCTAGGTAAGTATATATATATATATATATATATATATATATATATATATATATATATATATAATCGCCGACTGATTAAGTTTACCATAATGAATGAACACAACAGACTATTACCTGACCCAGTTTTTGACTGGCCACAGACACTTCAGGTCATACTTAAAACGTTTCCATCTCTCAGAAGATGACCAGTGCATGGACTGTGGGATGGAAGACACACCAGAGCACGCGATTCTGGAACGTACTAGGTGGGGTGATGATAGGTCTGCGCTGGAAAGGGACCTAGACCAAAGGCTTAATCGAGATGGCGATGTTGGGGCGATGTTGGAGAGCGAGAGAAGCTGGCAAAAGATACGCAGTTTTGTTGCGGAGGTGTTGTCGGTGCGGGAAAGGGAAGAAAGGGCGAGAAAGAGTGGTGGTTGAAGGTATGGAGGAAAAGAGGCCGTCTGTGTGGTCTGAAGGATATGCCGTAAATGGTGGTTCCGGACACGCAGCATGTAGAAGAGAGAGGTGTTTTAGTGGGTAGACCGGATTTGCACACCCCATCCGGGAGTCCCACACTACTGCAATGCGCTCGACCCAGGCATGTAGTGTCCTTAAAGGATTTCACCTCACCAAAAAAAAAAAAAAAAAAAAAGAATAAAGAATGAACAAGTGAATAATGCACTTGATGTTTAAATGAAAATCAAAATACACTCTCTGCACAAATTGATAATATTCAATTAGAATTTCAAAAATCTATCACAAGCTCTGTCACTTACAATACTCCTTGACTAAGGCTGAGGTACCCAAACTTCTTTGCTTTGTAGACCACTTGTCATGTTTTATTGTGCTACTCGCCTTGAAAGATTTAAATTTGTAATTATAGTGTGAAAAACGAAAAAAAAACAGATTTTAAGTTTTATACATTTATAAATAGAATTCACCCGACGCCTGAGGGTTGATATACACCACATTAGGAATCTTATGTTTTATCAGCTTCTTTTTCAGATTATAAAATATAACCAAACTATTAAATTTCTTTTTATAATTTAATAGTTTGGTTATGGTAATATGAAAATGCTTCCCAATGTTCATCACATTGAAGACAGATTATTGTAAAACAGGCAAGTATAGCAAGCGTCAATTAAGTTGGCGCGAGGAGGGGGTGCGCAGAAGCCGTTTTTAAAAACGTCCACCCCCACTACTCAAGTAATTGTCAGAATACATTTGTCATTGACGTTTGACGGAATATAATGCCTTTGCTAGGGATCAAATCTCCTCACTATTTCTAATCCTGCGTGAACTTACCCCTCCTCGCGCCAACTCAATTAGCGTTTGCTATACTTGAAATTAACTTTTTAGTTTCAATTTCCCCAGATCCCTCCTCGCGCCAACTCAATTAGCGTTTGCTATACTTGAAATTAACTTTTTAGTTTCAATTTCCCCAGATTTTTAATAAATATGATGGTAACTTAAAAAATTACTTCAATACAGCAATGCAGGCTACCTGATTAAATCCTATACATTCTCAAACTTATATCCAATTTAAAGCTTTCTATATTCAAATTTGTCATAAATCAATAGACTGCAAAGAATTTTCTATATTTATGTCACCTATCCATATCCACTTTTAAAACAGAAATATATTCCTTTCAAATATATTTAATCACGTATTACAAATATAAAATAAAGAAATATCTATAGATCGTTCCAACCTCCGTATTCAGTATGGGATATAATAGCAACTTTTATCTCTTACTATCCTTAGTTGCTCTCATTAACGCTATCTTCACTTCCGGTTGCTATGTTGCAACTTATTGACATATGCTGTCAGCATCGACAACAGTATCTATCTGTCTATTAATATCAACCGTCATCGTCCTACTTTTAAAATATTTCGTTAAATTGTTAATTTGTTTATATAGTTGTACAAATTGAACACTTCTATCTTTTTCAAGCGTGCACAGGGTAATATAGGTATTTTTATTGATTTTTATAAACGTAATTTTGTAATTCAACCTTCTAATAAAGCGTTAAACTGATCTTGAAGCTTAGGGTGATTAAGGAATTTATTTTTTTAATTTATTTATTCAATTCGTTTAAATTAAATTTTATAATAAAAGGATACCTAAATGTTTTATTTCTGTTACTTTTTGAAGGAGTTTAGATCATAGTTTTTATTATTATGCTTTCCAACTCTTTGATCGTATCTTTATATTGATTATAATTAAAATTCTTTTTCTACTGACTATGATCTGACACTTGCTTTTAATTAATAGTGCTACGCTAATGCCAAATATAAAACCCATTTGTCCCTATCACGTCAAGTTTTCTTTCTATGGTACTCCTTGTTTGCCGCCTTCAAAATTCTTGAAAATCGTTAAGTAAATGCAGCAAATTCTTAAGTGAGTGGCGTTTGTTTATCGATAGTTCCAGCAGATGCCTCAAGTGTCCTACTACACAACGGGAATTCCTATTGGATATTCCGTTCACTTAAAGGAAACATATGACGACATTGAGCAGGTTATAAAGTTACTAAAATATACAGACCATAACTGGGTCTTCTGTGTAAACAAAATGGTAAACTTTTTACTTGGCTTTCAAAGAGGATATACAAAATTTATGTGCTTTTTGTGCCTCTGGAATAGTTGAGCTAGAAACCAACACTGGATTCAGAAACATTGGCCTCCCAGAATATCCCTAGATGTTGGAGAAAAGAATATTATATGTCAACCTTTAGTCAGCACAGAAAAAATAACTTTTCCACCTCTTCACATCAAATTGGGTTTTATGAAGCAATATGTTAAAGCTCTAGATTTGCAAAGTAACTGCTTCCAGTACATATGTAAAAAGTTTCCACGACTAAGTTACGAGAAAATTAAAACTGGGGTAATTGATGGACCTCAAATTAGAACTTTAATGAGAGATCCAAATTTCATCAACTCTATGAACGAAGCTGAGAAAGAAGCCTTGACTTCATTCACGCTGGTCGCGAACAATCTTTCTGGAAACAAAAAAGCCTGCACATATAAAGATCTAGTGCAATCAATGCTTTAAAAATTTCACTGCCTAGGTTGTAACATGAGCATAAAGCTTCATTTTCTTCATAGTCATCTCGATAGGTTTCACGAAAATTTAGGTGCTGTAAGCGATGAACAAGGCGAGAGATTACATCGATATTTAAAAATCATGGAAACTCGGTACCAAGGAAGATGGGATCCTCATATGATGGCCGACTGCTGTTGGAGTTTTCAAAGAGACTGCCAAATCAAAATACACAGCAGAAAGTCTTACAAACGAAAATTGATTCCCTGATTGTTGTTTTTCCTTTTACAAATACTCTTGTAATTTTTTACCGATTATTGTATAAATACTTGCACTATACTCATGACTAATATTGTATTGAAATAAAATGACGAATTATAAAATTTTATACTTTTTTTATATCGTAACAGGTCTTATGTAACCAACTACTTAGCTGCATTAGTGATTCTTTAAAGAGCCATAGTACAGTATATGGTTTAATTTTGACCTTGATACGCAAAAACTAATATGATTTTCGGTTTCAGCACACCCGAATTAGTAAAAAACAAGTCTCGCTTAGAGGTCCGGAAAAATCGTGTTGGCTAGTGTTATTTTTCCTCTAATCTTTTGGTGATAGAATTTCCTCTAATCTTGTGGTGAATATTACAAAAGTTTATTCCAAACAGTACTTTATACAAACTTTTGTCTATTTCACCTCTTACCTGTTTCTCTAAAAAACTATAAATAAGATTATAGTTGAAAGTAGATGTAATAATTCCCATGCAATATTTTCAATACCCAAACTAAAGTGACAAACTGAAAATAAGTATTTCATATTATTTTTGAAGAGACATTTGCAGAATGTCCCTAACTAAAGAGATATATTGAAATAAATGTCAGCAAATTTGTTTGTAAAGTGTTTTGTAGTGTGTGTATGAGTGTATATGTGTGTGTATGTGTATGGGCCAGCTGATATAGACACAATATAATGCCAAACTTGTGCAGAGTCGCATAAAAGAAACAGCTGCATAAAGTGGGTCACATAAAATTCAAGAAGCCGTTTTATAAAGGCAGTTTCCAGTAAAATATAAAACACACGTACATGGACACGTTTGGTATATTTGCGCATTTTCTATTAACAAAATTTATTTCATTTATAAACTTGTTTTTTGATGTTTCTATTATTTATTAATTATAATAGTGACGTAGTATGAAGACAAATTACCATTTATTCGTGACTGTGTAATGCAATTTTAGGTTTAACTAATAGTTTTATGCAAGAAGATAAATACAACATACTTCAAGCATCAGCCTTATATCGCCTGAAGTGTTAAGTATCCAGTTGTACGTAAAGAAAACTTTAGTCACAAAGAAGAATCTTAAGGAAATGGTACAGTATGAATCTGGGTACGTTCGTGTTTTGGCCACTAGTAATTTTCATAGACGAGTCTTAATTTGAGCAATCTGAACATCTGAAGATGCTTGTGAAGTTGGATATTTACGTTGGCGGTAAAATTCGAAGGGTTTCATGAAATGATATGGGGAGCAATTTGATAAGCGAACTAATATCCTTTAAGAAGGCAATCCACTCTGTCATGTAGCTCAATTCGGTGTCAAATGAAAAGATGAGAAAGAAATTCAATGAATCTGATTGACCACGTTTGGGGTCATATGCAAAAAAAAAATGTCACCCCCTAACGCAAGGCAATTTTGGATCGATATTTAATAGAAATTTAGTGAACATAGAGCAAACAATACTTAATAATTTAAAATAGATGCTAGTAGATGCTATGCTAAAACGTGTGAATGATATTACATTAAATAGTATCATCAGTAACTGTAGTATTATTGGTAAGGAGGTAAAGGGGACGAATCAATGTAATTAATTAGGTTATTAATAGACGATGCAATAATAATATTTTTAGGTATATTTAGGTGTTCTATTGAACGGTGGTTTTCTGCACTGGTTAAAACTATTAAATCAAACTAGTAATGCCCTCTTCTTGGTAGGTTACACCTACCAAGAAGAGAAGGAGGTAGAGGAATACCGAGTGCTTATTGCAGGCATTATACACAGGTAAATAATTTACGAGCGTACTTTCCGCAAAAGTCGAAAGAAAGTAGATTGCATAATGCGATTGCTCAAATGGACAATTTTACGCCACTCAAACTGGCTAACGATGAATTCAATCCATCCACGAGAATCTTAAGTATATCCCAACAGAAAGAGAGATGGAAAAATAAATCTTTGCATGGCAAGTATCCGCTAACAATTGGATCTGAAAATTTTAACCACATGAGCGTCGCAGACATGGCTGTATACAGGTAACCTGTTTGCAGAAACAGAGGGATTCATAGCCGCCATCCAAGATCAAGTAATTCCAACGCGTTCCTATAGGAAAAAAATTCTTAAGGAAAATTTATCTGACATTAAATGTCGTGTATGCACAGATAAGGAAGAAACAATTGATATTTGATGGCAGGATGCTCTGTACTTGCCCCCAAACAATACCTCGAGAGGCACAACAGGGTTGCGAAAATAACACACCAGCTGCTCAGACAGAAGCACTTGTCGTATTCTGAAAATGTCCCGTATTATGAATATGAAGCACCTTCAGTTTGCGAGGACGAAAATTCTCGTTTATATTGGAATCGCCAAATAATCACGGATAAAACAATTCCCAACAATATTCCAGATATAGTACTGACACTGAAGAAAGACAATATAACGTACATCATTGACATTGCTGTTCCGTTGGCAAAAAACACTGCAAGGAACTATAGTGAGAAGGTAAATAAATATTTACCTCTCAGCGACGAAATCAAGAGTATGTGGAAGATGGACAAGGTCCTAATGTCCCAATTGTGATTGGCGCAACGGGAGAAATCCCACATAAATTACATAAGTCTATAAATGTTTTGGATCTCTACCAGAAACTTTATTTAAAAATGCAAAAAAGTGTCTTGTTAGACACGGCTGCAATAATACGTCGTGTGCTAAACTGATGTAGGAGCGCGCGAACGTGGGCAACGTGGATGGGAGGCGAAATGACGGAACGGGTGGGGTGCTGATGTGGTCCTCTACTGGGTGGTAGCCTAGCATATGCGCTACAAAACTCTAGGGGGGTCTGCCCGATGGGCGGACAGGTGCCATTCCGTCTTTCCAGCAGGGAAGAGAGGAACCAAGCTACGCAGCGCAAAACACGGCGTCGCGCAATGCACACACCACTAGGACCGGTCCTGGGCGGCAACCTGGCTAGGCTGCCGTGAACAGCACACACACGCTCGACGTGTGTGCAGTGCCCCGGCAATGGCGGAAAACGTTAAGATGGCACAAAGTGTGACCGTCGTCGACGAAAGTAGCCGCTAAGAGTGTTCCATTGGTTGGCCCAACCCAACCCCGTGCAGGGTGCGCTTCGCGGGTCTGGGCCTTGCCTCGATGGGGCGGGGGTCGGGCCGTCGAAGTACTGCACGGAAAAGTAAAGAAGTTGCCGGGAAAGGGTTGGCGGCCCTACGCAACGGCTGGTTCTCCGATCTCTCAAAATTAGCGCGACCAGACACTAAACACATGCACGAGCGCGCTAAAATACAACACCCCTACACTTGTGCGCTCGCACAAACACAAAACCACACACCCAGAGAGAGAAGCAAGCTGCCAGCAGCGGACAACACTTAAGTTCACACCCTGAAAGTACTGGTAAGTATCTACTATAATCAATATTCATATAAAAATAAATGAATGATAGATAACTATGCCACCCATCTTATTCGAATGAACCGATGGGGTAAGATAATGGCAACCAAGAACGAATGGTTCATGTGAGTGGAAGAGATAATAATAATAATAATAATAATAAATAATTTGAATTATATTTAAAAATGTTGATTGATTAGAGAACAATTATATCACAAAAAAATTAAAGAAATTTGTTTTGTATAGTAGAGAAACGAATTTCTATATTTATCCAGATCTGATAATAGACTTTTCTTAAAGAAAGACCACAATACATAATTAGGATTATAAAGTGTGCTTTAATTTAAAATTATTTTGGATAAAGTTCAGTTAAAATATACTAATTTAAGTTTAGTAATGTCGCGTGATTAAATTTAGTATTATGATCTTATCTGAAAATAAACTTTAACATGAATACGTAATTATATTTTGTATAATTTAACATTTAATATACTGAAGGCGATTGTTATTTCTTTAGTCGTAGAATGTTAATTATCTTCATATCCGTTTCATATTTTTCTGTACTTCCAGATGTTGGTGGAGATAAATTTCCAACAAAATGATATTTGTCTTCAAATTTTGTTAAACTTCTTATCGGACATCCGCGTTAATATCTACTAATACTAGTGCTCCTTCATCTTCTGTTCAACAGTTCTTTCTATTTGCCCAACGTACCTCTTCTCATACTAACAAATTAGTCTGTAGGCTTCTCGTTTCGTTCGGAATAATTTGTTTTCGAAGAAATTATGTTGCTACGGTTTTCCGAATGACACTAAATAGATCTCGAAGAAGAAGAAATAGAAGGATATGTTTTTGTACGACTGAGATGCTATCTTCAATAGAATGGAGAAATTATCAGGATTTAAACTAACAAAAATGTATATACTTTAAGCGAAAATTAATTATCTTCACTTTTCAGTCGTATTATACAATTTTTAACTTTATTATAAGTAGCTTTTCTTTCTTCGCTTGTTCATTTTTCCCCCGGAACGGCAGATCTGGATGTTAAAGAAAATGGAAAATAAAAGGAACAAGTTGTGAATTTTTAATTGCTAATGACATTTTTTTCACTACATACCTTAATTATTTCTGGTAATTTTTGTTTAATTAAAATTTACCTGTAGACGTTTGTTTTTGGAAAGTTGGCGTTCCTGATGTTTTATTCTTTTGATAACTGCGCGTCGCGCCGCGCCTAATATACACGTAATTAAGAGAAAATCACTGATTAATTTTTTATGTGAATGACCCCTTTTTATAAACATAAAAACATCCTCTTAATTTAGTTGCGCCTGAAAAACGATAAAAATAATTCGCGAAATTACCGATGTATGTTACAGTTGAAAGCTAAATTTTAGAGTAATTTAACAAATGTATGCAATATTATTTTTAGCTTTAGTTTATTCATGGTTTTTTTTTTGTTAAATAGCCCTTGTTGTCGTGCGCCGCGAATTATTTTGATATTTTTTGTGGTTATTTATTTAATTACATTACCGAAACTAAATAGTTTTAGTTACATGTGCACCAACCTAGGAAGTAGAAGTAATTTCCATACAAAATACAAGATCATGTTGTTAGGCACAAAAACTGTTCCAATATATGTATATACATAATAGAGCAACTACCATAATTTCAGATTTATCAAATGCCTAAATCGTGAATAGGAAAAACAACGCACTACATACTAAATCATAATATATATACATATATATATATATATATATATATATATATATATATATACATATATATATATATATATATATATATATATATATATATATATAATAACTTCGTGACCTTGGTATGATATGGTAAACCTAATCAGTAGGCGATTAAAGGTCTGTATATTACTTCAAAATATATGTATTTAAAAAACTCTACATGTTTCGGCTGTATACGCCTTTTTCAAGAGAATACAAAATATGAATTGATTCATATTTTATATTCTCTTGAAAAAGGCGTATACAGCCGAAACATGTAGAGTTTTTTAAATACATATATTTTGAAGTAATATACAGACCTTTAATCGCCTACTGATTAGGTTTACTATATATATATATATATATATATATATATATATATATATATATATATATATATATATGATAAGCTGTGCAAAATTTATACTGGAAACAACTACTGCAACTAATTTAATGTCTGATATTACTATGGTACTTGATAGGGGTTTCTAGATTGATGTTATCTAAACCGAGTTTTCTGGAGGGTTCGGCAAAATGGATTATCGCGGCATACTCTAAAAGTATGGGATCTATTTTACGATTTATCGATACGCTATTATTGAATATATGTAAAATTAATATAGTCGATATGGTGTATTCATTAAACTATGCAAAATTAAATTCGTTCAATTAAGGCGCTTATATGGAATAAAAGGTGTTATCTATACAGCGCTGCCCTTAACGATTGCGTAATTGCATATATGTATGTCCAAGCAAAAAAATTAAAAAAAATTCAATGCAATTAATTTTAAAATACTAAATTGTGAATACAATTTAATATAAATATGTTAAAAACATATCTGCGTGTTTATACATAGACATGCATAACGGCGCCCGTCAGATGTCACGACATATCTCTTGTGAGCTGACGGTATAAGATACTTATCTTGCTGAATACGTTACTTCATAACTGCACTGAGGAGATCATCAGATCGCAACATATGTATGTATCTGTACGTTGAAGTGACCATTGGTTAAATACGTTGCGTATGTCCATTGTCCATGTATATAGAGGCAGATATGTTTTTAACATATTTGTATTAATTTGTATATACAAATCGTGTTTACATATGGAGATGCTTTCTTAATTTTCTTTTGGTATACTAAGTTGTGATCTTCACAGGAAGTTATATTTACTAATTATATTGGGTTGATACAAAACCTCGTTGCATCTTCATTGAACAACATGCATGAACTAATCTAGAATATAATCTCCTCTATTATTTACGATTGCCTCCCAATGATTCTCGACTGAAGAAATTCGGTGGCTTGGAAGTGCAAAAGTAGTCAAGCCAATTTAGCCATTTAACCAATAACAATGTGGCACAAAAATGGTCAATGTTGTTGATGATCTAGTAAAAAGACACGAATGTTGACGCGCTGATTTTTGTTGTTTTTGGTAAAAAGATACGGCAACTTAACGTACAGTTTTTAAACATTACCCATGGAATGGCAAATGTGGTATTTTGTTGGGTTGGTTAGAATCTATTAATGGTCAATTCCCGAGTTGATCGGTGTGGGTCATCATCAATGAAAACGTTCACACCATCTTTGTCATCTTGTCAAAATGGTCCTTTTTTCCGTAAACGGTACAAATGAATCCAAATACGCGTCGTAAATGCTCGCTTTTTCTACTTGACGTTCCATTTTCTTTTCTCAATAATTATTACAATCTTTGCACAAATACTTATTAAAGTAAACGATAATAACAATAAAAATACATTAAAATAATTTTGACATACGTATGTCCAACAATTTTTTTGTCAAGGCACATCAATCTGATATTTATTAAATTATATTTATAACCGGCAATACGATAAATTCATTTATTATAATGGACAATTTAAGTTGATTTCAAAAACCGTTCAGCTCGAGAGATGTATGACCATTCATAATGGCAAATTGAATCCGAAATTTGTGTACAGATGACCGCTGAAGTTTATATTAATTTGCGAGCCAACACGCCTTGCGATAATATAATGTAATTTTCAAAGTTAATTACTTTAGAGAAGGCAGCAACGGCAATTAGTAAAATTCGCAACGTTACATCGGGCGCGCGGTACGTAGTGGGGTACGAACGGGGGAGGTGGAGTACAAAAAAGGGAGAGGAAGAGTAACAAAGTAACTAACCGGCTCATGAGATTTTTGATTCCTTTTTTTGCCCAAACGAAGAGTTGCACACCGCTGAACATAATTAATTGCTTATGAAGATAAATACATTTCGACTTTGGACAATAGAAAACGAACAAAAAGAATTACCTTTTAGTCGAAATAATTTACAAAATCGGAATAAATTAAATAAAATAAAAGCAACTTGGTTTACACAAATTCTAGTGATTTACAGAAAATCTATAGAAAGTAAATTTAACTCGAAAGGGTAATCAATTGCGTGCGATTATAAATCTTTCTTTTTCTTTTCGTCTAGACTATTAGTTGAGAAAGTTAGGATATATTACACAGAGTAATCAAATAGTTTGAGACAATGTTACTTTAATACGGAAAAATAACGAACCACAGTGTAAGATTTGAGACATTTAGAATTATTAAGTTGCGAAACCAATCATGCCTTAAGTATAGCAAACGTCAATTAAGTTGGCGCGAGGAGGGGTAAGTTCGCGCAGGATTAGAAGTAGTGGGGAGATTTGTATTTGGTTTTACATCAAATGTCAGATAATTCTAACCTCTGAGCATGTATCACTAGCAAAGACATTATGTTCCGTCAAACGTCAATGACAAATGTATTCTGACAATTACTTGAGTAGTGCGGGTGGACTTTTTTAAACGACTTCTGCGCACCCCCTCCTTTCCTTTAAAAGTCATAATATCACAGTTTTTACAACTGTTTTCAGCTACGTAATGAAAAGTGCCAAAATGGGTTTTAAAGAAGTTCCAGGCAATTATAATATTAATACCCAATAGAACAATAGCACAAAGTTGACTAAAGAAATACAAGCAATAATTATCTTTTGTTTAATTAATGCTTCATTTCGTAAATACACATTTCAACAAGTTAAGTTGCCATCTTCATTTCTAAATCTAAAAAGAAACGTTTAACTAGAAGATACTTTATCTGTCTTTATTTTTTGTATAAAAACCTTTTGTTGCTAGAATTTAGTTTCATTTTGGATGTGTTATGAGTAGAGAATGGACATTCTTACCACATGACTCGGCGTAATTCAATGAAGTATTTGTTAGTCTTTCCCGACCATCTGGTCCGCTGCGATTACAATGACAACACACCTATTGTATTTGGAGGAAAAATATCCATTAAACGCAATCAGTATCTCGAAATGTTTATAAACTTCGCCGAGAACATCCCGCCGTAATACAATGAAGTATTTGTGTTTGATTTTCTCGGCCACCTGATTTTTCGCAGCGTTAACAATGGACAACGGCTATTGATTCGGAGAACTTAGTCATGTGGTAAGAATGTCCGTTCTCTAGTTATGAGGAAAAGAAGCTCTGAATATGTCTCATGTAAATGAGGACGAAACCTTCGAAATGACTTCAGTGCAAAAGACGTGGAAGCAAAGAACACTATAAAATATATTCATTGTTTAACTTTTCTTTCGTTTCTCTCGCGTCACTGCAAAATTTCGTTTTAATTTAGTTACCATTACAGCTTGAATACGAATCATCCTGTATACTTTATTAATAGGATTCTGTATCGTGTATAGTCGTCACAGGCGACAAATCCCTTTTTGCGCGTAAAATTGGATAATAATTATTGAATAACAATAGAAAACGGGAAAAGCATACCTTGCATAGCGGTAATTGGAATAATTGTTTCATGATGAGGGCCTGAGCTTGGATTGCTACTAAAATCATTCTCCAGCTGACAAGTAATTTCATTTCAGCTCTTTCCTTTGCTGTCCAATTTCATCAAAAACGTTTAATATTACGCCGTGCCTTGCGATCTTGCACTAGGACTTAACCTCTAGGGCTTTCGGAGTTTCATAACTTCTCGCGTTTTTTCTTTTTTTTATAATTTTCAAAGCCTCAAAATTGTTAAGCATTAATGATACAGCGTTTTGCTTCTTGGACACGATTTTGTGAAAGTTTTCAGAATGGAAAAATTGCACAATACATGTAAGCGTGCTATATCGATGCCGGAAAGGAAAAAGAAAAAAACTTTCTGTCGAAATCCGCCAGGCGCAAAAATGTATTTTCCATTCATTAAGTACAGAGAGTGGATCTACGGGGGTGGTTGACGGAAGAGTGACTGTTCAAAGTTGGCAACACTTTCGCTACTGCAATTATGTTGCTAACTTCTGCCATGTCTCTGATATCTATTGTTAAAATTTCTAACGAAGCTAACAGATAGGTTGTGTTTTATACTCATTTAAACAAAACTGTTTTCGTTGTTGTGTAAATATGGAGAAAAAAAATCCGAGTGTTAATTAAACGTTGTTTTTTACGTGGAAAAAAAAATAATGAAAATAAATGTATTAGAAAGATGAAATTGTGTTTCAATAACATACATATTCCCGAAATACATACATAGAAACATTACCATAATACTCGTTTTGTGTTTATATTTAATTCTTGTCAGTTCATTTTGAAACAGATTTTTAAAAAATTTCGCAAGAGTTTGAATAAGCATGGAATGTATAATACATGTGTAACTAGGTCAGGATTATGTTCAGAAAACTAAATTTATATCTTAAATCATATAAAACGTTTCAGTTTGTACACACACTTTTGAGATTCACTTTAATTTGGCGGCAGTTTTAGTGGCGCGTCTAACCTGGCAGAAAGCACACATTAACTATACACTTATGGGTAGAGTAAACGGGAAGAACTGAAGAAAAGCTCATCTTAAGGCTACTAATGTATATACTAGTAGCTGTTTGAAACTTTGATTTCAACTTTTTTACATTTAATGGTTAAAATTTTCAAATAATCCTCTTATAACCAACGACGGAATATTTAGAAGAATTTTCTCCTCGACTTTCCGCATTTATAATATTACTTTATACAGTTAAACGTGTCATATAAAAATTGTGCATTTATATATAAATAAATGGACTTTTATTACGTCATTGTGATTATAAAATTCATTAAATACATCTAAATTCAATAAATAAACACGAATTTATTTCGATATTATCAACTACATTTTATCGCCTTTTTCTTTCTTATTATATAATTTCATGTTAGTTGTGAGGCGAGGTTTTTATGTAATCTACCTAGCTCTGGAAATATATGCTCTAGTGACATTATTCTTACGTCAACTTTCTGTGACATTTTATAGTGTCATCTCCAAAGTTTGGTTCGAATCGCTTAACATTTGTTACTTTTTTGCATTCGTTTAAAGAAGAGAAAATGAGTGATTTGAAACGTTGGAATAAGTGTGTTAGTGTTAATGGTTTTTAAGTTGAAAAATATTTTTGTTTGTTTTCTAACTCGTTTCTTTCTTAGTTAGGTAGATAACATAAAAAACTCGCCTCGTAATACAAACAATTTCCGTTTAGATTTAAGATAGAAGTATACGATCTAGTGCTAAATCACAAAATGTTACAAAAGATACGATTAAAATTTAAATTTCAATCGCATAACTTCTCCAAAAAGCGCACTACCGGAACTATACATTAACAATTAATACATTCTCGAGACAATTACGCTTTCGTTTACTTTATACAAACAACAGTTTTAAAAAGAAATATTTTGCCTTAATTGAGCGATATCACGCGCTTGAGTTCGTGTCATGCGTTATGGAGAACGGTGTATAAAAATCTGTTCTAGAATTGTTTATAATTTAAACTATTAAATATTACGTACAAAATTAAATGCCACAAAATGACTCAAAAATTGTTGACAAAGTGCTTCAAAATCTTCTATCTGAATCCAATCTGTCTTCATGCTATACAACGTGTAATTACAGAAAATATGATGAGTTTGATCTGGGTCACAATGCTGCTACAAATATATCCAATATTTGATTTGGAAGCGGTACAGATAAAGTATGGATAATATAGAGGTGGAAAAAAATTAGCAATTCCTCAACCTTTACCTTCAAATGTGATGCCTCTAAAACTTTGTCTACGCTCACAGTACAACATAAAATTTGCCCCAAAGCAATTAGTAACCACCTCAAACAAATCGATAAGTTGAACAAAGAATGAAGCAGTAGAGATTTGAAATGGCAAACATTTAATAGATGATAGACCATAGTTAAAAAGTTTTGGTGACGTGTTGTTTATTGTTCGTTTTCGTTCTTGATGCAGTCTATATTGCTTGCATGCTTTTAGTCGCATATAACCTTCAAACATTTCAACCAGAGATTACCATTTGTTTGACAGTTTGGAGCACTATATACGAAATAAAACGTAAAAAACTTTTTTTGTTTCGTGCTATTCAAAAGTCCAAACTTTTTTCAATAAAAGTATGTTTTATTAGAAACACGTTAATAAAATATCATTGAAACATTTAGTGCTAATTTTGATGAATAAGACCTCAAGTGAAGTGGTCACATATCACCCCATATCTTTGCCCACGATAATTTCCAAGATTTTTGAAAAATTTCTATTAAAAAGAACTATAATCGATGACAATCATCTGATTCCAAATACTCAATTTAGTTTTAAAAATAATTCTACCAAGGACCAGATACATAGAATTGCAAGATTAATAGAGAAGGCATGTGAAGAAAAACAAACCTGCGTGACTTTATAATAGAGTCTGGAATGAGGGTCTAATTTGGAAACTTGGTGTAGTTCTTCTTAGGCAATACGCAGAATTATTTGCCTCGTAGTCTAGAGTCTTTGGAATTAAACAAGCAGGCTCATGCTGGAGTGGTACAGGGTAGCGTGCTAATCTGTATACTTAATATACACCTGAATGTAATCAGCAATGACGTTGATATTAGCTGATTTTGAAAATTTGAGGTGTTGAAACATGTCAAGTCCCAATATCTTGAAATGAACGTCGATGCTAAACTTTAATGGAAATAGCATAGAAGGAAGAAAAACAAAAACTCGAATTTTTTTAATGGTTTATGAATCATATCTTTCCATTCAAAGTAATGTAACTTGTACTTGTTAGTGTACAAGCATTGACAAGAGCGTTTTATTCTTGTTAGTGGGTAGTGTAATCTGTTGACTAGTTTGTTTTAATGTAGTACATAGTATAATAGTTGGAGGGGTAATAAAAAATTAGATTTATATTCGAATATTATATTATTATATTTGACTATTTTATAATATCGTTACTGAATAATTATAATTAGATTTTAATCGTGCATTTTTAATATTAACATACCCTAGTTACTTATCGAATTAACTTTTAAAAAAGTAATAATAAAACGCAAAGGAAAATCTAAGAGTAGCCATATATTTTCCGCAGACGCTTTAAATGCAATATCGCGTGAGACCTTATCGATGTTTTTTCTCTCTCTTTTTTTCCTCCGCTATTATTTTAAAAAGGGTTTTTTACATTGCAAATGAGCATTTACTTATGTGCTTTATAATTATTTCAAGGGGAATACGTAACTTCCTCAACGGCCGGACACACGTCGAACTTAAAATATGAGCCGGCAACAATTAGAAGCTATGCCACACTAAAATCCCTTGGTGTGTTGGGATTGGTGCGGTCGGTAAGGGCAGGAGGGTGACCGGAGGACTTTTATTACGTAATTATCATGACTGATATGTTCACTTCTCGCTTCGAATTGTGACCGGCTATTATTTAGGAAATCATAATTACATATAATCAAAACTATGTCGCCGAATTTACATGAAATCGTTTTATCAAAAATACACCTCGAACGTGTGGACTAATTTAGATTCATTTACGTTATGATTGAAATAGTGGCTATGTAAAAAATATATATAAAAGAAATGTCATATGTATATATATATATATATATATATATATATATATATATATATATATATACCGATAGGTCCAACCCGCTACGGGCCATACGAAACAATATACGTATGGAACGTAATGCGATGTGGCAACGTATGTACGAAGCCACTCCGCGTGCGCATACATAAGTCCGATGATCGAGAGCAATAGATTGCCCGTCATTCGTATCTAGCTGTGCAAACGAGAAGGTAGTTACTAGTTATCATGTCAGTGTATACAACCGCAGAGAAGGTACAAATAGTTTCGTGGTATCTTGCCGGTAATTCCTTTCGAACAACCGCTGATTTATTTGCTGTAGAGTACTTAAATCGGCCTATTCCTTCGCATTCGACGATTGAAAGGATCGTAAATGCGTTTAGGAAATATGGCTGTGTCGTCGGAAATTGCCACAAATGCCAACAAATTGACGAACAGCCTCATATCCCTCTAATACCTGTCGATCGGGAGGAGAGAGACGTGAGGGTTTGTTCGTTAGTTGAAATGGGCGACCTTAAGTGTACATGGCAAATTGCAGACGAAATCGGTGTTAGTAGAACTACAGTAAAGCGGATTCTAAAACGCAACCAATATAAAAGTTACAAAGTTCGAAAGTGCCAGGAGATTTTTCCCGAGGACAATTTTGCAAGAATGGAGTTTTGTGAGTCCGTGATGGAAAAGGCTAACGGGGACGAATATTTTATAAAAAATATTCTGTTTACCGACGAGTCTTCTTTTCCACGTCACGGCAAGCATAATCCCTCAGTCGTGCGATATTGGTCTCGAGAAAATAAACATCTAGCTCGTAATGTTAAAACTCAATACCCCGAAAAACTTAACGTTTGGGCGGGTATCTTGGGTGATAACATTATAGGGCCATTTGTTATCGACGGCAATTTGAATGCAGTACAATATTTAGATTTGCTGCGAACACGAATTATTCCTGCTGTCCGTCAACTAAACGTCGATTTTGATGCAATTTGGTTTATGCAAGACGGTTTTCCCGCGCATAACAGCAGATTAGCAAGAGAGTTTTTACAAAACACTTTTCCTAATCGTGTTATTTCCGGGAGGGGTACGATAATATGGCCACCTCCATCCTCCGACCTCAATCCCTGCGATTATTTTCTGTGGGGTCATGTCAAAGAAAATCTTTACGGTCTTCTAACAATACCGAACTTGCAACAGTTGCAAGTTCAACTGTTTAGAATTTTCGAGACAATAACCCCTAGAAATCTCGAGGGAGTGAGGCGGGAGTTTTACAATAGGCTCGGCTATTGTTTGGGGAGAGAGGGCGGTATTTTCGAATCCTATATTTAGTGACTTTCTTAGAATTTAAATTTATTTTGCAGAATTATTGATTTTTTACTTTTATCTTTTAGAAAACGTTATTGTTTTTTTATTACTTAAAATTACTTTTCCGTAGCAGCTAAGAATACAATAATAATAACTTGGAGATATTATATCTGAAACAAATGGGCAAATTACGTATACAGAACGAATATGCAAACGACTATATCCTTGCGCGGTTTAAGTCTTACTAAATTCATAACACTGCAATGTATGGTAATGTAAGCTACTGCGCGTAGAGGGGAATAGCTGTTGCCACTTATTGCAGGGTATGGCCCGTTGAGAGCTGGACCTATGTGTATATATATATATATATATATATATATGTGTGTGTGTGTGTGTGTGTGTGTGTGTGTGTGTAAAATAGTATATTTTCCGCACGAATTCAAGATTTAGAAAACGAGCCGTTGGCGAGTTTTCTAATGAACGAGTGCGCAAAAATGTCTTATGAAACGTGTATTTTATACCATTTTTTCTATTCCGCCTTTTAAATATTAAAAAATGTTTAAAATACTAGTCAGAAATAGCCAGAAAACTCATTATTTTGTTGTTAAAAGGTAAATCAAATTAATGTTTTTTGAATGAAATAAGGCAATTAAAAAAAGCATATTTTGCATCCGGACTCTATAATCACATTCATTTAGGTTATTATAACTATTAAAGGCTGAAGGTAACTTATTTCTCGAAATATTTTCGTAAAATGTAATCATTCTTTTTTAAGAGGAAACATTTTTTTTCTATTTAATGTATTTTTAGTTACAATATGGATAACATCTTACGTATACAATAATTTCACATCTAAAAAAAAACCCCTATAAAATAACTCTAACGGCTCAAGATCTCCTTCCATGTATCCGTTGAAAAGTCTTAAAACTACCACCACACAGTCTTGATTTGTTTTTGCGCGATTTCTCGTATTTATTTTTTTAATTTTATTTTCTCGTTTTGATCGATTGTTTTAGTCGGTAATGAGTCGATGGTTCAATTTATACAATTGATGGTAATTTTACCAACAACAATTTTAGATAGATTAATACATCAATGCAACTCATTGCCGAATAAACGAAAAAAATGCGTGAAAGCGAAACGTGTATATACCAGCATTTCATTCTCATTAGAAATCATCAGTACGCGATATTTGGACGTAGCGGCGTGGGCGGATGTGTCTTTCACGCATTTTTTCATTTATCCTCAACCAGGGTGGTTGACCTCGCAACGTGTTGCGTTCTACATTCTGGTACAAACTTAATTTGTCGTCTTGTTGAAATTAACACGAATTTGGCGGCAATTGCATGTAAAATGAGATTTTAACAGTTATTAATTCTCATCTGTATTATGTTTAATCTTTTCTGAATGTTAATAAATATTTCTTTTAAATTAATTAAACAGAAACTGTTTTACAGTCGCTAAACGTGTTTTTATTGAATAGTCCCCGTATATTCCTGTAGTATTATATTTACAATGTTTACGCGTTATTTTTTTTTAAATAGACATTTATTATATTTGACAAAACAGATTAAATTAGTATTACATTCTTCGAGATATAAATTAAATAAATTAAAGTTTAAATTAATCAAGATGTTATGATGGTAAACGTAAGTAAAATACGAAAACTAATCACACTTTCAGATCCTTCTTGAAAGGAACATCTTAGTCGTATCCAGGAATACCGTGGGGTTATGTGTACGGTTTTACATAATTAATTTTATTTCTCCACTGTATCTTTTACGGCAGCTGAAACTCCACTCGATTTCACTCAAAGTAAATATACGCCAAAAATATGATTCGAGCTCGCTGGTGTCAACGGGAAGAAAATATAAGCTCAAATTAACTGTAAAATATCTAAAATCCTTATTTCAAATAAACTTCGTAGCCATAATTTTTCCGTTTAGGAAGAAGGAAAGAAAATAGAAGAAAGAAAGTTAAGAAAAGAAAAGAAAATAATAGGAAAAGAATCGATCTTTAAAAATGTATACAGGGATCGCTTAACAAGTTCAGTGTTATTTAAACATCACTATATCTTTTCGAGATTTAGTAAATGTATTGAAAACAATATAATATATATATACTATTTAAATTTAGCATGTTGTATAAGTTTGTCGTATTTTTGGTTTAAAAAACTGGTATAAATTGTTAGATATATGTCTTAAGTAATTATAATGTCGTATTATTGTTTAATTGAATAGCTTTTGAATTTTTTAATTTATGCAAATTGTATGCAGATAATTACAAAAGAAAATGGAATGTCTAGTAGAAAAACGAGCATTTTAGACATATTCTTTCGTTCGAATTCAACAGAGAAATTAATGCATAGAAGGCTGCTAGAGCCATTTTGCCGTTTTGACATGGACGCATCTCACCATCTAAACGCTTTTAATTCATGATGATCCACTTCAATCAACTCGGAAATTGGTCATTATAATGGATTGTAAACCAATCGACCATAATACGACGTTTGCATTCCATGTATAAAATTTAAAAACTGTATGTTTGGCTGCTGCATGTTTTGAGCGAAAACAGCAGAATCAGGGCGCAACATTTGTGTCTCTTTGCTAGCTCGTCGACAACATCGACTGTTTTTGTCCCACATTATTACTAGTGACAAAAACTAATGCCTTCAGGACACATCAAAAACAGAAAACAATAGCTTAGCCCTAATTTCTCGAGCAAAAGCTGATACTCATCAGAGTAAGTTGATGTTGTGCAATCTGTGCATTTAGTCGGACAAAGAAGGCGTCGTCTACGATAAACTGCTTCCGAGAAATGTAACCATCACGCAGCTATTTACTACCAACAATTTCGTCGGCATGGGAACACAATTCAATTAAAAAGAGCGGACAGAAATGACCTTCCATAACAATGTCGCGTTTTAAACTTTCAAACCCAGGGATGGAATCGATAAATTGCCAAATCGTAAATACTCGTAATGGAGGAGAATGTATTCTGGATTATTTAATGTATTTCGTTGGTTAAAAAATTAATAAATATTAAGTTCAATGAAAATCTCACAAATTTATGCATCAACCCAATATATATTGCTACACTGAACTTCTGGCAAAACGAAGACAAGCTCGGGCAAATGAAAGGATGATGGTAAGAGACAAGAAGTAACAGTCAAAGTGTGTGTATGAAAGATGACTTTAGAAGCTTAACTTTACATCTACAGGTATTATAGGGAGTGTTTTAAGTTAGTGTAAAAGATTTGAGTACGAAAATATAAATAGAAGGTATAGGTTTAAAAGCATATTTTTATTCAAAAAATCGATATATTACACATCAACGAAACATATTAAGTATAGCATTTGCGTCGCTTCTGCTGGCTGAATAGCTCTAATTTAATGGATTATGGATCCATTGAAGTACTTTGGAAAGAGAAATACGTCGTTCTGGGCCATGCTTTCTATGTTTACAAAAGATTGTATGGCAATATTTTTAGATACCAAAGATGATTTTCATTCTAACTTATTCTTCAGTTTTCCGTAATAAAGTATCTAGTATTTGTTTGGGCGTAAAAGGCAATCGTAACCATCGTCTGGGTGATTCATAACTACGAGTGTTTCAACTTAATGCATTCACTCGATTTTAGACTTTTATTAGCGTACATGATAGCTGTTGGCAAATAGGTACAGACTTTATTTAATTTAAATAAAAAAAACGTGAATGGGCTGAGAAGGTTATGATTACGATTTTCTTGAGTTTGGTAGGGTATGACAGTATACCTTACCAAACTCAAGAAAATCGTAATCATTGATTACAGATCTTCTAAACCGAATAATGAGTTAATTTGGTTTATATTTGAAGGTGAAGGATGTGTTTTATATATTCGACAATAATGACATCTATTAACCAATTCTTTTGGTGGCCATATTATTGTAGAAGAGTTGTGTAAATGTAGATTATAATTTCGTTCTACAAACATAATTAACTCAAATATATATCAAGATGTAAGTAATACATTAATGATCTTGAAGTCGATTATTACAAAACATTTATAATGGTACTTCATTATTGCTAGCTTACAAGCATTTATGTTCGGAGAGGCTATATTGAAGCATAAAAAAATAATGAAATTGAGCTTTTCTTCATTTTCACACACGTACATACAATAGTCTTTTATTTGCCCTCTTTCTTTAATTTATTTAATTCAAAAAGTTTATTTTCGTTTAAATTGCTAAATTTAATCAATCTCATACATTAATGTTCCCTATTTTTTTGCTCATCGTGTTATTTACAATTTTCTGGAAAGAAATAAGAATAGTTCCTGAAAAAACCGCCACAACGTTAAATTTAAATGACAAACAGGTACTTTTCGAGATTTGGATAATGAAATTTCCACCTAGATTAAATCTAGGAGGAACTGTCATGCAGATTGAGTTTAAATTCCTTAAACTAAACACGAAAATTGTTTTGTTAATTTAATTTCATTAAAAGAATGTCTAAAATAGGTTGAAAATGTTTTAATTTACCAATTCCTTTACTAAATTTTGTAAGATTGTTTGTAAGATTATTTATTAAAGAAAAAGTTTTTCTTTGTTTTGAAACGTTTCGAAATATTTAGATTTAGAAACATATTTTAGGCATATAAAAATTTCATATTGAACTTTCTTTGTCAAGTCAAGCTTACCTTTCTTTATACAAGGTTTAGACACTTCAAGCGTAAAATCTACTAAATATTTTATTGTTATATCCGATTTGTCTTTTAACGTAACAAAAATCAATGACATCCTAACTAAAACCTGCACAGAGAGCGAGAGTGTGAAATTTCAGGATCAATAATTTTATTGTCAAATTTTGTGTTGTAACTCGTGTGTTCTAGACAATTGGTACCATTAAAAGATACTATAAATTTGTCCATTTTATTACTAACTTGGCTCAATAAAGATCGAATTCTCGAATGAACTTGAACGTGGTTTGAAATTAATGTCCCTTGTGAAAATGAAAACGACTTTGGCTCTTCCGAAATTTATTGTAACAATTCGGAAACAAGACAAAATTACTAATTCCATTTTATTACCATATTATTAGACTGACGAACATATAGAAGCTGTAACAGTAAAATATTGAATTTGAAATTTTATGCTTGTTATGCAGATGATAAAAAAAGTAAATTTTGTTATTAATTTTTTAATTACGACAAAGCCCGTTGTCATTATTATTTTTGTGAAGTTTATAGAAGGTATATATACAAGGTGAATTCACTATTGCTCACACAGTTGGAAGAATGATAAAGGAAATCAAATAATCACATTTTTTATTAGTTTTTTTCTAAAAATACCTCGTGGATACATTTATTAATTAATGGAATCACATGAGTTAATTATAGAAATATTTCCATTTGACAATTCCAAGTCTTTTGTTAGTTAGATAAGTAACTAATTAATAAGTGAGTCAAGTCAAGTACAGTCTCTGTCCTAAAGTCTAATTTATTCATTCTCATAGTCTTCTTCATCAGTAATGTCCTCGTCTCGTGAAAATTCTCTGGGAGATAATGGATTGTACAACGATCCCGCTAAACGTAGAAATTCCACAGTCCGATCTAATTTAAACTCAGAACACCTTTTCTGAAAGATATACCGAGCTAAATTACCCGGAATGAGTGCTTTCTTTCGCCCGCAAGAATTCATTGTTCTTTTAGCGGCTCCCAGGGAGGATCCAATGGCGTTGGTATCTGCATCTGTGTCAGGGTCCTTAAAATTTAAGGAATGGTTAACCCCCAGGTGCTCATACCCATCCATTGACAGGCAGTTTGTACTATTTCCAGTAATCAATCGCTGATGATAGTTGTTTCCTCATGAATCCAATCTTGGATAATAAGGAGCAACGTATCAGCAAGCCTGAAACAAAAGAAGAGATATAAATACCTATCTTAACAAGCGCTCAATTACGATACAGTATTATATGACACTTACCGATCTTCATGTGTAATCATGAAAACTCTGCCTGTGCCTCGCTCCCCCAAACACTCATTGACCTTCCACAGGATGCCCACGATGATACTTGCGTTTTCCAAATTTGAATTCGTCAATTTATACGATTTTACCTTTGCCCCCCAACTTCTCTTTACCTGCAATAAATGTATCTAAAACCACCTAACGGCAGAAGGAGGCCCGATCTACCTTCCTCTGACAAGATATTCAACAGCCTGTATTGCTATATCTAGCTATGGACGCAAGAAATTTACAGGAAGACATGTGTTAGATAGTCCGTATATAATCCGTATATATATATATATATATATATATATATATATATATATATATATAGTCAAACAAGTTTTTTACGCAACACCATATTTGGAGACGCAAATACTAGAGACCTCATTAGTTCTATTCCACCAAACCACTACTTATTTGTTGTCTGCTATATAATTCTGCGAGTATACTCTCATTTGCACATTTAACGATACTTTTTATAAAATTATTGAAAAAATTTTGAATATTTTTTTAGGATACTAATGCTATTCTTTCAAAAATATTAGGTAGAGAAGACACAATATAAATACAAATTTTATTTTGCTTGAAATGTACATCTCCAGTGATAGATTTCTAATTAAATATATATTTGCTATATATAAATAACGAATTTTATAAATAATTAAAAATCATATTCATTCTACTGTAATCCAACTTACAATAATAGATTTTTTAGGATAAATTTAAATCGAATTAAAGATTTAAGTTATAATCCTAAATTAAGTACTTAATCCAGAGTGGTGATAAAAATTTAAATTATTAAAAACCTTAATACTTGCACGTGTAATTTTCGCGATCCCATTTTACGAATGCATGTATTTTTATTAAATAAAACACATACTAGGTATATATATATATATATATATATATATATATATATATATATATATATATATATAAACAGATATTAACAATACGTAATTGTATGTATGTAAAAGTGGCAGGATTAAAATCGGAGAAAATAAATATTTTCGTTTAAGATCTCGATGAAAAAATCGACGAACTTAACCAGTAAATCATTGTCATATTCTTCCATCAATTTGATAAATCACCACACAATTTCGAAAGCCATTACAAATTTTGAACACGTAACATACTTTAAGGAAACAAATTGGGGACTATTTTTTCCTTTTGTAAGTCCTTATTTGATTCTAAGCGAAATCACACACCATTATTTTTATTACACAAATACAACCTATGATCGTGAAGTTATTGGACTTCCTATCTCTTCTCTTCGCCTCGTTTCCTTTCTACCAACCAGGTTTCTTTTTTTGTTGCCCATGTTCCTCTTAATGTTTCCTTTGAATTATAAAGAAATAAAGAAAATTATGATGGTCTTTTCGTAATCTTCGAAGATACTGCTTGTAATTAAAGATTTATATTATAGAATTGGGATACGAAAAGAAGTTTTGTATATAAATACGTGAAATTAACTCGGGTATAATATCTGTATCGTAAATATTTATGTTCTCATTTTACTTAATTTGCGCCCTTTATATTGAATAAATCAATAGTGGCGCTGGTTAACGCAATTTCTTTTTTATACAGTGATATGTGCAGCTTACATGAGGTTTTCATATTATGTTTACAGTATCCTAAATATAGATTTTGCTATATTTATGCTAACAATAAATAACACAAATATATATATATATATATATATATATATATATATATATATATATATATATATATATATATATATATATATATATATATATTTACATAAATTCACTAATATTTGGGTTATCGATCTGTTTACATTAAGACTCAAATATTCTTTCTCAATATTTAGTCATTTATTAATGACTTCATCAGGAGAAGAGCTAGAGTTAAAAGCATTGGCAGTTTTATTAATTAATTTACACATAATTGTAATTAGCAACTCACAAATAAAACATGAACATTTGTGTATTTGTGAAAATGTAATCCTAATAATGCAGTAATTTGGTGGCTTTTAATGTTTTATTTAGTAATTTAGAAAACTATACGTCCATGGTCAAGATTGTAGTGACTGCTTTCATGCAATTTTCATTTCAGAATTAATTTACATTTGAAATTAGTTTCGCATTTTGTGTACAAGCGGTTCTAAATCAAAAGTATTTGGTGTATTTTGAAACAGACGTTTCTCTTATGACAATTATAATTAATAGAATAATGAAAATATGATTAAACTAACAGTTTAAATTACTTAATAATTTACAAGAAGTTACATAACTGTTTAGTTTTAAATGCGTTTTCTTCAATCCGTTGTGACTTTTGTCATTTGTTAAGTATGTTATAGTATCTATTATCTTATTTTATAAATTCATTTTAAAGACGATTTATTTCATGTGATTTGCAGTTATTATAAATTTTGACACAAAATTCAATAGGTAGAGGATAACATTATTAGTGTCAAATATTAAAAAAAAAAAAATTGATGTTTAGGAAATCTCAAAGTATGGTGGAATTTATTCCGACAGTGTTGTACATTAGTATTAGAAGACAACTAAATTGTAGGTGATGAACCTAATTAAGTTGCATAATAAGAAAAATCAAAAAAAATATTTCCATATTAGTCATGGTACGGAAACTATAAAGAAAGGTACAGCTGGCGGTGATGTTGGAACTGGTTGAGATAAATGGTTAGATGTACAGAACTTATAGTACTGGCTATTAAATTGTTTAAAGTGAAATAAATATACTCAGTCTTTTCCTCCAGGAGAATATGCGGAAGGAAGAATAATGGAATGGGATTTTTTTTTGGTATTGTATTCAATTGCATTGCAATTCAAAAGCACTGAATTATTTCATGAATTTCTTCTTGTTCTTTTTCTGATTCTTTGGATTGGACGCCAATCAGTCCAGGCATTTGAGCACAGTGCTCTTTGTATCACCCAAATAGATCTATCAGTTCGACTCCATTAATCTTGTATGCTCGATAAAAGCCGCTATCCTCCTCAGAGGAAATTTGAGTACCCTCGTAGGATACAATAGATATCTTCCGAAATGTTTCTGTCTGAATCTCTTCAGTTTGTCACAAGTGCAAATTATATAATATACACTTCATGGGATTATCATTTTATTTTCGTGGTGTAAGAGAAAATAATATATATTTTTTCTTAACGGATATAAATTACGAAAGAGGTTGACTAGGTCTTTATCCTGGAGAAAATCTAGTAAGACTATTACAGGAGAAGAAGAAAAAACCAATGAATGTAGTTATTTTTTGTATCGTATGACTCAACTGGACCCTTAATTCTAAAATAATAAAAACATAATCAAAAACTAAATTATTTCGTAACTTTATCACGTTGTTTACCAGCTGTAAGTTAATAATAAAAACTGATTGTTTCTTTTCCACATTAATAAACACTTATAATCAATTTCTAATGGTGTTTCGAACAAAATAAATATTTGATGGTCTGTAATGACATTAAAATGATCGTACCTCCAATGAATAATTAAAACTACAAAGAGACAATGAGAAGAACTGTCGAAAATCTTGATGCACGATACAGGGATACTTAGCAACAAATTGTTTTTAACCCTTTTGAATATTCTAGCATGTTCATTAAGTAAGGTTGACATTTAAATTTGTCGTTTACCGATTTTCGTTTTGCTGAAAATATTTTCTGAACATTGGCTTTAATGTTTTTTTAATGTCTGGTTTATAGAAATAAATACATCATAAATATTATATGTATTCGTCGTAATTCATATCCAGGTTTTTTATGAAATGTATACTATGAGGTACCTTATTTCTTCTTACCATTAACTATTACGAATGATATTAGGACTTCCTTAAAGAACACCTGTATTTTAAGGTGGATATGTTACTAAACCATTAGTAAATATAATGAACAGTTAGAGTCTACGAACAGGGCCCATGAACTTCACAAGGTTGAATGATCATCTTTATCAAGGTTTAAGAGCTAATGGACATTGGAAAGATCTCGGATGAATGAAGAAAATAAGCTCTCATCCAAATGGGTACTCCGATTGCTAACAATCGACTGAATATTCTGAAGATTTTCCAATGTAAATCTTTCTAAATTTTCTGCACCATTTTATAAGTCTTAATGAGACCTAGAACAATTACTACACACCCGAGACAAAATAGGAGTCTAGACTATGTGTAGGAACTGGTTCAAGTCCTGCCAAGAAAATAAAAGCTGTTTCATCCGCTGGAATGGTAGTATTAGCTAGCTGTGTTCACCAGCGTGTACTAATTGCCAAGGCCAGTCTTGCTCGAATGTTCAATTGAATCCACTAAACGAAGATTCATGTGATATCGATAAAGAGACAGCTGATTCATCTTCAATTGAACAATTTATGAATATCCAGCAAGAAGAAGAGGAAGAAGAAGAAGAAATCGAAGAAGACATAACTGTTGAATTTTAAGAGTATAAATCAGATTAAAATATTTACAGAAATCAGAACTACAGTTTATATATCTATATCAATATCAATAATCATCATGCAGTAAATACAATATTTTACCATAAAACTCCGTTATAACAGATCGTGGAGTAGGCCTACCGGGGAAATCACGTTAAAAAACGCGCCAAGTATACTACCTCACAGGTGGTGTGGAAATGTGTACATATTATGTAGAATGTAATTCCTTCAATTTTTAGAATTGCGATATCTTAGGAATGCTGATTTTTAGGAAAAAAAGTATAAGAACTATTTTTGTAGATAATTTTATGATCTACAATTTTTGTGTAGGCTATATTTTTGATAAAACTTACCGTTTTCGAGAAAAATCCAAAAAACCGAAAATGTTGACTTTTGACCTTGAATAGCTTTATTAGCACACATAGGATCGATGGGGACTTTTGGCACTTTATTTCTACTAGTGTACCCAAGGTCTCTACCAAAATTCAGCTCTGTCGGAGTTTTTGTTATATGATCACTATTTTTATGTCTAATTTGACCGGACTATAAAATGTACCTCATATTTATAATATGTCACTGTAAATAGTGTGTTTATGCATATTTAGAAATGTGTGTTTTTTTTTAATGAATCTCTCGCTCGCTATGCTCGCTCGTCCTGCAAATATTTCATTTCGTTACACAAAATAACCAATTTCAAAACTGGTTACATAAATAGCTATTTTTATAGCCATTAATCTTTACACAATTAAGAACGAATAGAAAAAATAATTATTTCCCTATATTTCTTTTGTCTTTAAAAAATATCACAATTATAGTTACAATTAAGTACCGCGTAACTAAAATGAATGGAATCCATCCAATTTTATTACTTTATTTTAAGTTTTCGTGTAAATACTTAGTTGCGTTCAAAATCCAGACGAGTAAATACACCCTCTTTGTGTCTAAACAGTTGTTTTCGCTGCTATCCAACTAATGACTCGTTGTAGTTGTGATATGTGCTTTGTTGTTGAATTATTAGCCAACGTAACGGGTTACATCGAAGCCAGAACTCGATAGCGCAGCACTGTTTACTATAAGTAGGTGTAGATTTAACCTAGTAATTGTTAAGTCACGTTGTAATCAGAATTGTAATTACTGTCGTTGTCGAAAAGTTGCCCGGAATGTTAGAAGGTTTAAAGTTTATTGCATGCTTTGTGTACAGAATGGTTCATAATTTATTGTATTATTTAAGTCTCCAAAAGTTTTCTATAGAATTTAGAATCCATAAAAGAGATTCGATATCTTTTTATTCACAAAAATTTCTGAATTATAAACAGTAGTATATACGAGGGACATTCACTAATTAATGAGCCTAGACAAGAAAACACAAACTTTTTCGCAAAAAATTATTTGATTTTTCAACGTATTCCCTTTGTAAGTCATTATATTTAGTCCGCTGATAGTTAAGTCCTTTCATTCCTTTATAAAAGTAAGTTTTATCAAAGTGTTCAAAGTATGTGTTTCAGTGATTCATTTAAAACTCTCAAACTTTTCTAATATCTTGAAACTGTAAATTGTAGATGCCATTGAATTAGAGCCTTACACAGTAGGCTATTTAAAAAATTCTTCAATTACTTTCGTCGATGTTGAACGATCCTTTTCCACATTCAACACTTGCTAGATGACAGAAGAGATTCATTTAAAACTAAGAATTTGGAAAAGCATCTAATTGTCAATTTTTTTAATAGCACCTAATTGTAATAACTGCATAGATAATACATTAAAAGTCATAAGTAAATAGATGTACGTATTGCTAGATATTATTAATTATTCATAGTTACTAGATATTAGTAATTATATATTCGTAAATAGCATTTACAATGTCTAAAGATATTTTAAGTTTTTGTAAGCATATTGTTAATAGCGTTACATAAATATTATGCAACATCATTATTAAATAACATTGTTATTTTTTAATATTTCAGTTTGAAAACGTAATCATTTCTTAAGTTTGATTAAACAAACATTATTTATAAATTTTATTAAAATTAATCAACTTGGTGTTCGGATTTTTTTGAAAGCCACTTGTGCATATTTTGCTATTATTACATGCATATAATCCGAGTTTAATTATCATTAATACTATTATTATTATTTTATATTATAATTTCAAATCAATTATGTAACATTAAAAAGTATTTCCTTTTTCTGTCGCCAACAAGGGCTTCCAAGAATACCTCCTAAGTTCTAAATTAATTATATTGTTAGGAAAGTTAGACGTTCACAAACTGTCCAGAATAAATACATATGTCATAAAGGCAAAACTAAAATATAATAAAGCAAACAAAACACAACAAAAGTGGGGAGAAAAAGAAAACAAATTATACCGACCATTAGTAGTTCTTGTCTTTTTGTTTGAAAGGAAAAGGGGAAAACTTGTCCGGCTTGTAGTTATAGAAATTATATAAACACTTTAAATAAAAGATGATTACAATAACAAAGGATAATATATCATTTATAATGTGAATAAAATTGATTTCATTCGTCGAGGTTTCATATATATATATATATATATATATATATATATATATACACACACACACATACACACACACAAAAGAAAAGTCTAAGGATTTTTAAACATATATATATATATATATATATATATCAAAAATTTATTTAAATTCGGTCAATTAAAAAACTCCTTTATTAAATTACCCTATATTTCGCAACACTTTGTCGCTTCTTCTGGGGTAACTACAAGATTAATGAAAAAATAACAAAAAATAAATAAGAGTATAAAACAGTAGTAAAAATACTTACAAAATGTAGAGTTAAAAAATAATAAAATTGACGTACAAAATATAAAAATGATTAGATATAAAAAATAAAATAACTATAGAAACAAGCCTTAAGAACTTTTAAAAAACATATATATGAAAAGTTAAAACATGAAAAATAAAAAATATAATGCAATTTAAATTAAAACAGCATATGGACCAAATAACAAAACGATTTAAGATCGTCAGCTAACAGTCAAACCCAGTATATTAAAATAAATTATACTAAGACCATTAGTATCAGATCTATAATTTATGTTATTTGTCTCCCTGTTGTCTAAGATTTTAACGCAACAAAATTGAAAGTATGGTCACGATCAAGTGCATGGTCCACCAATGCACAAGATCTCTTACCAATACGGACATCACTATTATGTTGAGTAATGCGCTGTTTTAGCCACTGTGATGTCTGACCTATATAAACGCCACAACAATCGGAACATGCTATCCTGTAGACAACGTGACTATTGGTAAGAGATCTTGTGCATTGGTGGACCATGCACTTGATCGTGACCATACTTTCAATTTTGTTGACGTTAAAATCTTAGACGTTGAAAATAACCATAAAAAAAGAACCTTTTTAGAAATGGTCCACATCAACAGGGAGACAAATAACATAAATTATAGATCTGATACTAATGGTCTTAGTATAATTTATTTTAATATACTGGGTTTGACTGTTAGTTGACGATCTTAAATCGTTTTGTTATTTGGTCCATGCTGTTTTAATTTATATTGCATTATATTTTTTATTTTTCATGTTTTAACTTTTCATATATATGTTTTTTAAAAGTTCTTAAGGCTTGTTTCTATAGTTACTTTATTTTTTATATCTTATCATTTTTATATTTTGTACGCCAATTTTATTATTTTTTAACTCTACATTTTGTAAGTATTTTTACTACTGTTTTATACTCTTATTTATTTTTTGTTATTTTTCTCATTAATCTTGTAGTTACCCCAGAAGAAGCGACAAAGTGTTGCGAAATATAGGGTAATTTAATAAAGGAGCTTTTTAATTGACCGCTTACCCGAATTTAAATAAATTTTTGATAATATATCACGGTCGATCATTTCTTTTCAATTATATATATATATATATATATATATATATATATATACATATATATATATATATATATACTATTGGCAATAACTGATTTCAAAGAATATTGATATATTTAAGGTTATTTATTGTTTAAAGATGTAACATTAATATAAAATTATTTAATAAAACAAAAAAATATTTCGAAAATTTAAACAATTAACTTGTGGCATACGTGCCCATTCTACTGTCAGAAGCTTCTTGAATCTAACAGCATTGGGAATATTGCCCATGTCTGGAGTAATTCTTCTCTGAAGCATGTCCCATGCATGCTCGCTGGGATTGAGGTCCGGAGATTGTGCTGGTCAATGCAATACATCAATTCCCTCGCTTGTTAACCAGTCGATAACAACACGCGCGACATGTGGACATGTCCCATACATGCTCGATGGCATTTGGTTCCGGAGATTGTGCTGGTCATGACAATACAACAATTCCTTTGTTTGTTAACCGGTCCATCACAATACACGCGACATGTGGACGAGCATTGTCATGCATCAGATGGAATTTTTGACCAACGGCACCGGCAAATGAACGCATAATGGGCTCCAAATATTGCTGAGTTGTCAAAAAACCATTTGGAAAAATGATCTCGGTTCGACTGCCAATCATTATTCCACCCCATACCACAACAGTACCACCTTTGTAACTATGCACTTCCTGGACAAGATTCAAACGTTCCAGATCGTCTCCATACTCTTGTCCGACGAGAATCAGGATGAAATCCAAATCTGGATCTATCTGTAAACAAAACTGTAGCCCAAGCATTTTCATCTCAGTTTATAAATTCTTGACACCAGTCTAGTTTTGCTCCTCGATTACCTCTTGAGGGAGGTGGACATCTGATTGGTCGTCGAGAATGTAGTACATCTTCATGGAGACGATTTCTCACAGTATTTCGGTGAACAATTAAATTATGCGCACGCTGCAGTTTTGTAACCAACTCAGGTGCTGTTATTGTAGGTTGTCTTCTACCATTTAAAACCAAAGATCTGTCCTGAGCTGCCGTTGTACAGTGTCCACGACCTAGATGTCGTTCAGCCGGACTACTGGCTTCCCTAGAACACCTCCACAGTCAACTGATGACACTCTGGGAAACTCCGCTCAGCTCCTTCGACCTGCCGCACGCTAGCTTCAAGATGACCTATTGCTTGATTCATTTCATCTAAAGTCAAATTTCGCTGTTCCTTTGTTAAGCACAATAATTTACATTGCAGTTTTTAAGAAAAAGCGACGTATAATGAATAAAATTACAATCTGCCACTCAATTAAATAAGCACACTAAATTTATTTTTAGCAACTATTGTTTTTATCGAGTTGTTTATTGCTTTTTTAGGACGTCCTCAAACAAAATGTATTCCCCATTGAGCATTCAACCTGATAATGCGTTAAATGTACAATTTAAAATATATACAAGTTTTTATTATAACTTAAAACAAATATCCTTAGACTTTTCTTATATACACATGTGTGTGTGTGTGTGCGCGCGTGTATAGGTATATATATCCAAGTGAATATACAAGGACAAACAAAGTTATATATATATATATATATATATATATATATATATATATATATCCAAAAAATTGATATCAAACTATTGTTTGACGTAAAAAGCAATAAATCTACTTTTAACGGCCTGGAGAGTTGTAGAAATCATGAATTATACAGCCGAGTGGCTAATTTCTGACGGTGGTGGGTTTTTCTTGAAACCGACGGTGACTTTCGTAACTCATTCAATAGATCACTACCACTTTACCGCTATTTTGGGAACACAGTATAAGTAACCGTCGCACTGTTCAAACGTCACGAAATGATATATTAAAGCTATTGATTCGGGATGACACGTTTCGCCATTGAAATAGGGAAATGGAGCGACCCGACCTTATGGTTGTTACTATTATTTAAAGTATTGCTTTGAACATTCGATTAAGCCCGAGTAATTTTCGAACTTTATTGTTGTTGTAAAACTCAGAATCAACATAAGTGATAATGCGTAATTTCTAACAGTTTAAGTCTAGTTGAAACTTACCCGGCATTGTAGTTAGCTTGCGCATAATTAATAATTCCGATAGTCATTAAAATAATAATAAAATTATTAATTTTTTTAGAAGAAATAAAGTTTTCTCAAATATTAGTTTGTAATCCAATACTTTCTTTAAATTTATAAACCTTAACTGTACCTATACTTTTGTATGATGACAATTTCTAATAGTTCTCCCAATGTATTTTCATATTAAAGTTTACGTAATATTTCCAACGTACCTTCTTGGATGAGATATAAACGTAATATCCGAACTAAGCAGGTAATTATTTAAATTAAAAAGTAATTAGTTAGCTTGTAATGCTAGAATAATTTCTTAACAAATTATATAATTCATTAAAATAGAGTTTCAAGATTTCTTACTTGGGGCCTATTGTTGCGTAACATATTCAAACGTTATTAGCTAAATAGAGATTAATTTCGATGTTTGAATGCTTTGAATTACTTTGATCTAGAGCTGGAAGGGCCGAAATATTGAGAGGTTTTGTGAATAAGATTTTCTGAAGTTAACTTATGTTTAACAACTTTCTTAATACGCACATACACACACATATATTTACACGTATATATATATATATATATATATATATATATATATATATATATATATATGGTAAACCTAATCAGTAGGCGATTAAAGGTCTGTATATTACTTCAAAATATATGTATTTAAAAAACTCTACATGTTTCGGCAGTACGCCTTTATCAAGAGAATACAAAATAAAAAATTTTGTATTCTCTTGATAAAGGCGTACTGCCAAAACATGTAGAGTTTTTTAAATACATATATTTTGAAGTAATATACAGACCTTTAATCGCCTACTTATTAGGTTTACCATATCATACCAAGGTCACGAAGTTATTATATATATATATATATATATATATATATATATACATACATATAACGGGCGATCCCGTGATTTTAAAATGAAATAAAACATAAAAATTGTTCTGTTCGGTAATAAGTTTAAAAAAGGAGACGTGAATGTAAAAAACGTATGAAGAAGAAAAACAACATTTTTGGCTTCGAATACAACCTCACATTTTATGAAGATTGGTAACAAAGAGTAAAAATCGATGGAAGACAGTCATGCTTTGGATTTTATGGATCTATTCTTCTTTGGAAAATAGAATTTAGATGATTAAACCTGCTAGTAAAAAATAACACCATTTTTTTCATTTTTTCACTTTCCTGTTGATTCCAAAATTCAGATATTGATGGAAAATAACCAAAAATCTTTTTTAAACACCGCATTTTTTTTGACATATTGGTTTACTTGAATAACTGCATTATTCGTTTCCAAATTGGGGTTTAATTTTAGCAGTCCTGGTTAAATTTGTACATTTTTTAAATATAATTTAATACAATGAAAATTAAGTAAAATGTAAAGTCAAATTTCATCGCTTAATAATATTTTTTTTTTAAAGAGGAACCAGATATTTTGTCACTAAATTTCCCCTATTTTTTCATGAATTTATGATGCAAATTCAAAAATTTATTATTCCTTAGGCATTTAATTTGATATGAAAACTACATATTATATTAATCCGTGTTGGTATTACATAATATATTGGGTAAGCCGAATACGGAAACGTTGAAATTTGAAGTTAGCGTTTGCTCAGCGAACGCATATTCTAATTTTCCCCGTCAAACTACAGCTAACTTTATTTCTTGTATGTACAATAAAAATAGACCGTTAAATCTCTGTGACGGTTAACACACAGAGATTATTTTGAGTGAGAAAACCTAGCCTTTGTTTCAAAATTAATAATGAGAAAGAAAGAGCGACGCACTACAAAAGAAGTATGCGAAACTTATCCGAATAAATTTCATCCGAAATCCGAACTGTTTGAATATATTCATTCAGATATTATATATGGTTGTACTAAAACCACTACTTCGGCGTCTAAACTAAAGTTACCGCCATCTTTGCAGAGTTCTCATGTTGATATATGTCACCCTTAGTGGTGTAATGTTGTCCCAGTTGAGAAAACTGTATTTAATATAATAAATTTCGTGTTATATTGCAACGTTTTTATCATTGTAATAATGAAAGCTGTTGGAAATTGAGAAACTTAAGCCACTACGTTATTTTATGCTGCTCTATATTTCAAAAATGCAATAATACTTGGAAAAACTTAGTTATCATTAGATAATGAAGAAGTAAAACTTATTTATAAATAATTGCTTTTTATAATGGAGATAGCAGAAATATTAGAATACCACCAGAGTATTTTTTTATAAACTTTTTTAATGGTTAAAAGTATCTTTCTAAATTTTGCATTGCTGTATCTCTTATATATTTTATGTATCGTTTTATACAGAGTGTCCCAAAGCGTACCCGCAAAATTTCAAGGATGAATTGCAGAACTTATTTAAAGCAGGAAACTTCATCTAAACGTATATCCTAAACGTATATTCTAAACGTAACCCTTAACGAGTTATTGTTTATTTCATCATTTATGTGGCTAAAATTTGAGTTCTACGAAATTTATAAAGTACGAAATTTATAAAGTACATTTTTTTAATAATAATTTTATTATTTTATTTACAATAAATGTTCAAAGTTATCTCCATTCTGTTCGGCACACAAAGCCGCACGTCGCAGAAGAGATCGCTGCGTTTTTAATATGATTGCAGAGTTATTTCTGCAACCTGGTGTATTCTCTGTATTTATAATCTGTTTTATGTGACTCCAATAATAAAAATTTAATGGAGCCAGTAATAGTGGCAATACTACGGGTCTTCCTATTCCAATCGAACTTCTCGGAAAATTTGCGGCAAGCTCTAACACGAAGAGATTGATGTGCTGGTACCCTATCGTGTTGATACCACATTGCACCTCAAATATTTAATGTCACATCTTCCAGTAATAAGGGTAAAGAGTTTTCTATAAAGTATATATAAAAACGCAGCAACGTTAGAAGTACCCTTGAAGATGTCCTTTGTGGAGGAAGCGTCGACCAGAAAGGAAGTGCCAATGATGCGGTTCCAGCCTGGAAGCCAAGAAGCAATCGTGGGCAACGATCGCGAAAGCTTCCAACCTAGATTCATTTAATAATATTTATCAAGAATATGATTTTATTTAAGGCATACAAAACACAGTTAATAATGAATCCACGAAATGGTTGTTCATCCTCTCCAATTTGTCATTTTCGTCTTCCAGTCTTTTTTCTCTTGGTCTCTCCCTTTTCCTCTTTTCCATTTGTCTCCTGGATATAATTATCTTTGCCATTTTATTGCTAGTAAGCTTCTTTACGTGTCCTGGTCACCTTAATCTTTGAGCTTTGCATATCTTCTTTTACTGGGTTGATTGTACATTTGTACTACCTTTTTAGTTGTTCTTCTGCTCGAGTCTTCTGGTGTATTTACTCCCCCATATATAGAATTCTTTCCCATCTTTCCAAAAGAGTCTTCATTTACGAGAGTCGTAGCATCCAAGTTTCGACGGCGTATATCGTTGTTGGTCTTCTAACAGTCGTATATATTCTAATTATTGCTTTTATCGATACATATTGTGTTCTAATTAGCATCCTAAACCATTCCGTATTTCTGATTTATTTCCTTTTGCGATTCTGACTCTTACTTACTGTTCTTCATGTTCGTAAATTACTGGATCCTCTTATTTATCGATGTTCATGGAAATATACAAAAAAAAAATCCATATTCTATTTTTTTAGCAATAAGTAGTTTTGTTGAAGAAAAATTATACCAAAAAAATGTTTGTAATGGATTAATTAATTTTAATGCGAATGTAAATGCTATCGAAATAAGGTGGATTATTTGAGCACTAATTGAATGAATAATAAATAAAATTTTACTGAATTTATCAATCGCATAATGTTTTATTTGAATAACGCTCAACTCTGTCATTATTACACGTTTTTTTTTTTGTTTCTCTAAATTGTAGTTTTGCATTTTACAGGTTTGTTTGTTTGTTTTCAGTTTAAAAGCACTGCAATTGTGTACGTTGTTTGCCTCTAGTTGTACCGCTGCATATAATTTTATGAAAAAAAAAAATTAAATATCCAATAATATTTTATCATTGGCGAAGTATTTGTTAAAACAGATTTTTCTCGATATTTTCAATTTAAATATTGAAAATACGCTATCGCCTAAACATACGTTTTTGTTTTTGTTTAGTTTTAGTTTTAGCGAAACCGTAATGTATTAAAAAAATAACAAAACGACATATATAGTAATCAAGAGTCTAGATACTAATGAATTTCTGCATCCGTGTTAAAAATATCGCGGTTAACCGTGGATACTGTATTTTACCCAAATATTGATTAATCAAAGGAACCGAGCCCTATTTTACTATATGAACTAATTTATTTATAATTGTCTGCTTTTCGACGTTGGCAGACAACGTAATGGCTAGTTCACCACTGAATTTTAGAAGTTAAATGGAACATAATTGTAAATGTTTCAAATGTTCACGCTATATAACAAAACATCTCTTTTTGCTGACGACTTAAATTTATATACTATTATATCTTCACCATTAGATTGCAACAGATATCAACGCTATCTCAACCTGCTGTAAAGAAAAAAACATTAAGAAGTTAACATTAAAAAATGCGAAGTCACATAACCTCTACTAAAAGGAAAACTAATATATTTACTGTAGGTGGTTTAACCGGAGTAATTCTTGCTAATTCCTCAATTGATATCATTCTAAATGATACTTATTATGTAGTAGCACATTTTCACTATGTTCCCTTAATAGGAGCAGTATTTGCCACTATAGCAGGATTTGTCGATTGATTCCCATTATTTACTGGATTAACACTAAAATAATAATAGGATAGAGGCAAGCGCTTGTGCGATAAAGTAATTTCGGGCGACCTCTGAAGCTATTAATTCTAGAATTTGCAGCTGTAAAAATTAAAGCAAATCCACCTCTTCTATGTTTTACATTAAACCCTGAAATTAACTCAGCTTCCACCTTAGCAAAATCAAGAGGCCGATTAGTCTCCGTTAATCTAGAAACTCATGATTACAATATCGAAATTGTCCTAGAATGGTAGATAAATTAAGGATTTAGGCGTAACCGTTGATTCTTCCCTAAAATTTGATGTACGTATACGAGAGAGTATCGATAACTATAGAGCCTACTATACGAGTATAAAACATCACAAGTCACCGCTAGACTCTTTAGTTATGGTCCGTTCAAAATAGGTCTACATTTTTGTCAATTTTAATGTTCGCTGGAGGGTAAACTATGAGTTTTACAGAAATATAAATGGCGAGATCATTTTTAGGAGACAAAATTACATAAGACTACCAAAACAATAAAAAAGAATTGATCAGATACGTATATAGCTTATCTGTAAATTCGTTGCCATAGTCAACGTGTTGTTGGCCATACTACCATTTTCTCTTCAAGGTATTAATAGTGGTATCAATCATTATATTTCCTCTTTTGTACTTCCTTAACTATTTTATGTTTGAATTAACACTATTATTTAAATTTAGCTGGAAATTGAAATAGTCCAAATTCTGTTTGTGAAGGAACACTTACTTTAACATAAACATATTTATATATTTTATTTCTGAATTACATCTACAATTCTACTGTATGCGTTGTCTTCGTTTATTTTATTTATTATTGAGACAAAAGAAAAATTATTCTTCATCTAACCCATATTTCTTAACTGCCATCCTCTGATTGCAGGAAGAACATTAAAAATGGGAACTGTATGGTAGGCAAGAATAATTTATTTATACTATATATTCTATGGTGTTTTCTCTTTTATTCTTTATTTTACATCTGCATTAATTATTTCAAAAGTAGGTTATGTGAAAATATTTTCACATTTCTAGAATAAAACAACCCCACACCCGTAATCTCTGTACGCATCTTCTATAGTCTATGTGGAATATGAAAAGGTAATATTTCAATTAGAGCTTAAAATAATATTTATAAATATTAATAAGGTTATTATCTACTCATATGCATGCAAGTAGAATTTATTTACACTCCATATCGTCGCGTTGATGAGTCTTAATCTCTGTATTACTCATTTGAGAAAAGGCATTTTGTGAAAATGTATTCACATTTCAAGGAAGATAATAAACTCCAATTAATAACGAAATAGTTGCCTACAAATTTACTATAAATATTATTTTCTAGTAATACAATCTTTTAATGTATGGAAGTATTTTAAGTCCAATACGTTTGGAGCTATCTGTATGTACAAGAGAGAATATTTCATTTAGTAACGACAATATAATTTAATGCAGAATTGTTATCATTTATTTACCGCCAAAACCCGAAAACGTCAAAAACAGGGTTAACCATTTATCCCAGATAAATATTATTTCAGTAAAACTATAAAAACCCAAGGTACATGCTTAGTTTATCATTTTAACAATTATTATTATTTATATTATCGAGACTGGTTTTTATGACTTTTGCAGCGCCAATAAATTACAGAAACCTAGTAAATACAGAATTAGGCTTGCGTTTATATAATACATATGTATCGATCAAATATTTAACGCACACATATATCTAGTGGTATCAAAACAAAAATATGAATTTTGTGTCTACATAATTGTGTACCATCATCTCGATAGCAAACTGTTTTGGAAGTTAAGACATTAATTTTCACAAGTGGTGTTGCATGTCAGCATGGATTAAGTTTAAAATAAGTGTTCAGAAAGGATGTATTTATAGCGACAAAAATTTGTTAGAGTTAGCACCCCAATTTAAAACAAACACAACTAAAGATATTATTTGATTTGGCGACAATTATATGCATTGTACAGGAGATGAAGGTTCAAATATTTTCGGTCCTTGTTATTCCACATAGTTAAATCTATAAAATTTATATTTTCTACTTAGTATTTAAGTTCAAATTTGAGACTTACCTAGTTCCGGTCCGCAAACTCGAGGGATGATTTCAAGTATAGCGGAACAAGACGAATCTTCAAAACAGAACTGTCTGGCCAAGAGACAATTTAGTATGGCAATCGTAGTCTTTATATTAGAACCTGAAAAAGATATTATTTAGTTGTAAAATTGCTTTTTTAAAGATCACACAAACAATCTCCTGAGGCTTACAATATCGAAAAATATAGTTTGCGCTTTAAGAGAAGCTTAAAAAAAAAGGAAACGTAGTCGCCACTATTCTTCGCGTTACGAAATTGTTAAAAATAATTTGCCGGTTTATTCAGGGCGATAACAAAAGAAGTACCGTTGTGGGGTAACAAAAATAGGTCGATAGGATCTTTTGTACATTTGACACAGTAGATGCACACAAAGGGCCATAAGTTTATGATGAATTTTCTTTGTGGACTTCAAATAAAGCAAATTAGATTTTCATCCACGTACGGTAACTCTATATGTATATGTTTCCTGGCGTCTAGTTAATATTTTAAAATCGAAATGTGCAGAACAATACCGTACATCTTATATATGTACTCGTATATATAAGGATGGTCTGAAATATTTTCAGATTAATAATTGAATTTTAAAAACATAATTTTCAAAATATACCTAGACCAATTGCTCAAAGGCTGAACACGCAAATTAGAATATGGATTTTCGAGTGGGGATGATACATAGATTCCCTTTTTCTCAGATGATCAGGTAGTAATCAAGCCCAGCAAGATGAGCTATATGGTTAGAAAGCTGATTGCAGAGTATACACTAGCGAGTCTTACAATAAATATGAGTAAATGTGAAGACCTCACCAATCTAACCTACCTTTGTAAAAGGGAACAATAAAAAACGTTGACAAAGCTAAATATTTAAAAGTAATTTTCAATAAGCAAGGAAACAGCAAAAACGAGATCCAGGAAAGATTTACAAAAGATAGAAAACTATTGGAGTACTCAATTCCGTACTTTGGGAAAGAAACATTAAACGAGATACCAAACTTCGTATCTACAACTCAATCGTGAAGAGTATTTCGACATATGGTTCAGAAGTGTGGGCACAGAAATAGATTTTTTCAAGAAGTCGTCGAATATCGAGATGTGAAAGAATAAGAAATATAGAAATAAGGAGCATGAACATTGAGAGGGTACTATTGACGACAGAGACAAAATGATTAACTTGGTTCGGACACACAAAAAGAATTAATGAGGCCAGATGTCCAAGGAAAATGGGTACTTCTAGAAAAGCGGAAGAGAGAAAGACCAAGGAGAAGTTGGAGAGATGACGTTAACGAAGATGGTGCAAGGAATTTAGAGGAAGATATGTGTTACATCAGAAGGAACGAATACATTTAGTTTTGGGATGACATGGATTCGGGAACAAATCTCTGGATCAAGTTAAATTTTCCGACAACTCATGCTTCAAATTTTTTAACGATCGAATCTTTAAAACACTCATAAATCTGGGTATTTACTTTAAAAGTTTGAGATTTTATTTTATGGTCACTCTTTTAGCGTTCCAAAGATAATCAATAAATAAAACATTTTCGCATTCCAAAATATAACAGACGCAATTTTTCTGGGTTTAGGTTTCTGGTCATTGTTTCAAGTACTGTTTTAATTTCTATGCAGAATGACGAATCTAATCTTTTTTGGTTGCAAATCGTTTAATAGCATATCTTATATTTGTACAATGATTTCGTTGCTACATTTTTGAATTCATCAGTTCATTATTTTTAAGATTTTAAAATAAGCAGGAGGAATCTCCATAAAGGTTTCAAAGTATTATTAAGAAGCTTTTACAGAAGGAAAATGATTCATTACTATACCAGCATGGTTCACTTGTCTTGTGGAAATGTACTAAAAAGGCAAGAATTGGCAACTATTGATGTATATATTAAATGTTTCCCAATGATTAAATAGATGATAAAAGTATAATTATAATTAATAATTCATCTAATAATAAAGTTTACCAGCAATTCTTTAAAGAACCATGCAACAATGTAGATGCTGACCATACATTATAAAAATCTAAAACATCATTTCTCCGGTACCCTTTTCGATTATAATTGAATATTAAACCGCCGAAGTGAAGCTCTTTTTCAGTTTTATGAACTTTTAAAAGCGGGAACGCGGGCAACTCCTGAAATTTAAATAGTCCCAAAGCTTAAGATATTCAATTCAATGGTGCCATAACAATACATTGCTCTTGTTTGTTGGGGGCGACTTGTAAAGTTGGCGAATCCCCGGCCACTAAGGCTAAGAGCATCCTCACTTTTGTTTTATTGTCCGCAGCTTTCTGTTACAGGGTTGAGATTGTAGCTGACTTAGCACCCTTCCAACTTACACTCAAACAATGATTATTCAATGGCAGATTTAAATCAAGTCCTAAAACTTACGCAATGAACTTTATTCGATTTTAATGAAGCAATAAATAATATTTTCAACAATTATTTGCCTTGTCTGGATAGTTTATTTTCATCATTTGTTAATTAATTCGTCTGTCGTAATATTAAAGTTATTCAATGTTAAATTCGGCCGATTCTCTTGTAAGGAAAAGAAAAAAATAGAAATATAAAACGGACGGGATACTTTTCTCACAGTTGAAGGACAATAAAAAGTTTGATCCCAACAATGTAACTCACAATTTTTCATTCTAACAAATGAAAAAAGGAAGAACTAGAATATGTTCTTTTATCATTTCACAACTTACACCCTTAAAGAACGATTTTTTTCATGTTTCTTTGAGGCAGAAAAGACAAGTGGTAACAATACATATTGCTATGAATAGTGGTTTGTAGATTTACTGTGCCAACATCCACAACTAGTCTTCCCAACTAGGTTACTCAGCCGATTGATTTCCAAATATGAGACTTCTAACTACTCGGGTTCCAATAAGGAAATCCGTGCTATTTCTAAAATAAGCCTGGCGCCAGTGAATAGTTCACGCAAGATTCATATATTTATATTTTTAATTAATGAGCAATAAAGGTATTAGCACAAATATTTACTTATTTTATATATTGAGCTTGAACAGCACTAAAGGTATGTAAAATAAAACAATCGCAAGATAAAATTTAAACTGAATATTTAATACAAAAATAATTGATTTGTGAATCTGACTTCAAATTCGTCCATTGTTGTCACCTCATCTGACACCATCTCCCACCAAACCATAGCATCATCCTTCAGGCAGTTTCCAATCTTTTGCAATTTTTCCTCTTCCTCAGGCACACCTTCCAAGCTGGCTTTTATTTTCTTTAAGAAATTCATGGGATTCGTTGTTGTAATCCCATAAAATTTTGGTAACACCTCATTTTGTACAGGTACGGGAATATAAGTGGGCACATTTATTTCATTCTTCTCTTTTCTGACCTCTTCTATTTTCTTTATTTGAATATTTTCATTAAATTCTATAGTACAGCTCATCCAGCTGATGTTCTCAGTTTCTTCTCTATTTTTTTTTTGTGAGAGGAAACCGCTTGGCACCAGAGCACAGGTTCCAGATGCTCCGGTAGTGTCGGGCGCTACTCCGACTAAAACCTCTCTGTTGGCCTTCTCTGGCATCCCGGAATCGTCGTTGGGACATAACGTCAGGATGCCAGCGGTCTTTCTCATCATCTCCTTCTGCCTCTATATTATACTCTCAAGACCATTGGGGGTGCATGTCTACTATCTACATCTGCTTCTTTGCGTTTCTTTCCTCCGATTCTCTTACTGCCATTACCCGCGCAATGAAAGTCGTCACGGCATCCCATTTTGCTTTGTCTTCTATCATGACATTAACGATGGTATTGGTACTTATTTCTCTGTTCAGTCTCATCGATAGCTCATGCCTCTTCGCAGCCCAACTATCACAGAGCAAGACAGCATGCTCCGGAGAATCGAAACGCCCACAGCTCCGACATGTGTCATGTTCCGACAGCCCGAACCTCTTCAGATAAGCACGAAAATGGCCGTGCCCCGATATGAACTGAGTAAGGTGATAGTCAGTTGTCCTGTGCGCACATTTCAACCACGGGATGAGATCCGGGATCATGGTCTTCGTCCAGACAGAAGTTGCATCGCAGCGGCTCCACATAGCTTGCCACTTTCCCCATGTGAGTTCTTTAGATTTCTTTCGCGCTATATCCTCCTTTTTCGCCCTAAATAGGGTGCGTTGCTCCTCCGCTAGCAGACGTATCGGAGGGACCCCAGCTATGACCTGAACTGTCCCGCTACAGTTCTATATCCGCTTGTGACCCTTAATAGTGCTCTGCGCTGCAGTCGCTCAGCCGCAGTTTCTTCTCTATTACCAGACTTCATAATTACATGAATTTCATTAAATTCAGACATTTTGCGTATCTTTCGGTGTGATTTTTGAAAGGATAAAAGTTCTTCTTCATACTCTTCATCGCAATCTATTCTTCCATTCTTTTCTCTCTTTCCTGCATTATTTCCATCGTAGCCTGCATTTTTATTACCATGTCCATCATAATCTTATCCCTGTTTACCCTGTCGTGCCCCTCTTCATGTATGGTCTTTACTTGTCTTAATATTGCCCTTCCTTCCACCAAAGATTCTTCACTTCCAGTTTCTTGACTTGGCCTCCTCCATTCTCCTCCTGATTTCATTATTGCTTCCATTTTCGTGCTCTGTTTCTTGTTTTCAACCAATACTGTTACTGTTCGCCCAACGTTGGCCTTGCCAAAAATATGCTATGAATAGTGGTTTGTAGATTTACTGTGCCACCATCCACAACTAGTCTTCCCAACTAGGTTACTCAGTCGGTTGATTTCCAAATATGAGACTTCTAACTTCTCGGGTTCCAATAAGGAAATCCGTGTTATTTCCAAAATAAGCCTGGCGCCAGTGAATAGTTCAGGCAAGATTCATATATTTATATTTTTAATTCATGCTAAAGGTATTAGCACAAATATTTACCTATTTTATATATTGAGCTTGAACAGCACTAAAGGTATGTAAAATAAAACAATCGCAAGATAAAATTTAAACTGAATATTTAATATAAAAATAAAAAAGAAAAAAAAACTATCTTTATAAAGTATAAAGATATTGTATCGTTCAATAATACATGAGGAAAAATATATCCACTGTACATTTGACCGCTGAGTGGATGAAAAGCTTCCTCTTAATTCCGAACAAACTTATCTAAAAATAATAAAGTTTATTTTTAATTCCTCCCTAGAGAACCAGACTGTATAATCAAATCTGATGCACGATCAAAATTTACACATGCGCAAACTAACATGTACAAAAAATATAACCTTGAATCCCGTCGAACAAACTCTTCAATTTATAATTATTACAAAGAAATGTTAATAATAATATTTATTATTTATCTCTAATAATGAAAACAATTTCCTACTTGTTCCAAAACAATAGAACTACAATTAATATAATTTAATTTTGAAATTTATGTAGACATAAAAAAAATTATTCTACTTACAATTTGGAGACTTACGAGAACAGTTGTTTAATCTTTTTAAATCATCAAATTACGAGAATAAAAATCTCTAAAATATATCGGGAATTGAAAATCAAAAATCAAACAACAAATTAACACTTGCAAATCAACCCGAACTAATTTCAATATAATATATATATCTTTCAATAAACACAACATTCTCGTGATATAGCAGATCCTCGTCTCCCAGAATTGGCCTCTCTACAATTTGCACATCCAATGCACGCCGGGAAAAACAGTTTTTTCCTCTTAGCATATTTAAAATAACATTTTCAAAAATATACAACACAATTCAAAAATAATTATACATTTATTTCAAATAATTTTTAATATTATTTTAGGAAAAATCCATAGCAATATGTAGGAATTGATTATACAATGACAGCGTAATTTCTTTAATACTCGTTTAGAATGTGTAAAAACAAATTCCTTATTTAATAATTATTAAAATATACGATTTAAAAACATTATACAATTTTATTGTTAGATACTATATTTATAAAACTTTATAATTAGCATTTTCAGCGCAAAATATAGAAAAAAAAAATTTGGTGGAAGCGCCGGTTAATTTTTTTTCTTTTCCGAATAATAATAATTATTTATCTTTCTCTTGCCTTTTTTTTTATTACGTTCAATACACTTCATTTAATATTCATTATATACATTAAAAGTTCCTTTCTTCTCTCAGTCAAGGGAAAAAAAATAAAGTCACTCCAAGTTGGCAGGAATTTTTTCTAGGTTAACTAATGCGAGAAAATTTTCAGTAATGACAGGAAACAACTCGAGCTGACTCGAGGAAGTTGTACTTCGTGTAATCAGGCGGCCATTTAGTCATACCCCTTATCTGTCTATGGGGGTAGTCCTATCATGTATAGAATGATCAGTCCGCAGCCACATAATGTTCCACAAGTACAACGACACAAAATGGATGCCCTGTGGAAATCTGCCTTTCCTGAAAATTGTATTCTTTTCTCTCTCACCAAACTCACCAAAAGACAAAGCATAGAAAATTTTAGTTAATTTAGTTAATATAACCATATTTGAACTTTATCTATTACAACACTACTTCTATTTAATTAGATCTTTTCAGAAATGTATTAGTATACAGAACGTATGAAATATTTGCTACAAACTCTAACATAAGAAAAAATTTAAATGCTTAAGTATGATCCAATAAAGTTTACCTATTAATTTTAAAATAGTTATTACTATTTTTTTTCTTTCGTGATGAGCGTCATGCAGTTTTCGAAGATGATTTCTTTTCTGTGGAGATGGAAATTGTACGCCATTTACGCACTGAATTTCTTTCCTGTGTGGTGCTCAATACCTCTATCAATTTATATATATATATATATATATATATATATATATATATATATATATATATATAAGTAAAATATAAATATATATATATATATATATATATATGACAATGTTCGTATGTGTCCGTTATAGATTAAAAAACTACCGGACTGATTTACGCACCGTTTTTTCAAAAAAGTTGTCCGGAGAAGGTTTAAAGCTATTGAAATGCTTAATCTGACTAGTAGAAAGAAAGTTAGTTGCCTAATAATATAATATCAATACTAGCAATACTATTATTTAAATGTAGATGGCGCCATGTACTTCTCACATTGAAGTTCACGATATAAAAAATGCTGTCGCGCACGCGTAGAAGTTAGCTCGACTGCTGTTGTTTTGACAACTGGATTTATATACATTCTTACTTTTAAGAAGTAAAGGTGAAACATTATATATCCAAGAGCCATTGTAATGAACTTAAAGTTGAAGCTAAGCATTATCAGGTTCAGCTAGTATTCAATAAAATTAAGTATAAATCTTTCTCTTATCATTTAAGTCATTAACAAAAAGAATTGTTCCGTATTTACTTAAAATAACAAAACATATTTAAATGTTAAATTCATATCTTCAAATTGTTTTTTTTTTTATTTTTACGAAAACATTATATGCATAAAATGTAATATATTTAATTCTCCTTCTTTCCTTCTATAAAGCGCCTGTAAAATTAACGTCAAATTGTGGTTATAGAAAAAGTAAAGTGGTCAGTATTCGTGTTAAAACCAATGGCATGATTGCGGCTATGTAACGCAACCCTTTCGCCCCACCTGGTCCCCTATACTGAACCCTCTTGCTTCTTCGTATCAAAAATTCAATCTCCGTGGTGCAAGGTTTAACCAGTACGTATTCAACATTAGCGCAATGACCACGAAGTACCCAGAGGCCGATTTTATAATCGGTAACACGCAAAAGCATTAAAAACGACTACCATTCTGATGCTCATTTTTCATTGAAGTTGGGCGGGAGAGGGGGCGAGTGGCGACACGGTGAAGCGGGAACGGGTGCGGGACCAGAATGGCCAACAGTGGCGAGATCTCGCGGATTCACATTTTATACTAGGGACTTAACAAGCCAAGTTCAGGGGATTATAATGTGAATTTAAGGGCTCGTTTTTTTTGTCATTGTTCCTCTTCCTCTAACGCGATGTTCATGACCTTTCCTTTCCTGTCGTACGGGGTCGATTATTTTCGAAAATAAATAGGGGCCCGTGTAGGAAATGCACAATTCATAAAGAGTCCCGTTCGTTTTAGTTTTGGAACTGAATATTTCGTGAATATATAATACGGTAGTGTCGTGATCGTATAGTGCAGGCAGCTCGTGTGTGTGTGTGTTTGTATGTATGAATGTAGCTACACGCATAAGGATATCACGCGAGGGCGACATGCCGGGCAATCATAGATTATATGAGGGCGAAAACTCTCCTCATACTCACCCCCACCTTGTTTCACCACCCATAGACTCTTATTTTTCTTTTGTATAGGTTAAAAATTGCAGCGTTTATCTTTCTTTTATAACTCCTTTTAGATTTCGCTTTCTCTCTTCACTAAAATGAACAACTGATGTTTTTCCCTGCCAGTATTAACACTTACAAACATTTATAAAAACCTTTGCGTATTTGGACTAATTATAGCGGAATGATATTAAACCAATGTAATTACTGTATACGAGTATAAACGTTATATTTAAAATGCAGAATAGAAATTAATGTAAATAAAATACATATTAAATGGTACTATGGAAAAGGTAATATTCAAATAACCAAAGGTCAGAAATAGAAGGAATTTGCAATAAAGTCTAAGACCAGTATTACCACACTTCATTTAGTAATTTTAAGTAACAATACTTTTATCACGTTCTACATAGACGCCCGTGTAATAACCTCATCTCTAATGGGTCGCCTTTGTTCAAAGACGTGGCGAAAGCCATTTTTTGAGAGCCTCTACAAAAATCTCCTCTAAACCCTTAACAACATCGAATTCTATTTGAAACCGCCGCCTTTGAGGTCTTTTCGTAGGAAGGTATAGATACAAATTGCAAAAATATTATATCAGGACTACATAGAGGGTGCAGTACAAACTTAACATTTTTACTTTAAAAAAATCTGGGCAACTTTATTATGTAATTTTTTGGGAATGTGTACCCATTAATTAACTCAATCATCTTAGACCATTCTCCACGTCCAGTATGTTGTCTCCAATACTTACAAATCGTTGTAACTATGCGCTTTTTTATCCAGTGTTAGTAATCGCGGAATGCATCGAACACGAACTCTAGATACATTTAAATGTTTGTGCAAGAGGATAAAAACATATCCAACAGATATTTTAAGAATGATAAGGAGCTGCGAGATAGTTAAACGTGAATCTTTGTGTTGGCGGCTTTCTCCAGTGTAGGCGACTTCCTAAGTTAGAACACTAATTGGGGCATCTGGATCATCTTCTCCAATTATCTTAAGAACTTCTTATACCATTCAAAACAAGCATAGGACACTAGTTGAAGCATCTGGATAATCTTGCAACTCGCAACTTCTCCGATTATCTTAAGGACTTCTTATACCATCCAAAACAGGCATAGAACGGAGCACTTAACAGAGGCAATTAACAGAGAGCAATTAACGGAGGCATAATTGGAGCATCTGGATCATCTTGCAACTCGCACAGATTCTTCGATTATCTTAAGAACTCCTTATGCCATTCAAAACAAGTATATCACGCCACAGATGAAGTTCCAAAAAGCGTTGCAAATTTTTCCAGATGAGCTCAAAATTTTATTGCGTATGTTTGTTCTTTCATTTCATTAATTACGATTTTTAGAGAGACGATTACAATGTCACAATTTTCGAACTCTGTGAAATTCAAATAAATAATTGTGATAATTTTGTTATTTTGCACAGTGAAAGAAGCCTACTTGGATAATATTTATAGCATTTCAGCGTTTTTAAGTTTATCGCACAGGACCGCAATAAATTTAGTCCTAGCTGTAAGATTCTCGTATATTCAGATTTAATTTATTATAGGTATATTTGGTGAAATAAATGAATATCATTGTATTATTATTATTATTTAAAATCTAGTATATATTTCAGAATTAACCATGTTGTCAGTTATACTTGATAATCGGTTAAATTGTTCGTTAAGGAAAAAAATGTGTTTTCGTAATATTCTGTATATTCGAAATCCACTTGAGGCCTAATGAGACTTCGCTCAAGCACCAAATTTAATGAGCAAATTTTAATGAAGCATATTCGATTTACAAGACAATCTCTCCATGTATTATTTATTCAATGGGAATTTTAGATTCGCCTCTCCTCTTAATAAATACCAAAATATCTCTTTTATAAGATTGAAGCGGGACCCACCGTGGTACATTGTTGATACTACCCACATCCTTTTAAAAATATATAAATTATTAAATATCAAAGCATGCAAATGATAAATAATAAATGATGTCACATTTATTATTGTCTATAATTAAGCTTTTAAATTAGGTACATACCCATTGAAATACTAGTACTTACGAGTGCTAATTTTACTCTCCATTTATTAAAAAAAAACGTTCCACGGTCCGATCCGAGGTGCGACAAGTCGTATTATCAAGTGATACCTTTCCAAGTATATTCGCCATTAACCTCGTCTGCAATTATATCTAATGGAAATCAAGCAAGAATTCTGCAAACATATAGCAAAGAACTAAGTGAAGGCGAAAATGCGTAAAAATGATTTATTGCTGAATTTTTTTACTCAAGAATTTTACAACCATTGTGTGCTTAGAATTTCAAGAAAAACTTATACTAGATTTGTTTAGCATATTCTTAATAGATAAAGATGACTGAAAAGAATATTGAATTAAAGAAATTTTTGACTCATGGAACAGGATATTTTATTTTTGTGTTGATAATTTTTGTTTTGTGGCGATGCAAGCTATGTAGTTGGCCTTTCATCAAACAATAGTAAATGAAATTTAACATATGAAAGAGGAAAATCTCGCCTAAGCTATTCGGAGGATTGCAAGGATGATTGGAAACAGACGTGTTAGGAAAATACCTACTTACGACAAAATAGGGAGAGAAGAAGCGAAGAAGAAGGCTAAAATGGAAGATCTGGTATAAGTAGGCGTGGATAAATGGAAAGAAAACGAGTAATAAGGAGTATTGAAGCCATGGCTAGACAGTAGAAGTCGTCACATATATAACATCAAAATAAAAGTTAAAAAGACATCTTATCTGGATAGAAGGTAGCAGGTGGACAAAGAAGGTGATGGAATTCAGTGGATGAGCAAGATGGTCAATGAAAGTGAATGGAATAATCTTGCTTGTCTAGCTTGTTTTCTGTAACTTGTTCATCCATGCAGATTACTTGAGCTTTACAATCTGAAATGCTTATTTTTTTAAGAGGAGTTTTATGTTTGTTCTATCTTTTCAGTATAAAAATAAGACTGAAATAAATCGAGATTTGTTTCCAAATATAATCTTGTTCACACGTGAGCGTTTACAGCTCTATTCATTTGCATAATATAGTTTTTTGTTCTCATAATATATTACAAACAAGTAAATCTAGCTTTATTATATTCTATTTTATATTATTTACGAACACTGTATACAAAATATACGATATATGAAGCTTTTATCAGTGCAAATACATATGAAACGTCTTTTCTGATTCTCTCACTTCTAGTCTTTAAGAATTCACTTAGGTTCAGCTTACCTTTGCAAACACTTTGTACGATCGAGGACGGGAATGTGTGCAAGTGGTAGTGAAAAAAGAGTTTTGTGTTGGGGATAGGGGAACATAGTGGGGATAGTGTGTGTGTGTATGTGTGTATGTGTTGTATGTGTGGAAGACTTTAGAGTAGGGCATCAACAAAATTATACATTGTCTAACAAAAGTAGCGATTGATTTATCGATTTATCACGATGAATCGGCATTAACGAAACAGATAGCTATTGACGATAGCACTTGAGTTGTATCGCAGCCATTTCGGAGGTCGTTTGTTTGATTTACGGACGGCTATGATCGAAATCTTCTGTCAAAGTCGGAAGGTAATGGGGGGCACGTCGTTTCGCGTATACGCACGTGACTCCATCTAGCGGCGGCATCGATATTAAAAAAAAAACTGCAGGAACCGTCGGTTTAGATACACATTAACACCGCGAACTTCCAATAGAAACATGAAATTTTAGATTAAAATTCCTGAAGCAAATTAAAAGCTATTGCTATTGCGCACTTGTTCGACTCCCTCTTTATAACATAAATTTGATTGTTGTGGTTAACGTATTAATCACGATACTATGATTAATTATTATTTTTTTATCTCGAATCAATCCACTAATACATTGCACTACAACAGGTAGTTTTAATCATGGCATGCATTTATTTTAATTTTGCAAAATATATTAATTTTATTAATTAATATATTCATCGTTTGCAACCATAATTGTTTAATTCGGCACATACCAACCATGTCGATGTGGCATTGAATGCGAGTATCTGCATTATTACCGTCTACTTAAAACCAACCCCAACTGAGGAGATTTACCCTCTAGCTGACATCGCAACAGCTTCAATCAGAAGACGTATCGCCTCGGAATAGGAGAGGAAGAAGCAAAAAACCGACCATACGCATACACTGTCCAATCACGAAATCCAACCAAGCCAATTTAAATCTCGAAAAAGTTTTAGGCTTTCCACCACCCCATTGAACGAAACAGCTAAAACGCGTCGAACAATATTATGGCGTAAATCTGGTAACTGTTTGAGTTTTGAACCATAGGAGAAGCTAGCTGCTGGACACTTGTTACCATTTCCCTTGTGGAGAACTCTCAATAGACTAAGAATAAGCGTTTCATGATGTAAAAACAATCTGAAGATATGGAGCTACAGGGATGAGAACCAACTACATCTAATCGTGTGCCCGAATATAGCCGTAACCTGTACAGAGGAGAACATCAATGTAGTAAACGACAAAGCCATATATGTGGCAGATGATTGGAAATATAGAATTTTAAATGGTGAACCGGACAGAGATAGTAAGTAAATAAGAAACTATCAAATGATGGACAGCTGATTTTAAATGTTGCCGGACCAGTGTATTTAATGACCTACGCAAAGGATGCCACAAAAAGCATGTGTACTTCAGATATGATTAAAAAGGTACTAGATGACCATACAATATAAGTGCTTAAAATATCAGAAGCTCCACACATTTCATCTCATGGTTCAGTGGTTTCAATTTTGCGTAGTGAATTGAGTATGAACAAATTATTTGCAAAACCGGTGCCGTATTTGATGTCTGTGGATCACAAACGTGAACGAGAACGTATTCCAGACCACAACTTAACGAAGTTAAGACATGGTCCAAAGTTTTCGCCGAATAATAACGTTGATGAAACCTGGATACACCATTATGCACTTGAAATGTAGCAACAATCGAAACAATGGACTAACGCTGGTAGAAGCGCTCCAAAGGAGGCAAAAATCATACACTCGGCCGGAGAGGTTATGGATACTGTCTTTTGGGACTAGAGTGGAATTCTTATCGATTATCTTCAAAAAGATAAAATGATAACAGATTAATACTATGCAACCCTTTTAAATCAACTGCACAGTATAATACATCCAGGTTCCACTTAAAGAAGAAATAAGTGTTTTTTCCTCAGGATAATGCACTTATTCAAGTTTCGACTGTTTCAATGACAAAAATTCTTGAATTACATTTCGAACTGCTTCCTCGTCTGGATTGTTTACCAGATTTGGCCATATTAAACTGTTTACTTTTCGCGACCTGAAAACGTGGCTCGCTGGCCAGATATTTGGCTCGAATTTGAAGGAGAGCTTACTGTTTTGAAGGACTAAAAAGGCTTGAATGCCGGAGAATTATATTTTGTGTGTTGCAAGGAAAATACATTGAAAAAAAAACAGCTAAGGGCAGACCAGGACACGAAGAGGATTGAAGAACACCTACTCAAACTGGCAAACGTGCTCTAGTTTTCGCTAACTCCCTGGTTGAGAGACTTACGCTCCGAATCGAAGGGCGCCCACGCCCGAAAGTGGCGGTCAGACGATTGGAGGATCTATTACGCCCTCCGTAGAGTGTTGCCTCTACTAACAAGAGATCGAAGGCTCACCCATTCCTCGATTAACTCGCGTCGCACAAAATAAAATCTCATCTCGTCTCATCGACCCGTAAATAAATTTCTCAATTTCTCAACAGCACGAAACGTCAGGGGCTTTAGAAAGGACGAAGGGGCTCAGATACGAACGTTCAGTCATAAGAGAGAAAGATAGACCCAAGAAAAATACATGGATAAATAAAATAATTTTTCTATATACGTTCACTAATTTTAGCTACTTACTAGATATATCAAATTCTAAATACATATTGATAAGTTTCATTCAGAAATTATATAAATTAAAGTTCATTTTTCTATTTTGAATAATTTATGTTTTTTAATTTTTTTATTAATTATCTTAATGTATTATTTAAATTAATATACCACTAAAAATAAATATAATGCATACATATAATATAACTCCCATATTATCGTATTTCAAATTTGAACACTGGAGTTTAGCATTGGTTTGCTTTAAACGTTTTATTTGCTAAACAGGTACGTATTTGGAACTACTACTCTACCACCAGCAGTGGTTCATTATTATTAAAATAATACAACATGGAGAACTTGCAGAATAATTCGACTATCAATGTAGTGCATGTAAACTAGATTAGCTGCCTCTGCAAGGTTAATTTTCTTGTACTGTTATAATTACAGAACTTATAATTAAAGTTATATATTAATATTTAAATTTAAACGAAGTAATTATATTTACCAGTGTAAATTGAAATTTATTTCTATTGAAGAAATTACAATATATTATGGAAATCCCCAATTAAAAGTTTCCACTTTATAATTTATGAATTTGCTTTTGAATACTTTATGTCGTTTCTAAATCAGTATGAATTTTCCATATTATAACATTGTAAAGGTGACATATGTGTTTCTTTTAATGATTAAATATAATAGCAATGTATGTTACTGGATCAACTTATTTCGTCCAAGTACATAATTACTTATTTATTTTTTTGAATGACGACAATAAATTTAAAATTGAATTGGCTTAAACGCTATTATTTGTAGCACAAATTACAATGAAAGATTGCTTTACATAAAAAAAGAACTGCACAATGTTGGTCCGAAAATTTCGTTGATGAGTTCCTTAAGTTCCTGAAAGTCAAACTTGACACTAAATCAATTTAATCGCTAATCTTTTTTAGACCAATTAATGATATATTAATGGGTGGAAAAACTTGAGGTTCCAAGATAGGCTTTAAAGCCTTTATATATTTAATACTTGTCATAAGAAGAATAAAAATAAGGAATTTAAGTTAAAAAAATCTTCCAAGATAAAGTTTGACAATTTTTTTTCCTCAAAAGAATTGACGCCCCTTAAATTCATTACGTACTGACCAAAGTCTCTATTGCATCCGACCACTAACAGAAGTTTTATTCATTTCCATATCTTTTATTTAAATGCTTTGCAAAATATATAGCTACTTTTTTCTTTGCAGAAAGAAACTGCCGGCAGTTGTAAATTTCCAACCCCATAAAATCATCCTTGCATTTAATCATGCAATTAATTATGAAATATCAGAATTTAAAAAATTAAAACATAAATTATCTCAAGTTTAAATTTGTAGAATTGAAATAAACAATTGTGAAAGATATAAAATCAATATTTGAGTGGCACTGTAGTTGGAAAAGTTCTTTTTTCACAAATATTTCAGTCAACTTTTCCGCCGGTGTAATTTTCAAACTTATAAATAATAGAAGTGACCGCTTCGCTTTAAGGTATATTTACGGAAAGGTATTCTAACCTCACTTTACTTGAAAATTTTAACACTACCGGAAAAAAGGATTGAAAATCCCCGATTACATTTACTTACCTTGTACACGTACACGGTGGTAATCATTAATGTAAAAGCTAATAATTAAGTTATGAAGACGTGCGTGTATTTTCTTTCCTCCCTGTCGGTAAATAAATTGCTTGGAAAATAAAGTAACTTGCGGTTATCTTCACATAATAGGACATATTTATCTGTTTATAGATGTTATAATAAAAACATTTCTAGCATTCGTAATAATATTTTTTGTTATGTATGGTGTAACTGGCGAATTTATTATATATATATATATATATATATATATATATACATATATATATAATATTTTCGTGACCTTGGTATGATATGGTATTAATAAGTCGGCGATTAAAGGTCTGGTTTATTACTTCCAAGTATATATATTTAAAACAACCCTACATGTTTCGGCAATGATGCCTTTGTCAAGGATATAAAAAATATAAATGACAGAATATAAATGTCAAATAATTGAGTTGCTATGGTTTAAATTATTCAAAGATACATTCCAATAATAATAATAAAACATGCCTTAGTATTCCAAAAAATATATAATAAATTTACGCGACCGGTCACTAAACACACGCACGAGCGCACCAACATACAAAACCCTACACTTACGCGCTCACACAAATACAAAACCACACACCCAGAGAGAGACGCAAGCTGCCAGACACACAAGTTCATACCCAGAAAGAGACACAAGCTGCTAGCAGCGAACAACACATATGTTCACACCTTGCTATCTATTTTTTGGAATACTAAGGCATGTTTTATTATTATTATTGGAATGTATCTTTGAATAATTTAAACCATAGCAACTCAATTATTTGACATTTATATTCTGTCATTTATATTTTTTATATCCTTGACAAAGGCATCATTGCCGAAACATGTAGGGTTGTTTTAAATATATATACTTTGAAGTAATAAACCAGACCTTTAATCGCCGACTTATTAATACCATATATATATAGAATTTAATTGGAGTGAGAAATAGCAATTATTCAAATCTCCTCTCACATGCAATTGTCGCTAAATTTGTTGCGTTGATTCTACAATCTGACAAGATTACTCCTGCCGAAGAATGTAGACGCAAACACGTCGCGACGTCAGCCATCCAGCTGTGCGGATAATTAACATTTGTATGAAAAAACCACATCCGTCCAGAAACGTGCAGATATCGATATTCACTGTCGTTACAGATCATCAGTACACGATATTCTGACATAGACATGATTTTATTTGTATACTTTCGTGTATATATACGAATTATATTGAATTTAATTGGAGTGAGAAATAGCAATTATTCAAATCTCCTCTCGCATGCAATTGTCGCTAAATTTGTTGCGTTGATTCTACAATCTGACAAGATTACTCCTGCCGAAGAAAAATAAAATCATGTCTATGTCAGAATATCGTGTACTGATGATCTGTAACGACAGTGAAATATCGATATCTGCACGTTTCTGGACGGATGTGGTTTTTTCATACAAATGTTAATTATCCGCACAGCTGGATGGCTGACGTCGCGACGTGTTTGCGTCTACATTCTTCGGCAGGAGTAATCTTGTCAGATTGTAGATCGTTGGGTCCTTATCCGGTTGTTAAAAATAAGGTGGTAAGAACAAAAAGGTCTATATACAAAAATCTATCTATATACATTATGTTATTGTAACTAAAATAAATTCCCAGGTTACAGTATTATGCACGCGACATTAAAAATATTAAAAATTACTATTTATTCTTTGTTTAATAAATTTGAATAAATTACACTTAAATTATTGGTGTCAGTTTTAAAATTCAGCGTGCATTTTTCTTTCTGAATGTGTATCATTTCAAGTACTAGTCTGTTGATCAAACTTATCTAAAGTTTAAGTATTTTGTAAACCATCTGCAAGCTTCTCCTATTTTTCAGAAATTATTTATAAAATATTCGAACAGGACCAAGGAATGCAATCGCCTTTAACATTTGTTGTGTAATCTACATCACGGTCCTCCAAAATTATATTTAAAACATCCTAAACGAATTAAAGTTTTCGATAATGGCAGAACACCTAAAAAAAGATCTTTATTTATTTATTTTTTTACTTGTTATGTCAAACCATTTCACCCGTGGGAGTGTAGAATTTGAAATTGGAAGGTCAGTACAAATCGTTGGTGAAATATATCGATCTAAGGATAGCCGACATAGACGGAGCTGTAGATATATAACCCGTGACAAGGAATTTTATTATACAAGACTAGGTAGAGTGCGAACCGTTCAACTTTCGAAAATGTAATCAGCCGAATTCCTATTTGAACCGACTTCTAGGCCAATCAAATTTATTATTATTTATTATTTTATTTATAACTTCCCTTTCGTATATGTCGAAATTGTTTTTCATTATTTATTTGTACCATTAGTGAGCACTTTAAATTTAAATATAAAAGAATTCGGAAATGCATTGACAAATATGTTCTGACACAATGTCTGCTTACGTTGTGTATTGATACACAAACTGGGTGGTTTTATTACATTATTAGATTTACAGAAATAGAAATATAAACTCAGAATAAATCATATTGTCAGGATGCGTATACTTAAACGCCCTAAATATACTTCAGGAACTGTAATGTAACGATTTTATCTTTTAGTAAAATGACTTTTATTTTATCAACAATATAGAAATGTGTTAGATGACGCACCTAATAAATTAGGTGTCACTGGATTTAACTTGCTCTAATTTCTTTTAAGTCTCCAATGAGACTTAATGTGTGAATCATGTACTAGCAAATGGTACAAGAAATTGGACGAAACTATCGAATATACGTAATGGAAAACACTCCAAAAAGCATAGCTGCAAAAGAACTTAAATGAATTAAATAAAATTGCTTTTAAAATTTCAGCTAGGATCTGTAGTTGTCTTAATTTAAATCGAGTGTTAGATAGAGTTTTTTTTTTTATTAAAATACGGTTTTAAAGTTTAGAATTTTAATTTTAAAATGCAATATTTTAGATCGAACCATGAAATGGGAGCATACACAGACGGATATCAAATAATCGATGTTGGGAAAATCTGACGCAAAAAATCAATTTATATAACAATGACCGCAATTCTTTTATTACATAAAATTTGGACACTACATTTTATCGACGCTTCGTCTCGATAAAATAATAAATTATCCCTTCCTATTTACCTTCCGGTCATGTTCTGTTCTAGGTTTTTATGTTACAAGGAAAAAAAAACAAGATATTTAATAAAAAGGCAAAAGATAAAACAGTGAGGCGAAGAAATACAGATTTGATTGTAAATAAAAGTTTGTTTTACAAGAAAAGAAAAACAAAATATTAATAATTAAAAGACAAAAGGAAGAAATATGGATTGTTATAGATATATAAAACTCTGTATTTATTTCCTTCTCTCACTGTTTTGTCTTTTGCCTTTTTATTATTAATATTTAGTTTTTTTTTCTTGTAAAATAAACTTTTATTATTGCATTGAGTTTATTTCTTTCACAAGGTAAACTTTTTTGATTTTCAAGGATATTATTAGTACGCGACTTAGGTTGTTCCTAAATGATAAATACCATAATAATTAAAAATTATTACAAGAGAAATCATACAGAGGTCATCCACCTTTTGGAATTAGTTTCTGTTATTTTCTAATAAAGGAGTAAAAGCGAAAATATACTTTGGAAATAGATGATTCTAAGTAATACTGATTTGCCACCAATTGGATGCTATAATCAAATCCTTTTCTCTACATCTTGTGTGAAATAATTTTTTCTTCCTTAAATCACATCAATTCCGACTTAGATGAATGCAATTAGTTGTTTATATTTTAGATTTAATTTTTGCATACTATTTTTCGTCTTAATCTTATATTAATATGGTTACTGGTCAAGTGTTTGTCTATTATTACTATTGCTGATATTTTGGGTAACCTTGCTTTAATTTCAAACTTGATGGTAGAATTTCACGACCATATAAAGACGAATTTCATTCTGTAGCTAAAACATTGTTCAAAGACGAATTAATTTGTTTAAATTAAATTTTTTTTTAAGTAATTATAAAATATCATTTAATATTTTTTTCTATGAATTCAAATATAAAATTGCATTATTTTTGGAAGGCAGTTTTTAATACTTTGTGTTATTGCAATGAAATTACTAATTGTTGTTTTAATTGCAAGCAGATATTAAAAGATGACTGCATTAAAAAGAAATCAAATTAGTCAAGCTGGATTTTTTCCGTTCGTAATTTAAGACCAAAATGTTTGTTTGAGTAAAGTAATTAAAAGCATCTGGCGTTTCAAGGGGAGTTCTTTTATAAAATTGTGTGAATCCTATCATTTAATGGAATTGGTCGAATGTTAGATGAACTATTAAATTTTTATTGAACTTTCAATTTCATCTGTAACTCCTGTCATTCGCAGAGCGGGCCCGACTGATACAAACGGGATAACTAGAATCAACTTTACTACATGCAATACCTATATTTGTAGATGCGTGGAAAAGAGATAGACAAATTTATATATACAATATATATATATATATATATATATATATATATATATATATATAAAAATATATCATATATATACACGTATATGTGCTAGACATGAAAGACGAAATATCGTCAGTAACATTTGAAACCGAAATGACATGTCATCATTGCAATATCTTCCTACACTTTTTTTCAATAAAGCGCACGGATATCCCTTTTAAATATTCAAGAGTTCGATGTCGGTTATATCGTGAAGTGTTGAGCTGTATATGATAAAAATGTATATAAAAAATAACACGTCATAAAATTCAGAAGGAGTTATCATGTATTTTATATTCCCACATCAGTTGCAAATAAACACTCCAACGGAAGAAAAGTGTAGAGAGTTTGCATTTAAAAATATCTAAGAAACTTACACACAGTTTTTCTAGAATTTTGTATTTGTAATAATTTCTCTCTGTATCTGTTTACATAGACGAGGAATTAAATTTTGATCAAATCGGTTATAAGTTTTTAGAACATCTTTCGAAGAGCTGATCTTACTCTGTTCTTACTCTGTGACATCTAAATGCAATGGTTTATTGCTAGTAATGGCAACAAGTTCAAATGGGTACTAGATTTTGTCTGAAAATACTAGGATACTAAACGATATTGTCAACTACTAGATCTAGTACTAAGCTACTGAAAAGAACAACATTGATCCTGGGTCTTCCAATACCACCCTGAGATCAAAAGACAGAGCAGAAAGGTCAGGATGTTCATGGGAATTGATACCGGCTCAGACAGTTAATTCTGCGAAGCTTCCGATTTGCGTTTCATAGTGTTACAGTCATATGTGTCTGGCTTGAGTCTTATTTAATTCTTCTTCTGTTTTGGGTTGGACTTGCTCTTTGTACCATCCCCAATAAATCTCCCAGTTCGACTCTGTTAGTCTTGTGTCGTCAGTGAAACCACTATCCTTCTCAGGGGAAGTTTGAGTATCCTCGTAAGATTCAATAGATCTCTTCTGAAATGTTTCTGTCTGAGTCCCTTCAGATCCTCACACGTGCATATTAAATGAAAGCTAGTTTCCTCCTATTTTTTTACATCTCCTACACCAGTGCTGTCTAACCAAGCCCATGCTGTACAGATGCTTCATTAAAGGACACGTCTTATTCAATTATTAGGACATTTCCTTTTTATTACGACTTAATGAAATTGTTCAAGTTTTTTCCATTTATGAAGATGACAGGAAAAATTATATTTTTATTCCATCCATTATTATTTAACCCGGCTTCAGTTAACGACTTGTACTGCTACAATTCACCGTATATTTTTTCAATCGTTACAAAAAAGTAATTATTCGCGATCATAAGAATCAAGGGCACGTAAGATTTATCGTGAATTTAAGAGTTGAATTGTCAATGTTCAAATAATACAATAAAATCCGTATCGGTTCTCGAAATCTAATTCCGCTCAAATTAAATAATATTTGTGGGCCGATTGGTTAAAATTAAATGCGATTACAAAAAAGAAATCTCGACTTCCATTTCTATCCCCGAAAGGACAAAACGTATTCCACTTAAAAAAAAAACTGCTCGTAGGACGGCCAACATTTTTTTATATAAAAAATGAAGTCGGGAGAAAAAGTGGCGTAGAGGAGGGAGGCAGAGGATGATAGGGAATCCGTGGATCGTTTTGCTAGAGTAGGGAGGTGACTGTTACTTCGGCCAGTAATTTTTATATAAATATGCATGGTGCGAAGTAGCAGTACCAACCGTCATCATCAAAACTCGTTTTTGCATATCCCATATTACCTTATATTACAAAGTATAATTCATGCATTTACTATTCAACTGATGGAACCTAGGCGTTCGACACCACCAGCAAATTATTTGATTTATGCCATTCTGAATGTTTGAAATTCGAGGTGTTTCTGTTCTTTTTTACCGTTCCTTTTTTTCTTCTTTTTTTGATATTCAAATTGGACACAAGCACAATGTGATAATATGTTCTTTATATTTACATTTTTTAATTAATTTTATTTAAATGAAAATCTGACCATTAACATCTCTTTTATAAACTAAATACGTTACGCGTCTCTCGTAATTATATACATGACCAGCCAAAATTACGTGAAGGAATAAAATATTTGTATGAGGGGTTTTCAAGGTACTAACCATAATATTTGCAGTAGGTTATAAAAGTTACGTTCTGTATTTTTGATAATCCAAATGTATTAGGCAAAGTTGCTACTATTAGATTGGTAAATATGAAATGACTAAAATTGCAACTATTTAGTTTATAGAAATATTATTATCAATTAAAATAATTAAGAATTAAGAAATGCTGAAAAAACAAGTATGCAGAACACACCCTTTCGCGACAACGAACTTCCTGGTGATTAGGTTAATTAAGAATTAAGAAATGCTGAAAAAACAAGTCTATCAACGGGAGGAAACGCACAGACGACGTTTCGTTCTAGTTGGAACTTTTCAATGTACGGTATTCCCTCGATGACGGACATTGCTTTTTCATTTCTATACTTTCTGTATATATAGTTAACATTTGGAATTTACTGCAAGTGAGAATTAATGAATATTAAATCACATTCTTACATGTAAATGTCGACTTATTTAATGCGTTCGAAACTACAATCCGACCGTTTGTACTAGTACAAACTTAGTTTGTCGGATTGTAGTTTCGAACGCATTAAATAAGTCGACATTTACATGTAAGAATGTGATTTAATATTCATTAATTCTCACTTGCAGTAAATTCCAAATGTTAACTATATATACAGAAAGTATAGAAATGAAAAAGCAATGTCCGTCATCGAGGGAATACCGTACATTGAAAAGTTCCAACTAGAACGAAACGTCGTCTGTGCGTTTCCTCCCGTTGATAGACTTGTTTTTTCAGCATTTCTTAATTCTTAATTAACCTAATCACCAGGAAGTTCGTTGTCGCGAAAGGGTGTGTTCTGCATACTAGTACAAACTTAGTTTGTCGGATTGTAGTTTCGAACGCATTAAATAAGTCGACATTTACATGTAAGAATGTGATTTAATATTCATTAATTCTCACTTGCAGTAAATTCCAATTAAAATAATATCTAATTGTTTAGGCGGCCCTAAACTCGTCCCTGAGCAGGGACTATCTAATGTCTGCTATATTAATTCGCCCCCATGCTAATTACGGTATTTTAATCCCTTACCTTAATTTGTCCCCGGACAAGAGATATTAAGAAATTTATACTTTCTTGGAAATATAAGTACAGTTGCCCGGCCTATTAAATCAAAAATTAAATTCAAATTTATCTAAATTTAAAATTTACCCAAATCTACCATATATACTATATACTTATAATTCGTCAGTCTGAAATAACATTCCTGGCTAAGAAGTGCTTTTTATTTGTGAGAAAGCTTTCAAAGTTTGGTCAGTTTGAGTGGACGTGGAAATGGAGTGCTAATTGTAGACTCTGTAAAATTTACCAAACAAATCCTTAAAAAGTGGTGAAATATGTTGGCGATGTTCGAATCGCTCTTGTAAGGCAAAAGTTTATACTGTGGGTGCAGAAAATTTAATTGTGCGTAATGAAATAGAACATAATCATGAAAGGAATCTGAAGAAACTAAACAGACAGATAGTAAGTGCTAGTGTTACACGTAAAGCAACCGATGACATTTGTGAGAAGCCTTCAAAAATAATACATTCAGCTCTAAAAGAAAATAGTGGTCATTTCAGTACAATCGCCGTTCAAGACATTTATTACATTCGAAACATTCTATATAATAACTCTACTGCCCTTGGATTTTCTTTCTATTACCCAATACATTTGCCAATACATTTGTTGTTTCCTTCTTGCGAATATGTGCTTACGTCATGTTAATCAGGCGTTAAAGATACTTGGCCTCTCTGGCTTGTACGATATTATATTCATTTAGTTTTACTGATTGGCAATTTTTCTTTTTCATTGCGAATATCACATGAAGAGATTTACTTTTTTCAGCATTGATTTCCCGTATATTCATCCATTTTTCAACTTTAATGACATATATGTATCTGGAGATTTTTAAAAGCATATGTTGAAATTCTGCCGTCAATAGAACAGCGAAATTTACGATTGTAACTGTACTTCTAATTTGATTTGATTTGAAGATCAGCTGTGAAAAGTTGATACGGAATTGGATTCAGTATTCTAAATTTACATTCTAAATTATTGTTAATTTGTTTTACAATTCTGTGTCTTTGATGTATCATGTTTAGTAATGAGCCCAAAGGATTTACTTCTTTTCTTATAACATTGGCGTAATTGATCTGTCCGCAAATCCTAATTTCTTAATTTCGAAAAATTTCAAAAAATATCTTATTATTCAATCTAAAGTTGATATATATTTTATTTACAGTATCATTGAATATTCTATATAGCACATGAAAGAAAGAAGTGAATGCGAAAATAAGGAACATGCATGTATGTATTTCTATTTTTGTAGTCTTTTTTCTTCTACTCTTTATTTCAATGATAAAGGATAGTTTTCCTTGTGTATTCGATTCTTTAAAAAGAATCTTGTTTGGAACAAAAGTCTTTTTTAAAAAATCGATTTTTCATTATACTCAAAATCACAAACATGTTTACTTATCTGTCTCATCGTGTTTGTATAGTTTTCCCTTGAAAAATTTTCCCGACTTACATAAATATAAGAGTACGATACCGACAAACTGTTCTGATGTATTATGTTATTGTATTACTCTTATAAAGCGGCTAAACCATTCATACAATCAATGATGATATAAATTGAGTTCTTGCAAATACGAAACATTTCCAAAAGGACAAATCTAAATTATACCTTCAGAATAGTATAAAGTTAATTTCTTAAGACATAGGTACATCTATTTAAGGAATACATCCATCTACATATAAAAGTTAAACAATTTGTTTTACGACCTATTAAAAATTAACTTTAAAAGATCTTTTAAACTTAATTAAGTTAATAGGTAATTGGAATATTATGGTAATATATAACTACTAACTTCATTATTTAAATATGGCAACTTGCATAATTTTATGATTTAAGTGCCTCTACTGAGTGTATATGATCTAGGCTTTCTATTTAATTGCAAAAGTTCATTTTTCTTCGTATTAAATTTATATAATTTGATAAATTGACTTAGAGAATGCGGTGAAACATTTGCATGAAGAACTTTTAATAATAAATTTTATATTTGAAAAATACGTTTTATATCTTACAGTTTTTATTTCTACAACAATATATATAATTTTAATTTGTACTTTGTTTTTATACTATCTCTGCTATAATTAATAAAGTCTCATTTGAGAGAAAGATAGAAATATAAATAATGTTTTTTTTAATAATTTTTTTTCATGAATTCCTTAATAGATCTGGAATACCACACTATCTAATTTTGGCTCTTTAGTATTTGTCAAATAATAAAATCGTAATATACAAAACAATTATTAAGAGCATAACAACTTATATTTCTGAAATCGGAACACTTAAAGATAAAACATTAAAAGTTTTGCTGGTAACAAAAATTGATTTCTGGAGAAAAGCTGTACGTAGAATTGGAACAGAGTCCGAAATGGCGAGATAGGAGAAATCATGGGTGTCGAGTATACCATAGTGAACAACATCAGAACGTAACAATTTCAATGGTATGGACATGTGCAAAGGATGGCAAGGGAATGGGTACCCAAGCAAGTGATGGAATGGACAAGGAAGGTGTAGGGAAGGGAGACCAGAAGAAGTTAGAGGAAAGGAATCGACAAGTAGGTGGAAGGATTTTGGAGAACAACTTATGGGACGACAAGAACCAATGGAGAATAGGCACTGGAAGCCGACGGAGAAAGTTTTAAACCGATACATATATGTATATATACTATTTGTGCTCTTTGTAAATCATTTGTCTCTTAGTTCCTTAATTGCATATGCAATGTTAGGGTCTTACTTTGGAAATAAAAAAGAAATTATCGGGCAAAGGAGTTATTCGTAATAGAGTTAAGGAATCAATTTTAGATAATAAGAAAAGAAAATCTAGGTTATCTGTAATACGTTTGATTAAGAATTGGACTTTATGATCATTTTTCCTGACTGAAAGAACTGTAAAACCGTATTTGCTTAAGAAATCTGCATATGTGTTATAATATGAATAAACCTCCCTGAAAAATAGGATTTTCTGATACACAATTGATGATCGCTTCTATGTTCCAGATTATCTCACATGCTTTCTGGTGGTATTTTGCGTTTGTTCTCAGAAAAACTTTAAACGTTTCAATCAGGTTTCTTTCATTCTCCTCTGGAACAAATCTGGTAGTGTGGTAAGTGTTTGACGAAGATTATGATCTGATTCGTCGAAAACTAACCACGCCACCGGTCCCATCACTCGAGCGAGCGATAACTTATTGGGTGCCAGAAAGCAATACAAATATAACTGTCGCAATGAGCTGCGTTTTTTTCCCATCAAGATTGACAAAGCATCATGAAATTTTAAGATAGTTTTCCTCAGGTATGGAAGAAGTTATATAGATTTTACAACCTATGCCATGACGAGTATATCAAAACTCAGTTCTGACTATTATATAAACTACAGACTTTCAATTCATTTTGCATTATGATGGCAAAATTTTATGATATATTAATATTTATACTAAAATATTTCTACAAAAAATATAAAATTTTCAAATTAAAAGAAGCAATTATGAGAGTTATAAAAATAATATTTTGTAATAAAAAATACACCCTAATAATAGTTTAAGTAAGTTTTCATGTTCATACTTTTGGCCTTCGGTATATACAAACAAACAACTCGACAGAAAAATAAGATATCATATCAAGGTACCTTAATATCTCCATAAGCTGCTCCATAAATTCAAACGTTGACTTGTAAAATGTAATCTGCACCAAATAAAATTTTTCTTATCTTAAATACGCTTCTTTCGTGAATAAAGAATATTAAATAAAATATGTATATGTGTATATAAACGTACAGAAACTTAAGCGCATTGGGATTTTACGAAAATAGGATATTCGTATGAAAAAAGTTTTGTAATTTGAGGTAATTAAAATATTTCGTTCGGTGATTTTTCTTTAGTATGTATTATATTTCAGTCCGTACTCAGTTCAAGTCATTAATTGTACCAATTATAATATCACGCTACTTTAAACTGTGATCGCATAACCTAAATCTCAAAATTCCTCGAAGTAAATTTTGACTTGAGTTTTATTATTAAGCATAGTTTATCACGCATTTATGGAAATTTAATTTATTATCTAAACTTTAACAAGAGCAATTGAATTCTTGCACACCAGTTAAATTCAAGTTTTTTTTCATATACATACAATTACATTTTGTAAATTTTGTGATATATCCTAATAATAGTAATAATAATAATAATAATAATAATAATAATAATAATAATGTCAAATAAAAAATTAAAATATAATTAATGCGTAAGCGATGAGTAGGGGTCGTCACCTTTGGATGAGGCGGTGTCGACATTATATCGCATAAGGCCTCACGATATGGTTGTTCACAATTTAGTGAAACTATGCTGAGTTAAGAAAGTAAAAAAGTCAAAGAAAGTAAAATACAAACTACACTTATTTATTTGAAATAATAAATCCAATAGCCGAACTCGTTGGGACAGACAGTGCCAAATTAGAACAAGTTATGACTTGTCGTGCGGTCGTGTTTATGGTATCTGTTGTGCATCATGGATTTCCAACAAGGAGTTAACATTAAGTTTTGCTTTATGTTGCAAAAATGTGCCAAATAAACCTATGAAATGCTAAAGTCAGTGTACGAGGATAACGTAGTGACTCTAGAGACTATTTTTAAGTGGCATGAGAGATTTAAAAACGGAAATTGATTTGGTAGAAGACAAGCAATGGTAGGGACGCCCTTCGAATTCAAAAAGACGAAAATGTGCAAAAAGTGATTCGTTCAAACAGGCGATTGACTATTTGATAGCTTTCCCAACAACTAAATATCTCGTTTGGGTCCGTACAAAGCATTTTGACTGACGAACAAAAAAATATCGCGTGTCGGTTTGCATGGAATTGAAGGATCGCCTTAATGCAAATCCAGACTTCATGGCAAAAATTATAACTGGAGATGAAAGTTAGTTACATGTAGGGTTATGTGGGAGTCTCTGTTGATGACTGAAGCGGTGATGTTATGTTAGTGATCTACAACAACTCCCAGGCAACATTGTTCCTGTAACAAGGCCAACAACAGAAGCTCTTTTCGCTAAAGAAAGAAGCACTACCAAGTACCAGCCAACCCGTAAACCGAGACGAAAATATACATATTACGTCTAGATATAATTAATTTTAAATTAAAGTAACTGAATATTATTAAATTAATGAAAACATGAACCAGTATGAAATATAAAGAATCAGCATTGACGACGCAAATAAAAAATAAAGGAGCACATGAAGGTAATAGGCGATCTGTGTAATATATTAGTTCTAAAAAATTTACAATAGAACGTGTTTAAAGAACAAGGCATATTAAAGCATAGTCTCGGGAGCAAACAAGATCAGTCTAACCTGCTGTGTAAGCAGCAGTGTATCAAAGAACTTAGCTAACATACAACGAGGCAGTGACCTCTTTCAAGACAAGATCCTTCTTCCAAATAATACGAAATTTTGATCATATCTTCTAACATATCGATGTAGTGATTGGAAGTGAGAAATCATCTTATAGAAGAGTATTTAGATCTTGATCGAATTAGGAATATTAAGAGTTCGTGTTCTCTTAAATTTTCTATAATTTTGGTTGATGAAACCTAAAAAATTGAAACAGTTACCAACGACCTTCCAAATTCGGAAGGAGACTGGTTGAGAGCTATTGAGTTTTGAAAAGAAAGGCAAGATGATAGCTTTCTCTGTTTCTCTCTTCTTCATGCAGCCCCCATGGAGAATAGGAAACCAGTATTGTTTTTAAAAGCTTATGAGTTTGCTTACGGAGTTATTACTCCTGTCCAAACATAGTAATTAGTTGTAACACTATGAGATAAATGTTTACTTGAGGTATTCATAAAGATGACGGTTCGTTTCATGCAATAACTTTAACGGTTGGCTTGGTAATACGTGAGTCTCAATGGAAGATTGATTTAGGACTTTCCAGAAGTGGAATCAATAAATACAATTGCTCATACTGGATTTTTGCCTATCCACTATAGTCATTAGAAGAAGATTTGGTTCAAAGCCTGACTGACAAATTGCTTTTAATTGTTTCGTTTGTTTTAATAAATATTAATAATGAAATAATCCTTGTAATATCGAATACTGCACTTATTTTGCTAAAATATGCAGAATATTAAATAATAAATCCCTGTTAGTATATAAATTAAGAAAGTGTTTATTTTCTTTGAATTATTAAATAACCACACCATGCACAGAATTACATAAACCCAAATTTAATTGAAGTCATCATAAAGTTTTATTGATAATCAAATTTATTTGTGAACCATGAAAGCTTAAACTCACTTTATTAGATAGATTTTCCAAAACTTCACCAAACATTTATGTACTTTCGATTTGTCAATTTTGATTAAACGTAAATGTAATGTTCGAATAATTTTAATTTAATTCCCTAATCTTGCACCATAGTGCGTTACACGTTTGGAATTAGTTGTGACGGAGCTGAACTGTCAATTCAATTAATTATGTAGATTAAGGTTAAAAGGGCAAAATATTTGTGTCGAACAGTTTCAGAGTTACATATATAAACCTACAAAAATTCCGACCCATTTCATCCCACAACATACCTTCTCTTTATATTAAATCCATTTGGATGACCCTCTGAGAGGGCCTTTTATTAAATTAGGGAAATAATTAGAAAATTATCTGATATCACGTTGAAATATGTTACTTTAAATTTAGTTAATTTATTAAACGAATTAATAGTACTTTAATAAAATCTTTCATAAATCATTTTCGAATAGGAGAACGTGGAATTTTAGGGGCTTTTATTAACGTATTTATTTCGAAAAAAATTTTAAATTATATATTTTAAATGGAGTTATCCTTTCGAATTTTCCAATTGACAGTATTTTATGAAACACAATGTTAGATTAAATTTAAAATACTTCTGTTATAATATTATTTTTATTGATCGTAGGTAATCGTATGGGTCTGATTTAATTATTTTACTTTATTTTTAACATTATCGGCGGAATTTTATGAGTAATACAAAAATCTTGGGAGAGTGCACCTTTGCAGACGACATAGTAATCGAATAACGATCAAAAGAACAGCAAAATAATATTAATGAATAAAACCAAATACTTAGGAAAATAAGGATGGCAATGAATAATGAAAAAAATAAAGCAATAACATTGGAAAAACGCAAGAAAGCATTAAAATAAATATTTAAAGGTTCTAATTGGAAAAGATCAGCTTCATCATCAATATTCTCTTGCGCGCATAGGTGTCGAAGGTACTGGAGAAGACCAGTACATTTAAACATTGTGGGAGTTCAAATAAACAATAGTGAAAGAAAGGATGGAGGCATTTGCCAAACTGTATCATGCAGTAAATAGAAGGTTATTCTATTAAAAAATAATTAAAATTTAAACGCATATTTAGAGCAATTATTTGAATATGACAGCTGAATATTAACCAACATCCTAAAAGGCGTTACTCAAGCCATAGAAAATGAGATTAGATATTTGAGGAAGGTTAAGAGTATAATATAACTCTAGTCCAAACAAAAAGAGGTTCTAGCCCAGAAGCAATCACAAAAGCTAGTTTTTAGAAACAACTTTAAAACTTGGATCCTTTGAGGAGCACAACCCCGAACTGTTATAATATCGTCATGAACACTTTGCTACAACACCACTCCAGTATTGTATGAATCCAAGAATGTCAACCATGTGGATGCCTTTGTATATATAATCCTAATTCTATACATTCGTGGATATAAGGGTGTTTCTATTCGTTTCTTGCTGAAAATACATGTTCGACACTTCCTTGTCAGAATGTCGCTGATGAATTTGTCCCGTGTGGGTAGTGGTTGGTCTGTTCCTCTTTTTGTCCGGACTAGAGTTTTTGAAATCTCTTAGAAATTTTTCTGTCTTCCATCCTTATCCAAAATGTTTAAATCATCTCAATTGAATTGCTCAAACATTTTCAGTACCGATTGCTTGTCTTATGTGAGTTGTACATGTTCTGTTCTTTTTGAAGAAAGGCGCCGTCCAATCGTTGGCAATGCCGGCGGAAGGCTAGAACCCAAATTAGCTTCATATTTTGTTTTTAAATAATGTTTTCTAAAACGAAATATTCTAGATCGATGTTATTCCGTTGGATTGATAGTGTTCTTAAAACTTCACAATTCCTGTTTAACTTACATTAAATACGTATACATCATCTACTTATTGAGCTAGTGTAATCCAAGTTTCTACTTATTTCCAACATTGTATGGTAATTTTGTATGTATATATTGAACAGTGTACCTGTTTAAAAATTCCCAATATATGCCCCAAGTATTGTATCTTTATAATTCTATAAGACGTCGCCTGGTTTTTGTCTAATAGCAAACATCGCATTGACATTGGAGATATCGGTTCTTCTTTATCTTCTGATTTGGTTTCGGTTTTCTATGTAATGCTTTATTCACTAACGCAGGATTACATTTGATACGGGTTAGTATTTGTCGTATTTTCTGCGTTAGTTCTTGTCTATGTTATATATATATATATATATATATATATATAAAGCGTTCAAATAAGCTTTGCCTCTAGTAGGCCATTCCTTTAAAAACGTATGATTATTAATAATTTAAATTTGCATTAGTTGTCAATTAGACAGATGCATAGTTGACAAAAATTGCTTTGTAATTTAAAATTGATTTAGCATGGTTTTTACTATACAACACAAATCATTCATGCTAGAATCTTATTTTCGAAACGGACGTAAGATTGACGGACAATGGCAGTATTCTCTTCAAGATTGTTTAGAAGAATTTAGAAATGAGTTCCCTAACGTCATCTTTGATTATGACAGTTTTCGGCACACAGTGACACATTCCGTTATGGTTTTCAGAGAAACAGGGAGTGTTAAACAGAAAGAAGGCGCAGGTCGGGCGAAAAAGCGTACAGAAGAGCTAGTTAATAATGTAAGAGAAATTATAAATAATGCACCAAGAACTTCCGTACGAGCATTAAGTGGGTGTGTCAATTGGCACATGTCATACAATTTTGAAAAAGGACTTACATTTATTTCCATATCACATGACCTGTTATCAAGAAATCAAGGAAATCGACTATCCCAGAAGAATAACGTTTAGTCAGTGGTTCTTAAATAATTTTGATAATGACCTTCTTGACAAAACCTTTTTTTCTGATGAGTCATGGTTTTATCTGAATGGATATGTGAACTCACAAAATATGAGGATGTGGACTAATGAGAAACCACATAATTTTTTTTGTTGAAACCGCACTTCATCCGCAGAAAATTGGTGTATGGTGTGCGATTAGTCGAAGGAGAATTATTGGCCCTATTTTTTTTAACGGAACCTTAACAGGAGAAAGGTATCGACAAGAAATTATTATGCCATTTATCGAACAGCTTGACGACGAAGAAATAACACAGGGTTACTTTCAACAAGACGGAGCTAGAGCACACACAGCAGGTGAAACAATTAATATTCTGCAGCAATTTTTTCAAAATCGGTTGATAAGTTTAAACACTGAACATGAATTTCCACCAAGATCTTGTGACATTACCCCATGTGATTTCTTTTTATGGCCATTCTTAAAGAACTAAATTTATGAAGTACAGATACCTGATCTTGCGGGCCTTCAAATCAGAATTGCTGAAAGAATTAATGGAATTGGCAATGCGATACTACAAAACACTTTTTCCTCCATTAGAAGAAGATTTGAGAAATGTTTCGAACAAGGTGGTGGACACTTTGAACAATTTTTATAAAATTTTGCTTGTTTGTTGGAAATAAACATATTTCATTCACTTAAAAATGTTCGTTTTATTCTTTTGACATTTGTCATTTCAATCAAATATCTCATCTCATAACCAACAAAATTTCTATTAAAATTAGTAACAAGCTAAGACATAATCATAATTTCCAAGGGCTACTTTGAGGTAAAATTTATTTGAATTCTTTGTATATATATATATATATATATATATATATATATATATATATATGTGTGTGTGTGTGTGTGCGTGTGTCATCATATAAAGAAGCTTCATATTTTACTTTAAAAAATTAACGACGTGTGACATGTACATAATAATTTATTAAACAGCATGTGTGTCTGTGTGTAGTTGATTCCGAAACCTTTTGTGATAAACATAAATGTTTAAATGGTTCAATTTAAACACACCGTTTTGTACGGACAGTCGAAGCTTTGAACGTTTAATCCTTCTATGACAATCGATATTTATAACCAAGTAACTGCAAGGGAAGGGATCCCGTAGATTGTATTCTATTTTCTGCATCGTTCTGCAAAAACATCTGACTAAACTGGCTACCTGTAATTACTTTTCCGGCCGTTTCATATCCAGCGAAATGTTACTCGTGTACTTGTAAATTCGATAGATTTTTAGATAGAAAAGAAAAGGACGATATAATGAAGGTGTGTTTTCATGAATTGAACATTTTGTTTTCCAAACCCCCAAAAAATGTACAAATTAATTATAAGGTATTTGGTTGGTGTAAGGTACAAAACTGATTTTTAATTCGTATTCTTTCCTTTCAATACAAACTAAGTCGTCTATAATATTCGTATTTAGATTAGACTAAACATTATTAAGTGAGATATGACAAGAAATATTAGAATTGTAATGTAATAATAGTAATCACACCTGGCCGACAGATTGCTCTGTTATTTGCTGCTACAGCAAGGCGAGCAAGGCTGTACGGTCTTTTTTCTCACATTTTGTCCTGGCTATATTGGAATTCCACATAGATTGCAAGAGCCCTCTATGTATAGAGAACGTGTGGGTCGATTTACACATTTGCTCTCAATTCTCAAGTGGTGAGGCAATACATGTGTGTGGATGTTTAAAAATATGTTTAAAAATATTCAGATCTGGTCTTGTAAAAAGTTATGGTAGAAAGACGCTTCAGATCATCAATAAATATTAATTTCTCGCAATACAAAATATCTGGTACATCATTAATGAAATCGAAAATAATAGAGGACCTAAGTTGAAACCGCGAGTTATTTTTGATATAGAATGGCCGAAAATTACGGTTATGATTTGCTATTCTGAACAGAACTTTGTACCAAATAGAATCACACTGATCAGAAAGTTTCCCAAAATTTAAACACATTACATAGACTCACTCAGCTCTCACCTGCAATAATAATCTTGGAAGCAAATTGAGTAAAATATGCCAAGTTTGTGATCGCAAACCTATATTTTAGAAAATCCTACTGATTCAGATATATTTCTTGAATATTTAATGTAATTGTAAAGAATAGATTTTAAATACCTTTTTTGTAAGCAATTTTGATGGAAATTTGCTACTATCAAGTAACAAATACGCACAGTTTCGGAACACTTAAATTACAACATTTACTTTTTTGACCGTAATAATTAATTATGTATTAGGAGCGTAAAATACTTTATCTCCAAAACGTGAGTGTAAACCATACAGATAAATACGTATTCCCTCCTGAAACTCTAGCGTCTTAGATGATTAATTTTTTCAACAAAACTAAGCGTATGTTTCAAAAGAAACTATCATATGCTTTCCGCTTTTGATTACATTCACATAGAAAATTCCTCTCTTATCGACTAATATCGTATTTTCTACAATTTCCGATTCGTAACTTTCATCACTTCTTTCATTTATGACCTTAATATAGGCAGTGATCAAACTTTCAATAAAAATTTTATGTCTGTTTTATAATATTCGGCAATAGAAAACCAATTTCCATTTTAATAAAACACTTTCCTCCGAAAGAATATCCAACTACATATATACATGCCCACGCATACAGTGTGTATATATATATATATATATATATATATATATATATATATATATATATATATAGGCAAATCAGTAGAAGAGGGAGGTACTTTCATTAATGATAGTTTAGATGATTACAAGAAAAGTTTAACACCTATTTACAGTAGTATCGACTTAAATTGTGTGGAAATATATGACATAGAAATAGATAAAATCGGGCGTGTTGCGCAATTTTTAACCGATGTGTGAATCTACTTACTCCATTCATTAGTCTTATTAACCATGTACAAGCTTGTTTAATATTTCTATAATAATAATACTAATGTACTAATGGTTTAAAGACATGTCCCTCAATCAAATATATTTAAATAAATCAGTAACTGTTAAACGAATCACTCAGTATATTTCGGCTAACTTTAAATTGACAAGTTAAAGAATAAAAAAGAATCACAACAATTTTGTTTTTCAATATTTCCCTTTATATTTCTTTTCAATTCCCAAATTCTAAATAACCGGTATTCTGAATTATGATATTTTAACTTGTATCCATTTCTTTGTATAAGAAGGTATTCCCCTGTTCCTTTCGCTTCTTTTTTTTTAATTTACGCATTTCTTCCTGTGTAATTGGACGTCTCGGAGCCTTGGGTGCAAATGAATTACGCTTTTTGATAAGAGAATCAGAAACAGATTTGAATATTATGCAGATTGTAAAAGTTTAGAGTGGGATAATATTTTATCTTCGCTACTGCAAGTTCATTAATCACAAGTTTGAAGTTCAATGTTGCGAAAATGTCTTATGTTCCAGGTATTAATTTATGGAGGTGTCAAAGCTTATTAAACACTACATGAATAAACTGTAAAGTGTATGTATTATATGTGAAAATTACTTTCTTAAAGAGGTCATTTAAACCAAAGGTAAAAAGAAGAATTATTTAAAAAAAAGTTGATTTGTTGTATATCCAGTTCGATTAATACCGCCCTGATTTATTATTTTTTATTACGGATCCTAAGAATAAAATAATAAGTGTGCAATTACACAAAAATATCGTTGGTTCGTATACTAAAGCAACATGTGTATATAGAGTTACAGCTGAATAGCGCCAAAGAAAATCAAAAAAGAAATTTCTTAGTAATTCATCACAAATTACCAAAGTTTTAGGACCAAAATAATGTAGTTAAAATCGGTTTGTTTATTCTATATTTACGAAAATACAGCTGTAATTCAAGTTCATTGATCTGCGAAAAAATCGATAGAATTCCTAGACTTATTGTTAGAAGGTAATGTCTAACAAAAAGTTTACTATCTATAAGAATAGTTTATCAAAATATTATTTATGCAATATAGTCAGCCGCACATATGGTCTTTTTATTGCGATGTTTTTTTGTTGTGGATATCAATAATGGCCTTTACATCGAATATGTTGACAACCCTATAATTAATGTACGTTAGGGATGCTAGGTTAGAGTTTCATACAGCATTTGCAGACGTGCTTCTTCTGTGCAGATGAAAATGTAATGCCAAATATGCAGTTGTTTATGCATCGGATTTCTATGGTGTCGATTGCCATGTCCTTCTAATTAATTATTACTTAAATCCCCAATACCTGGGAATAATTGTTCTGGTGCACCGTGTATATAAATTATGTATTTCATGAGTACGTTGCATATACTGTTTCCCTCTTCTATGAGTCTGATGACTCTCGAGGATCGGAGGTTAGGAGTTCCATAAGGTATATATAGATAGGAAGCTTCCTTCCAATGGATGAAATCTCTATAGTTACAAGTCATTCTAACACCAGCTCATTTTTTACAATTGTTTGAACGCAAGCGTTTCAAGTAGAAGTCAAAAATGGATAAAAAATAAACTAGGAATTAGATCATTATCTGCAATCTCCTTTTGAGGAAACTTAGCCCAACATATTAATTACATTCTCTTCCTAAACCGGAAATAATGTAAAATATATATCTGATTACGTCGGAGAAAAAACCTTTACTTACAATATAGTTTTAATCCTGGATGCGTATTTCGATAATTAAGATATCATCTTCAACTTACCAAAAACAAATTAGCATATCGATGCGAGAGCTCGCATCAAACGTTGTTACAAATGATACAAATCTGTATCTGTAAACATGGACATAACAGCACGAATTTACTACTAGCGTTAACTTCTCAACCACAGACGCATGCGTTTCTGTCTAACGACTTTGTCAGTGCGGATTTACGAAGGAAGTAACGACTATAGTTCTAGCAATGAATTTTGTACTATCAAGTGACACCAGATAACCTCGTGAATTCGAGAAGACATCGCTTTCATCGGCGTAGTCTGTTTTGTCCGTCAGATGTTTTCTGGTGTCCTTGATAGGATAAAATTCATTACTAGACCAGAGAGCGAACTATAGTCGTTACTTCCTTCGTAAATCCCGCATTGACAAAGTCGTTAGACAGAAACGCATGCGTCTGTGGTTGAGAAGTTAACGCTAGTAGTAAATACGTGCTGTTATGTCCATGTTTACAGATACAGATTTGTTTTATACAGATTTGTATCATTTGTAACATGTTCAACTTATTTCGTTAGGATTTCGTATGATAACCTTTAGGTTATATAATATTGTTTAACTTATTATTGGTTTATATTAGTTTTGAACTAGTGGTATTTAAGCTCATGTGTACCAGTCTAATATATTATTTTAATATAATTTTTACATTAATTCGTATTTAGTGCTTAATAATTATGAAAATATGATAGGTACGATAAACCGCAAAGTGACCAGTTACTTAGGTGAGTAAATGTACATTTTTGGATGGTCATATCAATAACGTTCGCGTAAGATAAACAAAGTTTGCGAGAGGCCTTAGAAAGGTCAAATTAATACATAACCGAGCAAAAATATACAAGAGATTTTACAATATTTGAACAGTGTAGAGTAAATTGAGCCTAATAAATGCAAAATTAGTATCTTTCGAAAGTGGTTGTTAAAACAGAAGTTTAAGGAACATATACTATGAGGAAATAATAAATTTGTTCGCGGGTTAGTAGGAAACATAATACAAAATAATGGTAATAAATTAAGATTAAGAAACGCAAAACAATCTATTGGACGTAAGTTATGGAATAGTGTTATATATTTTAAAAATTCAACAGTAAACTCCTGAATAATAAACAAATTTAATGCCTTTACTATCGCAAACCGAAAACGTAATTTAAAACTCGTAGAAACCTATATTTGCAGAAATGGCCCTATTATATAAACATCCATTTACTAGATTATACATTTTCATTAAATTAATTGATGTAAGCATTCTTAAAATGCATCAATAGGTACTGGAAATTGCATTCATCAAATATTTTGTAACCGTACACATATCGGTAAATACTGATTAAAAGCATTTAGATTTTTTTGCGTATCCGATGGATGGAAAGACCAAAATTGTATATAACGAACTTGTGCTGATCTTTTTTTTTTTTGATAGTTTGATTGATTTCGTTAATCGAAATATTCATTTCCATTTGTATAATCATGTTAATGGCAATTTATTACTGCGAAATTACTTTGCTTTTAATGGAATTAAACCAGATAGTTAAGTTATAAAGTTCTTATAGTTATCTATGTTACTTTTTTCTAATTGCAAAGTCAATTTAAGAATATTTTTTAAGAAAAATATCCTGTACTGAAGGAAGTGTCATGAGCTCTAATAACGTAATTAATTCCATAAAAATCGTGACAATTTTGCTATTCTAACGTTGTCTAAGATTTTTTGATGGAATACAACTTAATGACAGAATAACAGAATTCTTACTATCATCTCATGATTATTAATTATTCACCAACCTATTTTTCCTGTTATAGGTCGTGAAGGCTCATAACATGTATGTTAACACTAGAGCCTTGTGGTACACAAGAGTTTGATCAACCTCAGTCGAGGTAAGGCCGCCAAACCGCTATTGATTTTGGCGGTTCATTAGACCCATAATCTAGTGATTTGTTTACCAGATCAATACGAGTACGTCTCTACAAACATATTTAATTTATGAAATTTATTTACCTTCAACTAAATTTTGACCAGACACTTTATATATCCTTAAGTGGGACGATTGGTTCCAATCTACGAGGTGCATTCAAGTTCTAAGGCCTCCGATTTTTTTTCTAACTACTCACCCGAAAACTATGAAACTAGTGTTACTTCTCGACCTAATCTCCCAACAGACGTACACATTTTTCACCACGTCGACGCCATGATTCCATGGCCGCGGCAGGGGCGCGGCGGAAAATCGCTGAAACAATAGCAGCACGGCTGGTGAATGTGCGGCCACGGACAGTGTCTTTCGTTGTTGGAAACAGCCAAAAGTCACTAGGAGCCAGGTCAGGTGAGTAGGGAGCATGAGAAATCACTTCGAAGTTGTTTTCACGAAGAAACTGTTGCGTAACGTTAGCCCGATGTGCGGGAGCGTTGTCTTGGTGAAACAGCACACCTTTTCCGGACGTTTTTGTTGCAGTGCAGGAAGGAACTTGATCTTCAAAACATTTTCGTAGGATGCACCTGTCACCGTAGTGCCCTTTGGAACACAATGGGTAAGGATTGCGCCCTCACTGTCCCAGAACATGGACACCATCATTTTTCAGCACTCGCGGTTTCCCGAAATTTTTTTGGTGGCGTTGAATCTGTGTGCTTCCATTGAGCTGACTGGCGCTTTGTTTCTGGATTGAAAAATGGCATCCACGTCTCATCCATTGTCACAATCGACGAAAAGAAAGTCCCATTCATGCCTTGGTTGCGCGTCAACATTGCTTGGCAACATGCCACACGAGCAGCCTTGTGGTCGTCCGTCAGCATTCGTGGCACCCACCTGGAGGACACTTTTCGCATTTTCAGGTCGTCATGCAGGATTGTGTGCACAGAACCCACGGAAATGCTAACACTGGAGGCAATCTGTTCAACTGTCATTCGGCGATCCCCAATACAAGTCTCTCCACTTTCTCGATCATGTCGTCAGACCGGCTTGTGCGAGTCCGAGGTTGTTTCGGTTTGTTGTCACACGATGTTCTGCCTTCATTAAACTGTCGCACCCACGAACGCACTTTCGACACATCCATAACTCCATTACCACATGCTCCTTCAACTGTCGAAAAATTTCAATTGGTGTCACACCACGCAAATTCAGAAAACGAATGATTGCACGCTGTTCAAGTAAGGAAAATGTAGCCATTTTAAGTATCTAAAACAGTTCTCATTCTCGACGCTGCCGGTACAATTCCATCTGCCGTACAGTGCTGCCATCTCTGTGACGTATTGACAACGTCGCACGCTCATTTTAAAACAATGCACATGCTTCTATCTCTTAGTCTGGAGAAAAAAAATCGGAGGCCTTAGAACTTGAATGCACCTCGTACTTTCAAACATTTTTTTGACTTACTTCTCTCTACTATTTCCCATCTTGTCTTGCTAATCGTTGACATGTCTTTTTCTAAAGTATTCTGCTTCATTTTCCAAAGATTTGAGCCTAGGTGCATTCTTTTTCTTTTTTTCACAAAGCTCCCAAATCAGGAAAAACGTATGTAGACTATTCTCCTCCCTTCTATATGTGTCCTACTCATTCTATTCTTTGCTATTTTATTTTTTAAATTTGATTTATTGCTGAAGTTCGTTCCTTATGTTATATTATCTTCCAATATTTCTAGTGAATCTATTATCGTACTATTAAAAATATTTGTAAAAAATCAATACTGATTTAAATTATGAAAAAAATAGCAAAAAAACAGGTAATTACCACAAATAGTTAATTATTATCGCCATTATTGAAAATATGAAAAATAAAAGGAAAATATTTTATAAGACACGAAAGCCCGGAAATGGATGACCTAATAAAGATGGCTTAAAGATGCCGAAGCCATTTGCCGATTGGAATGCTGTAAGCGGTGTAACAATCGTATGAGATCTGCCAATAAATAAGCGGTCAGAAATGTATCTTCTGCCGAACTAAAACTGATATATTAACGTCTCGATACAAACACACACATACATATATATATACACACACGTATCTAACATAAAATCGAATAACCCTCGCTTGATCTTTTATATTTTCATTTGATTGACTAAATGGTAAAATTTTCCTCTTTGATACCATTTAAAAATTTCATTACTCGTTAAAAATCAATTAGGAATAATAATTATCCCAATAAAAATGCTGGGATAATAAAAAACAAGAAAAGAAGAGGGAGAGAAACGGATGACGAAAAAGGGTCTGAAGCGAGAGTGGGGAAAAAATACAGAATGATGACAACAAAAATTGGCCATGCGGTTTTAGCAAATCTGAACATTATCGTTAAACTACGACAGCCTGGAAATGTGGAGCACTGCCCTACCTCTAACGCACATTTGCATTTTCCGCCGTTGAGAAGATACCGACGTATAATGTTAAAAGTGTTATGATATACAGCGGGCTACCATCATAATTTATACGCTTGTGATTTGATAAAAACCTTATTAACTCAGTACCTTCAATTATGAGTGAATATTAGGTATTAATTATATATACTTTTCTGTTTATTATTAGTTCATTTTGAACACGATTATATGAAGAATATTGGTTGTTTAACGATCGAATAAGAGATCAAAATATTGCTTAGTAACTACACGAAATGAAGACAACTTAAAAAAATTTTCAGTACCTTTAAGCTTCTACATTAAATTTAATACGTCTTACTTAAAAACATCGAAATTATATTCTAAAAATTACAGTTAACAATAACAACCAATGCGTTCAAAGTGAAGTTAAAAATTCAAATCTATAGGTAAGCTACGATCGCCTAAAAAATAGCACGCATAATATACTTTTAGAATTTGAAATGAAATTGTACGAAAGAAAACAAATGATGAACAGTTGAGAGTAATAACAAGAAGAGTTGAGAGTAATGTTCACCTGAAAAAATAATCTAAAATATACTTCTTGGGATTAACTTTTGAAATAAAATCCCACAAACAAAAATAAACCATTTTTTGTACAATTGTTTACAAATTTAATGTCAATATCAGTTTCCAGATGTTATTCTCAGTTTTTTTATTAGTATTAACTCGTCAATTATTAAAAAAAAATGATTTTACAAAAATCATTATTGATATGGACTTGGTCCTTCCTACAAGGAAACATTTTAATTACTTCAATTACTGAACATATTTATGGGTCTTATTTGTGCTGTTTGAAGAAATATTAAAACTATTACGAAAACTAAATCGTGTGCTAGTTTTTATGAAAATTGGAATATGCATGGCATTTGAAGAGATAAAAGTGGTTTCAAGTATTTAGGTCTTTTTAATCGCAGAAGAAACATTCAGACCACAATCTGAAGTATTTCAAGTTTGGAAATAAATTCCATATTGTTCCCGTTCTATTTTAACACCCATGGTAAATTAGCAAAGGAATCTTCATAATAACACTAAGAAATAAGTAATTAAACTTCTAGTTTCAAAAATTCTTTTATTGCAAATCATTTTGCAATAAAAGCATTTTGGGATTTTGTTTCGCCATACAATGGCTTCATCATGTGGACGAATGCTGAATATGTACAATGCAAGTTAGAATATTTATGTGAAAATTATTGGGGAATGGTGGTGTAAACATTTTTACAATCTTAAATTTAGTAGAGGGGAGTTGTTTAAATCTAGTTGGTCATTTAATCTTCATATCTTCATAACACTTTTCCACAATTTATATTCATCTTCTGGAAATAATCTTCTTCTGTCATTTTTGCTAATATACACCATTTATTTTTCTGTCATCTATCGATTTCAAAACCACCAGCTTAATTCTTATTTTTCTTTGTTTTATTTGGGGAATGACCACTTTGTTGTGCTATTATATTTCTCCTTTCGTAAGAAATCCGACACCGCTGGGGTATAAGGATTACCGATGGAAGATACTAAGAAGTATCTACTATATTGTCAATGATTTTCCACCAAAAAAATCTTTTTCATGAAACTAGTTGTTTAGTTCATAAAGGTGGACCATTTATTCAGCACATCACATCTTTTTTATTTAAATCGTTGTTAAGCTAAATATGCTTTCAGTTGTTATAGTTTTAATTACAACATAATTAGAACTGAATTATATCCTTTTGGTGATCAAGCAAAAAATATCAACTTGATGGAGAACTAGAATTCGAACTGGAATTCGTGTAGTTATTTGCTGCCTAAATCGCAATTTTGTTGGTTAATGAATTGGTTGTTGTAGTCAGGATCTCCAGATTTGATTACAATAGAAATGGGTTATGAAAGTGTTTAAAAATTAAAGTTGGACAAAGTCAAAGATCTTGGCTGGTTATTTTAGGACACAAACGGAAAAATATATATAATTGGAATTTACGTTTCAATTTTTAAGTAATGAACCTGTACTTTTTCAAATCCTAAACAACTATTTTATTAAAAGTACTGTAACTAAAATAATATTTATGTAAACGGTTTTTTCGTAATAATCGAAACTTCTTCTGTGAGCCAGCCTGTATACACTTCTATCGAATTTGACTAACGAAAATCCTGTTATAAAATTATGAATAAAACATGTTAGAAGGATGTAAGAAAAAATTAACCGCTTCAAAAAAAAAAATACTAATAAAAAAAGGAAAGCGAAAAAGAAAAATTAGAATTCTAAAACCGAGTCAAAGCACGACTGTAAGGAAGAGAAGGTTAGACCCTTACTAGTATATCTAAACGGCTTCTCTTCGCATTCCTATGGGACTCTTTCAAATAAAATAAGGCTTGATAAAGACTTAAAGGATAAATACGTGGTGGTAAACAGTGTTGGGCACCAATTTATCATTAAACTCGATGGCGTTCAAAAAGATTGCGGATTAAAAATGGAAAAAAACGAGAAAAACAAATGAAAAGACAGAGAGGAAATAGGGACTGATCTGGTCGATTTCATCGAATGAAAGTGAGACGGGGAATTTAAAAAATACATTCACATCCCGCGTTTTCTTATATTTTGTTTATTTTTATTAACACGAATGTGAGACTTTAACTCGATAAAAATTCCATATAACTATAATTTTAAATCCTGCGTGTAATAAATATATAAATAAATTTTTATTCGGAAATTTTCTGTGAATTGTTTGCTTTATAAAACTGTAATGTAAAGGTGTCTATAATCATAAATTTATCGTTTGCTTCTCGTTGTTCACGCTCTTAATTTCTTTAGGACTTGAAAATTTACTGATTTTTTTCTTTATCAGGAAGATTAATTGTTTTTTGGTATTGCTAACAAAGCGTCGGAAAGTAAAACTATCTTGAGGTGAAATCTGGAAGAACATTACATTTCAAAAAGAATCTGAAAGTATATTTTCTAAGCAAGTATTTTAAAGATATGGAAAAAGATATCACAATCCTTTTTCAGAATATGCTGCCAGACTTCAATAGCAAACTCCAGCAGTTCCAATAATTTTAAAATGGCTGCTTGAACCAAACACATAATTCTGTTGAATAATAGATGGTAATCCAATTTGTAGCATTTGATTGATCAATCGTAAAAGTAAAAGATGATTATTTGAAAAATATTGCAATCCAAAAGTTTTGGGATGTTACTGAAATACAAAATAGATTTTAATTTTTTATTTGATTTATTTATTAAATAATCTCAATCATTAATACCATATTATAGTATTCGCAAGCATTGATTTTGTGTATATTAATGTTTATGTCAAAGAGATATGCAACTGGATATCCTCTTATATGTCAACTTTCATTTTGTCAAAACAAATTATTGAATTCCCTTAATGGGCAGATTGTAATAGTCAAAAATTTAAAAATCAAGAAACTATGAATAGATCACTGTATGAATGAATCTATATTTTGAGACAATAATGATGACGAATATGTAAGATAAAAAACCAATCCGTAATTCAATGTGAAGCATTTTGTGAATGGATTGTAAAAGTTAAAAATTGTTTTAAAATATTTAGGTGCAAAATTTTGGAAACCATAGATGTGTTGTGGTGTATAAGATGAGTCTGTATTCAAAAATGATAATGATTCCAAATATATCAGACGATAATCCAATACTAGTAGGCTTCTCTTCCAATATGCTCTAAGCTCAAATATTTTTCACAAACCATTACTCGCAAAGGTATTTAATTTAGAGCATACTCAAGAAAATTTTCAGAATAATTTATTCATTTATGTAGTTATTACAAAAATTGCAAAACTGGTAGATAATTATTAAAAATGATAATATATTTTTCCCAATTTTATTTAATAATTATTTTGTATTTGGTTATAGTTTTTCAAATGTTTATCAAAATATTGTATATCTTCCAAAACGTAAAAAATATGGCTAAAGTTAATTTTCTCTTCGAAACTAATATTTCTTTTTGTAGGAAGGAAATTTTAACGGAGAAAGGCAATGTTGCTGATGCTAGCGTGATAGATTTGAATTACGCGCATAATCTGATTAAATTTGAAACTTCTATCGTGTAAGATGAATTGGGCAGATTTTGAAAATGATTAACATCTCCAAAACTCTTAACGGAATTTTCAAAATAATGTACAAGTATTATCTTATTTGGTTTTGCCCTAAATTTTACGTTTTTTTTTTTAATTTTTCTACCCTACCTGAACCAGTTGACGTCGCAACTGTTGAGGAAGTTGTAGTTGTTGTCGACTGAGCCAGTGGATATTCTAAATCACAACATTCGCGTTCAGGAAATTCGCTGGCACTTAACCAGCCAACTACGGCCAGCAGCCACAGTAGGAACCCAACACCACACATACCATTCGCAACTTAATTCAAAAATCACATTGCCGCTTTTTGAAAGCGACCACCTTCCGCCAAAAACAAAAATTGAACGTATAATAGAAAATTTAAATTATCAACAAATTAGGAAAAATAGAAAAATCAAATTTAAAAAAGAATTAAGTTCGAAATTGGTAGAAGAAATAAAATATTTGACCACAATTACACGTCTCAACAACAAAAATTTTTCTATGAGAACCCTATAATAATAATAAAAATGTTATTAAAAGAAAAATTTTTTTGACCGCCTAATTTGGTGTAGACGAATTTTTGGACATGTGCTTGACGTAAAGGCGATACAGACTGTCACGGCCAAAGCACTGTTCTAACTGTAAATGCGAGAGTGTTGTGAACCACGAGGTCTGTATATTCCGTCCTCCTCAAAACGTTTGTACTAACGCGCAACCCCCACCGCGACATCCACTACGGCCCTTACTATATATACATACATACACACACACATATATATATATATATATATATATATATATATATATATTCTTACTTCCAGATTGATCCTACAGAGACAAACGTATAAAAGTTCATTAAAACGCGTCTATTCCACAAAAACTTATTCAATATCCGTTTGTTTACTGGACAAAACCGTTGCGTCTGAAACAGGGTGTAAATAATCTTCGAGAAAGGGTGACTTCCTGCGTGGAAAAACTCCGACCACGTGGTATTATAAGAACAAACCGTCACGAGCGATAATCATAATCAAATATAATTTGCTCTTTTGGGCTGACACTTTATCTTCTCAACGTGTTGTTAAAATATAAGTAATTTTTTGCATTAAAACATAAAATACATGAATTTTAGAATCGTTTCCTAACTAGAAATAAACCTTTCCGTTCCTATTTTTAATATTAACCGCTTTTTAAAGTATAAATTTATAATTCTATAATCTATAATCTGGACAACCATAAAAGTAAAGTTCATCAAGATTGTCAATTAAGTTACAGAAAAATAATTTCTTTTTAAATTATTTTTTTATGAAAATATTACCTGTAAATTAAATGTTAAAATTATTAATTTAACATCGTAATACGTAGAATTCTGGTTATAAACTAAAATTTTCGTTGTAATTTGAGATTAAAAATAAATTTCTGGTTTTAATATTTAATAATTTTAATGCGAAAAGAAAATTAGAAGAAATTACGATTTAGGTAGACTTAGAACCGGTAATTTTTCGTCGACTTCCTGTATTACATAACAAAGAAAATGTTATTTAAAAAGTTAGGCGTATTTCACCCAGAGTTACAAAGTTTTAACATTGTAGGCCTTGAGTTAATAATTAAAATTAAGTAAAAACCATCTTAGCTAAGAATTATCTGGGATAATTTCACCGCTTTTAAGAAGGAAAAAACATTTTGAACGTAATTAGTGTCATGATTTAAAAGTAATATTAAGAAAATACGTATTGTTTCTTTTTATGTTTCTCTATTTAAAAAATTAAAAAAATCAAACATAGATAATACCATAAAAAACATAATTTTCGCATTCTTTATTCACATTTTTAATCAAGTTGCTCCAAATGTTTCTAACGAATAATTTTCTTTAAGGTTACTTCTTCTTTTGTTTATCAATTGATAGGATTGTTTCAATTATTAAACTTTTTAGCTTTGTGTGTTTATTGTAGTGCCAATAGATCATTATTTGGAATACATATTGCAGTGGAATTTGCTTTGAAATTGCTTATTAATTTTAATTCACACTACAGCTTATATTGCCGGCTATTCAGTCTAGTAGAATCCACGAACTCCCATCTCATGAATCGTTCCTTGCGGAAATGGTTCCAAATTTTTTTTTTTTTTAATTTGAAAATAAAAACAAAGAATGTCAATGAAAGATTTCAATTCGTTAATTTAGAAGTTTTTATTAAAAAAAAAATTAAAAAAAATCCCTCTACCGAGTGTATAGGGTGCTAAAGCATCATCAACAGTAGCAATGGGGGAAACACTCTTTGAGAATAATGACTCGCACACAGAGAAAAACCCCTTGTGACTCTCGAACAAAATTAAAACTAATAAATACTAGTGAAATTTGTCAAGTTTAACCTCTACTTTAACCTCTACAATCAAATGTCAAAAACAACCAAGTTTTCAAAACCCGCGAAAATTGAATTTTAGTCGTGCGCAAAAATAACACAACAAGGTCAACCCACAATAAAGAAAACTCCAACCTTGAATTCAAAACGTTCTCGAATATTATTTTTAAGAAAAAACTTCCCTTACAAAAAACATGACAATTTTCTCTAATACCCATATACGACTTTCAAATATACAAATTATTACAAGAAATACATGAAATTATAATAATGAAAATAATCGTGATATCAAATATATAAACAAAATATTTTTATCGAACTTACATAGATCTATGCACCATTAATAAACTGTGTGAGAGATATCTTATTTATAAGAACTTTTTATAAACATCAAAACACTCGCAAAAATCGAATTAAGATTTACATGCACTTCACACAAATGCAAAAACAATATTCAACCCGATTTTATAAAACAAAGAATAAAATTGAGTATTTTATTCTTTAATAATCCGATCACTTCAACCGTCAAGATATCTCTAACAAAAATTAAATCTTTAACATCCGCCTGGATATCCCTACCCACAATAAAATCAAAAATATACAGACAATACCCATTTTAATAAATACAATATCCGGAAAAGCGGCAACTTCAATCCTCTGATCAACCTAAATATACGAGGATGAATCAAAAATGTCAAACATAATAACATTTATCACTTATAAAATAAAATATATTTATAACGATCCCCGTCTGAAATAAATAAACATAAAAATGGAAATAGATAAATTTTAATAAATTCACTACATAAAATTTTTATTATCGTTCAATCATTTTCCTTTCTAGTCCAAGGAAAAATCTATAGCAATATGTACTGGAAAATATTTTTTGGAGACTATATTCATTTTTAATAAATTAATTAACACATATTTTTATTAATTAACACATATTTTATAAATTACATTGCCACTTCTGGAGTTTCGCAAGGTTCTAACTTAGGACCACTTCTTTTCATTATTTTCATTAACGATCTTTGAGATCAGACCGAATCTAATAACCTTTTCTTTGCCGATAACCTGAAGTTGTTTTCTCGAATCACCGACTCGAGGGATTGTCTTCTACTACAAACTGATCTGGTTAACATACAGAATTGATGCACAAATGACAATCTACCCGTGAACCCCGATAAGTGTAAGACATTATCTTTCACGAAAAGAGTAAATATAACACGTGAGAATCAGTTAAAGACCTGAGCGTTATCTTTGATACGAAACTCACATTTAATAAGCATATCATATGACTAAGCAGGCTACACAAACACGTTGTATGAATATACAACCTTCATTTTGATCTTAGAATTATGTAGTTAATATTTTAAATAAACAATAAAAAATTTTTTTTCCAAATATACAATAAATATAAAATTTTTAACAGAGCACTTCGCAAAGGGTCGCATAGTTAAAAAAACGAATATATTTCGATAAATCTAAAGAAAAACATTGTTTCTTTATTTTTAGTTCGCCCTGTATTAGATTTATACTTTATTAAGACTATAAATTATACTTTATTTTAGCATAAGTGAAAATCAAAAGAAAAAACACAAAAATTTGGTTAGAAGTTATTTTTAACAGGAAACTTTTTTCAGTGTAATAGTCTTCTCGACCTATAAACGCTATCGATACAAGTTAATGCGATTTACAAGTTCTGAGTGCATCCTAGTTTTTCGCTAAGTGAACAGTGTGACTTGCCAGATTTCGGCTAAAGATTCTACTTAAAAGAGATTTTTACTAAACTTCGAAAAACACAATAGTGTAACAAATATATCTACATGTACTTCTACTGTTTATTTATACAATGATTCTTTATTAATAGAAGAAAATTTAAGAAAAATTACAGTCCACAAGGTCACATTATAAAAGATTACTAATTTTTAGATGGATTCCGAGAATTATGGGAGGACGGAACAGTAATTACTGAACCTGACGAAAGAAGGCAAACGAAAAAAATCTTATTTTTTTTTCAGTTAATAATCTTTCAAAACATAACTGTCAAAATTTGCATTCATTTTGATCGTATGGATGTTTTGAGTAGAAAATGTACTGTTTTAATATTGTTTTCAAACATGAAAAAAGTATTTATTTATTTAGCATATGGCCTAACATGGATTTGAATTTAAAATTACATATACATCCATAGAACAGAATTAGATTCTAAAATCAAGGCTATTAATCCAGTCCAACACGAAGTCAATGATTTCAAAGAAGTCACACATCTCACCTCCATGTGCAGTAAGGGGGCACTCAGCTGTAATATGGTGAATAGTCTGGCGAGATTTATACATTCCTCCTTTATCTAACAAGAGCATATTTCGTCTTTCTAAGCTAAATTTCCTATTTCTTGGTTTCCAATCCAGTATTTGATAATCGAGAAATTACAGGAGATATGCCTCGGGAATTGCGCTCTATATTTTGCAATATTTGGCACACATTTTTCCATGTAGTTAAGTATCATCTCCTAAGTGCGTATTTCGTATTTCTAAGCTGCGCCTTATATCTTTTGTTCCCTAATCCAGTATTTGCTAATCCGGAATTCACAGGAGATATCCTCGTGGAATCGAGGTTAAATATTTTACAGTATTTAACACATAATACTTCGAGAAGAACAGAAAACTAAAAGTAGTAAATTTCTGCAATGACAACAAAGATGGAGTTGACGCTTTTGACCCAAGGTATCTCAATTATTTGTGCTCTATCTGAATCCTGTATCAATGGTAAATATTTTACGAATGTCTAAATTAATTTAGATATAAAACATATTAAAGGACATATAAGGACATAAATATGAGTAATTAAATGTAAATGGGATCATCAATACGATATTGGCAAACGAATAGCCAACAAACTGGCCAGGAAGGCTCTAAGAAGAACATCATAGGTCCAGAATCTGTAGGTGGCATCGCCAAGGATTCCGATAGAAGGGAGATCTGATTGTGGTTAGGTTGTGGTTATGGCTAGAAAGAGAATATAAAAATAAATGGAGGCTAAGGGAAAGTCAACACCATACTAATATATTACTAGAGGAGATGGACGCTAGTCTTTCAGCCAACCTAATTCGTAGTCATAAAAAAGAAATTACAATTCTTACCGGCTTGATAACCAGACATTGTCCTTTAAGGAAGAATCTGTACGTATAGCATGAGGTTGATTAGCGAGCCCTGGTGTAGGAGATGTGAAAAATAGGAGGAAACTAGCCTTAATGTAATACGCACTTGTGAGAAACTGAAGAGACTCTGACAGAAGCATTTCGGAAGAGATCTATTAGATCCTACGAGGATACTCAAATTTCCCCTGAGGAGATTAATGGCTTTTATCGAGGACACAAGACTAAGACAGAGAGATCCATTAAGGGTGGTGCCAAGAGCACTGTGCTTACTGGTATCCAACCCAAAGAACTAGAAGAAAAAGAATGGGAAACGAAGCCAGTAATAACCTGAAACGCGACGCACGTGCCAGATAATGAAATAATGTAGACCATTTTCAAAAAGATAGATTTTTCTTTGGTATTATTGGTCGAAGCTATAATAACTAGGAAGATAATATGAATAATAAAAATTGTTGATTTACTAGTGAATTCTTGGACATATGTGTCCAAAGACGCAGTTCCAAATTAATTTATTCACTTGATTTTATAAAAAAAGCCGAAAAGATGCCTATAATTATGTAAGAAAATTGTTACAAACAATGAGGTATCAAAATATTTAGCATTTAAAGGTTAAAATAATTTAATTAAATCACACCTAAACCGACACTCCAATTAAGATTAAAACTAAAAAAAGGTTAAAGAAAAAAAACGTACAACAAATGTTATATATTTATTTGTGTTTTGTATCGTTTCTTAGTTCCCATTTCATTTGATCCGCCTTTTAATCAAATTAATATAGGACGCCCTTATTGTCTTTAGTTCTTTTTCGGGGACCTTTCAATAATTGGTTGTGTCACTTATCGTTTCAAATATAAAAGGACCGACCTACCTAAATGCACTATAAAAATAATCAGTCGATAGAAGCGTAATTTATTACGTGTTTCATTATTGTGAATTGTTTTTTCTTTGTGTTTTACACACACACACACACACACACATTCTATACTGTGTTTTGTTTTATAGCTGATAGAAGTATTTGTTTATTTTAATTACTTTATACAAGTGTTGAATTGCAAATAGATTTTGTGTAATGTAACAAAGTAAGTCTTATACATAGATTAATCAATATTCCGTTGAACCAAAAAGATTTCGAAAAAGAGTTAATAATTAAACAAGTAGTAAATTCTTTCAATGGAGACTGTGGTTAAATAATAATTTAAAAAAGGTATATAACCCCTTACCACAATTATTAGTCGTATCCTAAATACGTATTTCGACAACTAAGTTGTCATCATCAGTAGGTAAAAACTACTAATTAAAGTCACACGGGGCACAATAAAGTAAAGTAAGATCAACGCTTCCGCACAACTACTATACACTGCAGTTCTAATTCTAATTTACTACGTTTACTGTACAGATATTTCATTTCTAGGTTCAACCATTTCATTTTTGCATATGAAATGACCTTATCGTTATTTACATTTACGTTCATGAATTTAGGAAAAACATTGTTATTTTTACACCGTTTCAGAAAATTGATATCTGTACTTATAAGTTTAATTTTAATATATAACTTATGAAATCTATTGAACTCCTTTGACCGGGAAGTCATTGTGAAAATTCTTTCAATGGAGACTGTGGTTAAATAATAATTTAAAAAATTTTCTGAAACGGTGTAAAAATAACAATGTTTTTCCTAAATTCATGAACGTAAATGTAAATAACGATAAGGTCATTTCATATGCAAAAATGAAATGGTTGAACCTAGAAATGAAATATCTGTACAGTAAACGTAGTAAATTAGAATTAGAACTGCAGTGTATAGTAGTTGTGCGGAAGCGTTTATCTTACTTTACTTTATTGTGCCCCGTGTGACTTTAATTAGTAGTTTTTACCTACTGATGATGACAACTTAGTTGTCGAAATACGTATTTAGGATACGACTAATAATTGTGGTAAGGGGTTATATACCTTTTTTAAATTATTATTTAACCACAGTCTCCATTGAAAGAATTTTCACAATGACTTCCCGGTCAAAGGAGTTCAATAGATTTCATAAGTTATATATTAAAATTAAACTTATAAGTACAGATATCAATTTTCTGAAACGGTGTAAAAATAACAATGTTTTTCCTAAATTCATGAACGTAAATGTAAATAACGATAAGGTCATTTCATATGCAAAAATGAAATGGTTGAACCTAGAAATGAAATATCTGTACAGTAAACGTAGTAAATTAGAATTAGAACTGCAGTGTATAGTAGTTGTGCGGAAGCGTTTATCTTACTTTACTTTATTGTGCCCCGTGTGACTTTAATTAGTAGTTTTTACCTACTGATGATGACAACTTAGTTGTCGAAATACGTATTTAGGATACGACTAATAATTGTGGTAAGGGGTTATATACCTTTTTTAAATTAAACAAGTAGTAATTAACAATAGATATATAGATAACATTTTAACTAAAAAACTTTTTACAAAAGCCATATCAAAAGTATACCCAATATTAAATAATAATACCCAAAAATTGCTCTTCAAGCATAAAAATTAGTAAATATTTAAGAAAATTAGTTAATTAATACAGCGTATAGAACTAGCAATAATTTATCAAAATTTATAAATAAAACAACAAGGATTCAACAAATAACAATAAAAAGTCGGGGGTCTATAAGTTAACTTGCAGTAGTTGGCCTCATAACGTATATTGGACAGACAGGCAGATCGTTTGAAAAATGCATCAAGGAACATTTTTCTTCCTGTAGAAATAAGAAAAGTGACTCTTCATATGCGTCTCATATTAATTTAGCAAACCATAATTTTAACAAAGAATTTAAAATATTACACATAGAGAATAAGGGCAAAAAGCTTAATTTATTAGTCACTTGAAATTAATAAATATTAATCATTCGTCATTACTTAATTTATTTATCGGACCATTCCGACTGTCACATATTGTATTTTTCCAAAGTCCTTCTCTACATCTCTTTAACATAATGTAGACCCTTAGTTTTATCACTTTATGAATTGTATTGTATAAACCGTAGTTCGACATGTGAAAGTTTTTGTTCATAGACATTAAGTAACAAAAGCTAACCAACCCTTCTAACTATACAAAAATGTGTTTGTTACGGTATATTTATGTAAAGAAATGTTATGTTCATAATTTAGTTATATGTCTGATGAAGCTGCTGTGTGAGTGAAACGATCGTTACTTTGTGAAGTTAAAAATATTGAAATTCATTAAAATTAATTTTATTTATCCCGATAATAGTAACAAAGTAATTTGAATCATACTTGAGTAGGTAAAACCTCACCAAATTTCGTTTAAAACAAAAACATTTCTAATAATATAAATATTATTAAAAATCGGGTGTGAAGAACACAATACGAGTTCAGATATTTGTGAAAATATCTCTCCAGATATGCAGACACGTGTCTCATGTTACTACAGAATCGTCAGTGTGCACCACTGGAGAGATACTTTCAAAAATATATGAACTTGTATTGTGTTCTCCACACCCGATTTTTAATGATATTTGATATTATTAAAAATGTTTTTGTCCTCGGGGTTCACCTGTTGGGCATCGAGGACTATTATTATTATTATTATTATTATATGCGTTAAGCCGTGCGGAATTATTTGAATGAAGGATATAAATCATAGGAAACCAGAAATCATATATGAACGATGTAACCTCTCGAGAAATATAATAAAAGGCTTTGCTAAAATATAAATAACTTGGATGGAAGAAAATCAATTCCTTTGCCACTCGATAACGATAGATGTTGAAAAACGTTATTTGCAAAGAATATATGCCAATATAGGTCAGTTCTTTCTTTTAATGTTATCATTTCAACCTGCATATTGTACATATTGAATGAAAAGTTTCGAAATTAATATTTCCACCTGAGGACGCTTCTTGAAATGCCGTATAAATTTAACTTTTCTTTCTGTAGGAATAAAGGGCCCCTACATCGATTAAAATAGAGGTCGCTGACGTTGCAATACTTTGCTGAATAATTATTAATAGTTTTAATATTGATTATTGGCCTATATAAATTCCAAGTTACTGGCTGACGGTATTTCAAGAATAAATAATTCCTTTTATGCGGCCCGATTTCTAGGTCATTATTCTCTATTTCCGTAATTTTGGTAAAAAAAGGAAACACAAGCGAATTTGTTAAGTCTACAATTAAGGTGCCTCTGTTAGTAATAACTCTTAATTAAGAAAATATTTTTCGTCTCAGGCTTTGCTGCGCAAAATATTTGTATATGTTTTTTGAACGGATCGCTTAATATAAATGCGGCTAATGAGATGTACCTATTCATTTTTATGTTTCATTGCGTTGGTATGCTGGAGGAAATAATTAGTTTCATATTGTTAACTTCTGCATTTAAAGAAATACTTTGTATACTTTAAATATCGTATTTTAAATATGAAATTCCGTTTGTAAGAATGGATTCCATTGGTTTCAAGACACGAATATCACTAATAACACAACGTTCTTCTGCATATAATTATTGCCATCTTCTTCGGGATCTGATACATACGAAAATAAATGGAATATCTCTATTTAATAATAGCCAGATTTATTTATGAAATGTCTGCCTTTATAAATAAACTGTAAAAATTTCATGGCATCTCCTCCACTAGAAGCCACGGTATAACACATTACAAATAGAGTAATTCGTATAGATTGAACGTGGTTTCTTAATTTTTCTACAGCTGATGAAGACATCTTAGTGGTCGAAACACGTATCCAGGATTTAAAACAATATTGTGGTAAAGATTAAATCAACTATTATATTTCTGTCGAATTATAAAATAGGTGGTTTTAGACAGTTATTGTGTTTAAGACTTTCGCATTACAACAACTTGTGTTTCCGGATGCACATAATTCAGTAATATTAAAGTTTTGTTTTATTTTCTAATCAAGTGTCCTACTTTTTCTTCTTTTTGCCTATCGATCGATTACATATATGTATTATATACATTACTCATGGAATGGATTCGCTTATGAACAGAATAAATCTGATCTGTTTGAAATGCTTGAAAAATTTCTTGCATAGTAAGATTAATTGCTAGTTTCTTCTCCTGGGAGTAGCTATTTACGTTCCAACCATGTCTGCCGGAAGAAGAAGAACTAATATATTTAAACGAACCTTATAACATAAAAGTGGTATTTGACTCACGAGATGTCTCTGATTGTCAAGGGTTAATAAAAAAAAAATGGTAAAATATTTCTTTGGAGATTTACATTGCGTTCCCTGTAAAAAACTGGATCATTTGTAATGCCTTTTGCCGTAACGTGGTGCTTTTCTTTAAGAAAAAGATACAAATGCGTGCGAACTGTTTTAAATACCTCCTATCTCACAAAAAGTTATTTCGTTTAAAATTAAGCACCCATAATACAATAATTTATTCCAATTTCGTACCGACACAAAAAGTATTGTTTGCCTTTACACCCAGAAGTTGGCAAACTAAAATTAATTTTATTTTATACAAACTCCCGGTAAGAAAACAAGTTTAATCAATTTAAACAGCGAAACAGAATGGTAATTGTAACATTTCGAAACACCTGTATGCCATGTCATACTGCTCAACCTGGGGTTATATTATTCAGTGTAATAACCTGCAATAAATACACTTCCCCAAAAGTTAAATTACATTTCGCTTGTGTACTTCATGAAAGTTATTGTCAAAAGCAATAACATCTTACTTTATGCGCATTTTTGGGGGTGTAAAAACTGTTATATCTCCTTTAAGTAATTTCATTCTTAATTATGCAATGAAATCCGCATTTTCTCTGTCAAGAAAATAAAGATATGAAAATCAAATATTTATTTTACATTAGTCAGGCTTTGTAATAATAAAATATAATATTTGATTACATCAATATTTTATAATTATTGCGTTAATTACATATGTATCGAATTTACTTGCTTTGTAGTTGACGCAAATATGTATAAACTTGCTAATGATTAGCATAAATCTATTAAATTTGTACGTGTCTGGATTCATTAATATTGTGTATATTAATCCATCCCCTTTCCGGTTCTGTGACTTTAAATAATTTAGACAAAACGCCACGATTTTAGCTGCGTATATATTTAATTAATATAAACGCCATCACTAAAAATAATTTACATACGTATATCTATATATATATACATACAGTGTGTTTCAAAAAGGTTGTGCTGGATATAGGTAGCCATGTTTTTTCAACAACATAAATAAAAAGGCTACTTAAAAGTATGGTCCTAAAGTAGTTTGTTAACAAGTTATACTAAAATAAGGTAAAGATATCTCTTTAAATATTGTAAAAAAGAAAAAAAGAGCAAAAACATTAAAGGTTTACTCGGTCTTCATTAATACATTTCTAGACTCTCAGTATGATACACTGTCTTATCCGCTTGAATACTCTTGGAGTAGCGTTCTGTAGCCATTTTCTATTCTCTGAATAAGTTGCGCTTCAGTTCTAATCCTAACGCAATAAACTAATGTTTATTGCGTTATTATTATATGTAATGTACACAGACATATTATGTCCGTGTACGTCACTTTTGTTTAACTCTACATTCTTATCTCCTGAAGAAGCAACAAATTCGTTGTGAAATATAGAGATAATAAATAAATGAGTTTTAATTGACAGACCGCTTGCCCGTTATTAATTTATTTTAACCAATATAGTACGGTCGATAATTTCTTTTAAGTTATATATATATATATATATATATATATATATATATATGTATATATATATATATATATATAATATAGAGATAATTTCTTAGCCGTTCATATATCATTTGATAAATTCTTGGAGTTTCTGTTTTATATTAAATATTTTTAAATCAGTATGTTATTTCGCGAAATAATGTGATGTGATTGTAAACATTGCTATCTACAATTATATATATATATATATAACAAGTATTCATTTGAAAAGTCAATCTAGTAGCATGTGATTTACTGAGAACATCTTGAAGTATGTCGTAAATTAAAATTTACTACTTAACCTACGAACCTACGAAGTCGTATATTTTGACAGTTTCATACATACAAATAAATAACAAATAATAGGTATTTATTGAAAACTATAACAAATGTTGAAAATGTTGTCCTTCCTCAATGCACTTTAAAATCCTTCGTTCAAAATTTCTGATGATATTCTGCAACATTACTGGATTGTTATTCATTTCCATGCATTTCTGTTCGATTCTCTGTAGCATATCATTCAAATTCAATATAGGTGTTCGAAATATGTTATTTTTTTTTTATAAGGCCACAAAAAGAAGTCGCAAGGTGTTAAATCGCATGAACGTGCAGGCCAGGCAATTTCAGTATTTCGACTAATTATACGCTCATCAAAAAATTCTCTTAAATAATCCAAAGATTCTGCAGTACAGTGACAAGATGATCCGTCTTGTTGGAAATATGCATTTTGTAGTTCAGCATCATGCAACTGATTGACAAATGGTTGTAAAATTTCCGTACGGTACCTTTGAGCATTTAACGTTCCCTGAAAAAATATTGGTCCAATGATTCGCCTTTGGCTTATGGCTGCCCAAACACCAATTTTCTCTGGATGTAGCGATTCTTCATTAATTACATGTGGATTTTCACTACTCCAAATTCTTGTATTTTGTGAATTTAGGTATCCCGTTTTATAAAACCATGCTTCATCAGTAAAGATGACTCTTTGCGAAAGTTCTCCATTATTGTTCATATTTACAAACCAATTACAAAACTGTAGTCTACTGGGTAATCAATTTCTAACAATTCTTGTACTGCTGTGACACGGTATGGATAAAGTTGCACATCATTTTTTAATAACTTGTGAGTTGTACCAACAGAAAGGTTTATTTGTTGACTCAAATTTCGAACAGATGTTTGTGGTTCATTTTCCATTATTTCTTCAACACGATTGACAACTTGAGGTGTACTGATTTTCTTAAGAGACTACCAGTTTCAGAAAAAAGTTCTAAAGTTCTATCCAAAGTATTCTTAAATTGTATATAATCTATTACAAAATGTGGAAACTCAACTTGAAATTCTACCATGCAATTTTGAACTGAATAAACCCATAAACCATCAATTTTATTACCACTTGGTCTGGACTAAAAAAATTTTATGTTCTAAAGTGAAAGCAATTTTAAAACTGAGAAGCAATTTATTTAAACCAGAATCGACGCAGGGTTATTTTATGCACTAACTGATATTTGTGATTGACATTATCAAATGTCATTTGGATTTACGTTTACGGAACAACAAACACATACTAATATATATGCGTCTTATTCTATCAAAATTTCAAAGTAAGCTAGATTGACTTTTCAAATGAACACACGTTATATATATATATATATATATATATATATATATATATATATTTCGTCAAATGTTTTCGCGGTCGTTTCAAGAGAGCACTCTTGAAGTTACCATTGCAACGAGAAGATCCTCTAGAAAAAGGTGAAAGTGATGTCACCGAAACGTCATGAAGAAAGTTGTCCTTCTCAGGACAAAATCATCCAAACGCGGCGAAATATCCCGAAGAACAACGCTTCATATCGTCTGTTTTACTTTGATATGTATATATTTAAAACAATCTTACATGTTTCGACACATAATGCCTTTTTCAAAAAAAAATTAAAATATAAATTTATATTTTAAATTTCTCCGAAAAAGGCATGTGTCGAAACAGTAAGATTTTTTTAAATATATACATATCAAAGTAAAACCTTAAATCGCAGACTAATTTAATCTACTATATATATATATATACAAATTGTTAAGTATGCGGCGTATTAATTAAAATATTTAATGCAGTTATACATATCAATATGTATATACACATTTTTTAAAAAATCTCTTTGATTTTATTTGCGTAAATAAGTAAATTTCAGTTCATACCATCTACTTGATTATATGGAACCTATGTTCCCTATTATTACGTACAACAATAAAGCCAAAACGTCAAATTCTTTTTTATATATTGAGAGCGAAACCCATATTCTTTACAAAAGATTATGTATAGTTAAAATTTCAGATCATTATTTCCTTGGGATAAATAAATATTATATATAAAATGAAATACCCACAAATGAATAACCAGTCTATTTTAATGACATACTTTTTAAAATATATTTGATCCTTTGGATTAGAATGTGTGTTAAATAAGACAAGGACAAGATAATATTTTTTCTGTAGAGATTAGGTGAGATTCAACATATTAAAAATTTCAATGATTAAAAATCGTAATTATGGAAATCATAATTACGATTATTATAGAAGTGCGTTAAAGGGTACTTAATAGAATATATAAAACGATTTGTGTCACTTTAGCGGAAGACACCAACCATAGCATCGAAACGTCGAGAATTGAATGATTCTCAACCGAATCGAAGAATATCTGAGTCGCGAATTAAACCTAAAAACTGAAATTTTTCATTTACATTTTATTCAATTTAACTAACAAAGCAAAATAAAGAACATATTTGAAGTTTACTAAATAGATTTTTGCTAATTAAAAAGCACAATACAACGGTTTAATCAACTTAATTGGATATTTTCGGAATATTAACAAACATTCGTATTTGGTTATGGTTTTTTTCTTTTTTATTTTTGCTTTTTTCGCGGAGAAAAATTTGAAACAATACGGACACGTTTTTAATGCAGCTGAATTATTTGTCGGTATAATTTTGCGAAATAAAAATGACAAATCTGATTATACCACGGAATTTATTAATGTAGTTTAATTACATTTTTATAGCAGAATATGCGGCAATAAATCATAAATAATGAAATTACACATACATACACATTTATGCTGTGGCAAATACATTAGAACTCGAATTTTACTTGAACCATTTTCCTAGGTGTTTTATTTAGGAATATTTTGTAGTATTTTTATGGAACGCATAATTAAAAATTAGCGACCGCGTTTTACAGATGTAACGTTAAAAGTCGGCATTATATTATATATTCTCTTTAATTACAATGTATTCCAGACTAAAATGTAATATGTAGTCTGAGGTAAAATAGAAACATAATTAATCCTGTTGCTATACCCAAAAAAATGTTTTCATATGCTCTTATTGAGATTCCTTTTGCAATCAAAACTCACTCGAGCCGTAATATCATAACTAAGTAACGCTTCAAACTTCGCTTTGATTATTACATACATTTCTTCCCGGTAAACTCCATTGGAACTCCCAAACAACTTTTAAACAGCTTCTGAACACTCAAGAACAGCTTCGGAACAGTCCTCAACGTTACACAATTTGTTTGTTACACAATCAAAGAGAAAGCCCATCATTAAAACACTTCAAACCATGGTATTTTGGAATTTAAACGAGCTGAATTTAATTACGCTTTCGGGACACCTTGCAGAAGCGTCTACTCCAGATAATGGTGCAATGTTGTGATAAAAAAAAACTCAAGAAAACCTATATTCAGTTACAGGGCTTCCTGGTGGAATTGTAAGTGTAGCATTTACAAGTATAGAAGCTTTGTATGCTTGGATAACTCACAATGTAACGAGAACAGCCTGTAAACGGGTGCAAGAAAATGAATAAAAAAATCTTAATCCGGAAAGCGTCAAGACTTCAAATCTATCGAAACCTGGTCATAAAAGGTGGGTCTAGCATTACGATATTACAACAAAAGCACAGAATAAGATATGAGAATGAAAATTAATAAAAGCCAACTCAAGTTCGACTGGCAGTTAATTTTTTTTTATAGAGTGGCACAGAATGGCACAATGATACACTGAAACTTGTTTACTCAAAATTTTGAAAGCACTCAAAATTTTACGTTCAAATTCAAAAATGCTCTTACAGCTTTCAGTACTTTCATAGTCATAATATATAAGCACATCGTAATGCAAAAATCATCGACTCTTTGCATGATTCAAACCTGGAAGTATATTGTTCTGATTCTTTTTCCTACAGTTCGAACTTTCATTTAAGTGATTTTGTACTTTTACTTATGCAAAATTTCAGCTAGAAGGTCGAAATTTTGCTCAACTGCTTTTGCAGCGTGGTTTAATAGCTGTAAAAGTTATTTGGGGATTGATTTACATGTACGAGGAAGTGAATTGATAGTGCTGGATACTATTTCGAAAGATATTGATAAATATATCCATAATATGTTAGAAGAATTTTCGTCCCTTAATTGCATTTTTCTAAGGACTTGAATAATTATTGGCAAATTCTGGTCTCACTCGTGTAACTCCGGCACACAAGCGCTGTCGGGCATCAAGGTAGAAGGCTATTGGTTTCAAGTCAACCTTTTAAAAATAAATATACGTACATATTAAAATATAACAATAAAAATATAAAACACATAAAAAGAACTGATGTTTATAAAAATATTGAAACCAAAAAAAAACTATACATTAAACAATACGAGGATTAGTTAACAAAACTTGGCAGGTCAACTAATCGCCAACACCGAGCAATAGATTATACTTACTCCATTCGTATCCGACTTATAAGCTAGACAATTTAATGTTTTAATGTAGATAATCAAAATTAACATATGTAGTTGCATCTTTGCTAAATTTTAACTCTGTAATTGAAAGTATTTTATTGTTGGCATATTAATTAATATATTGTGGGTTTTGTTAATCGTGTAGGATCTCCTAAAGAAGTAACCAATGGTTATGACATATAGAGAGTGAAATAAATTAGTTTTTTTTATTCGATAGACCGCTTACCCGTTTAATTAATTATTCACTTATATATATATATATATATATATATATATATATATATATATAATATTTTCGTGACCTTGGTATGATAAGGTAAACTTAATAAGTCGGCGATTAAAGGTCTGGTCTATTACTTCAAAGTATTTATATTTAAAACAACCCTACATGTTTAGGCAATGATGCCTTTGTCAAGGATATAAAAAATATAAATGACAGAATCTAAAAGTCAAATAGTTGAGTTGCTATGGTTTAAATTATTCAAAGATACAGTCCAATAATAATAATAAATCATGCCTTAGTATTCCAAAAAATAGATAGCAAGGTGTGAACATATGTGTTGTTAAAGTATATGTTTAGGATAGCCATTGTTGACGAAGATGTTGAAAAGTTCTTTAAGATTGGCGTTTAAAAAGGTTTCATGACAAATATGTGATATTCGGTTTCTCATACCTATAATGGTGTTATACTTCTGATTGAGAGGATGATGAGAGTGATAATTAATGAACCGATCAGATGAAGTTGGTTTTCTATACCAATTCAAAATGATACAATTATTAACGTCACGAATTACTAAAACGTCCAAGAAGGGCACGCTATTGTTATTTTCTTTTTCCACAGTAAATTGTAAGTGTTTGTTGTAGCTATTAAAAATCTTTAATGATTTTAAAGTGATGTCCGTATTGGTAAGAGATCTTGTGCATTGGTGGACCATGCACTTGATCGTGACCATACTTTCAATTTTGTTGACGTTCAAATCTTAGACGTTGAAAATAACCATAAAAAAGAACCTTTTTAGAAATGGTCCACATCAACAGGGACACAAGCAACATAAATTATAGATCTGATACTAATGGGCTTAGTATAATTTATTTTAATATACTGGGTTTGACTGTTAGTTGACGATCTTAAATCGTTTTGTTATTTGGTCCATATGTTGTTTTAATTTATATTGCATTATATTTTTTATTTTTTATGTTTTAACTTTTCATATATATGTTTTTTAAAAGTTCTTAAGGTTTGTTTCTATAGTTACTTTATTTTTTATATCTAATCATTTTTATATTTTGTACGTCAATTTTATTATTTTTTAACTCTACATTTTGTAAGTATTTTTACTACTGTTTTATACTCTTATTTGTTTTTTGTTATTTTTCTCATTAATCTTGTAGTTACCCCAGAAGAAGCGACAAAGTGTTGCGAAATATAGGGTAATTTAATAAAGGAGTTTTTTAATTGACCGCTTACCCGAATTTTAATTAATTTTTGATATATATATATATATATATATATATATATATATATTCTATGCATACACACATATATTATTTATTTTAATAATCATATAACTAACCATACAAAGAAGGTATTGTAAAATTTTCTATTAAATACAATGGAAAATTTATTCAGAATAGTAAAACGTACATGTTCGTAATGGATTTTATACACCCACAACCATTTTTAACGTAATGCAAAATGAAATGTTTGGCTCGGTCTACCTTGGTGTGCATGGATTATTTTAGGAGATCGAAGGAAGCGAAAAAAAAAGAAAACAAAAGCAATAATAATAAATTATTTGAATTTACGATCAATTTATATAAATAAAGTGGACGCAAACAGTATAATCAATCAATCGATTTGATTTCAAGTTTGTGACGTATTGAGGATTCTTTGAATTCAAGCTTCCACACATTTAGACTCGCACATTATTGATGACGAAAAACTAGCCGGCCTCCTCATGTGGAGTGGCCGTTTCAATTAATTGAGTTAACAACTTTTGATTTGTTTCCATCGCTGTTCCAATAATTTATTTTATTTTCGTTAATTTCACTATTGCAAGGGGCAATCGAATTTCAATATTTTATTCGTTTTCTGTAATTCGCAGCAGGTAAAATTGCTACTATAAAAGTTTTTTTTATATTGCATCGCTGTTCGCACGCGAAAACTAACGCATTATGTGGAATATTTTCTAAGCTATTTTATTAAACAAGGATTTGGAAAGCCAGAATATTTATGAAGCCTATCGCTATTCAATATTACGTGGATTGTTCAATAAAGACTGTGAACAAATTCTTTAATTAATTTAAAGGAAATGTTCATTAATTTATTAGTTCACAAAGTAATGGAACGAGCCCAAGCCAAGCCACAAGTTGAAACATTTCGTCACGATAGCAACCCGAACTTTCGCAAAAATTCCTGATTTTTCAGCGAAAAAAATTTCGATTTTCCGGACATAACTTAAAAATTGGGCGTCGCTGGGGCTTTCGGGTTTTACCAACGGCGTCAGAACGGTTGCCATGGCTCACTTTGTTTCGGAGATTTGCATGTGGCCCAAAATCTAAGGTCCAATTTCAATGCATTTTATAATTTAAAAAAATTTTTAAATTTTATCTCAAATTTTGGCTCAAAAACCACTCCGGATTTTTGGGGCCTTAAAAAAATTTTTACGCCCAAGTTTGGATCATTTTTCGCGAATATCTCGGAAACTAAAAGAAATTAAATTAAAAGAAATCGCAGGTTGTATTTATCGTAATCAGCGGCCGAAAAGCCACATTGGAACATTAAAAATCGACATTTTATATTTTAAGATTTTTCACGTGCCGATGGATATTGGCGAATATTTATTAGTAGAGCGCTAAACGTATTTTTGTTCTTGTTATCATTCCGCCATATAAATTTACAGAGTTAAGAGCAAGGTAACAGCGATATACAACTACGATATTATTTATAACTATTCATAACTGAATTTTCAATTCAAACGTATAAGGTAATATGGCAACTCTGTTAAATTTTGAAAGATGTTTCCATGGTTATGAAATAATTTCTTTGATATGATTGGTTACAATTGCATGCATACCGGGTTCTTTTTCTATTATTACACATACATCGCCCTATGTGTAGAGCTAAAAAAATAAAAGTCAATGCATTGGTGGCATAGTAGGCATTCAGTTATACACCAGTGACGTATTTTTCCAATTGTCAAATATTTCTGATTTTTCATTCATACTTCAATAAAATATATTTAATTTAAGATTTAAATTAAATATATTTTATTGAAAAATAGATTATTTAAAAGAGTTAATTATCCTAACAGGCGTATACCTTGTACGAAGACAATTTTAAATATTTTTCACAAATTCAAAGAAGATGGATAGTATTAAGGATGAAATATATCTAAGATAGCAAAATTAGTGTAGGTAGAAAATATGAAAGCGTTGATAACGAACAAATACAAATAGATTTTACCATTCTATGAGATTGTAGAATGTCCTCACATTACTTCTAGTGAATTACCGAACGTAACCCATGTATTGGGGGTATTTCAGTAACACGATAAAAACAAATAACTTGTAGGTAATAAATATGTTACTATTTCTTTAATAATCACAATAACTTTTGGACTGTACAATTATCTGACAGCATCACTACCGGAATTAAAGATTGAAGAAGGGAAGATTATTTAACAAACTTTTGGAATCCGTTAAAGCAACACTATTTTCATATGAAGGACGATTAGTTATTAGAGTAGCAACTGTTTTTGACCCTCGATTTAAAATAGAAGGTTTTCGTAGTACTGAAAATGCTACTGAAAATTCAAGTCGACGTAGTCGACGTGCTGTGAAACGGTGATTGTGTTTATCGTAATTAGCACACCATAATCCATAAAGTAAAAGCATTATATGAGGAAAAGTGCAACATTTTCATAATGCCATATCTCGGTCATTTTTATCCGATCAACGTGAACTTTGCGACAAATTTAAATATTCGTTGGAATGAGTATTACCATAAAAAGCACTTGAATAAAAAAAAAATAATCACTTGACAATATTATTTGTAAATATTCTGTTGCTATATGTATGAAGCCTAGTGTATAAATGGCTCCGATAAATAGTACCTTTCAACGAATAAAAATGAATCTTTGGTAAATCGATTTATTTTTAATTTTGGTTCGAAAATAAATTTAATCATTCCCGGATTAAATGTTGAAAACACTACATTTTGTTGGCCAATAAGGGTGGCCAGATCATTGATTGGAGAGCCACTCTTACCCAAAGCGAATTAGGAGGTCACTGTGAACAGATGTTCAGATTTAAGATACTCACTCTTAAAAGATAAAAGCCATTCCAACGGCCTTTTTTCGCTTCATAAGTTTTAAAATGCAAAGCGCCCGATCATGAAGATATTTAATATTGATTTAAGTAATCGTGTATTATATATATTGGAACATAAAAAAGATTCGTTTTAATTTTACGCCATTATCGTATCATTAATTTCATTTTTAATTTTATTTCAGTTTTCATAAAAGAAAACGTATATAAGAAAAGGGAAAAAAAGGGAACTAATGCAGTAAATGACACGTAGGGAAAAAGAAATATGTAAAGGATATACGTTACAAGCGTTTTCCAAATCTGGAGCTGTTTGTCAAAGTTAGCTTTCGATTCTTTCCTTACATGTGTCAGAGATATGGATCTAACCACGGATTGTCTTATTTCCTTGTCTGACCTTTAATATAAGATGTCTCGATTTGAACGTGGTTGACAAATGTTTATTATTAGATAAATTATTGGAAATATGTTCTTTCCTTTTTTAGAATTATTTTATATACGATCGCATGAATTAGAATATTAAATTGCATATTTATATTATGGAATAATTTAGTTTATAAGTGGGCTATTAAAATTACAGTATGCAAGTCTTTAGATAAAAAATTAAGCAAAAGAATATGAAGTGTTGCCCAAAATCTAATATTGGAATGTTGGAACAGGTTCACAAAGAATTTTAGTCTTTAGATAAAAAATTAAGCAAAAGAATATGAAGTGTTGCCCAAAATCTAATATTGGAATGTTGGAACAGGTTCACAAAGAATTTTATAACAGTATCTTTTTCCATTTTATGAGTTTGGAAATCGTTCATGCACAAGATCCTATCAGCAGATTTTATTATTATTCATTATTTTATTGGATTTTATATTTTAAGGATTATTATCTATACCGTGGATATTTCTTCGTTTATTTTTATAATAATAAAAAATAATAAAATAATATCTACCTATATACAATTTATGAACTTTCCCTGTTCCTTTGTCATGGAATGACTTGCTTTTAATACAAGTAGATTTAGGTATAATATTCTGTTGGCAGCTATTTTTACAATCATTTTCGCTCTTTCCTGGTAAAGCGATTATTTTTCTTTAATGTAAAGAATCTAAAGTGCTTAATATAAAAATTTAGACGTTGAAGAAAGTTCAATATTGATTCTAAGCAGAAATTTGACTGTCTATGCCCATGTTCTATGAATTTCGTGTTAGTTGCTGATGCAAAAATTGCCTGTAATTCATCTTTTCAGATCTACATTTATTACATTTGTTTATATTTTTTTAATCTGTAATCTTGCACTATCTGATCTGATATGCTCTAAGTGCTGTTTTTTAAGGTTCCTCGCCCTTCCAAACTCTTTCTCCCTGCTTCACTTATGGTCTGTAAGATGTGCTTAAATAAAAATGGATTTTGTAGGGTAGTTCTAAATAAAAATGCATTATTTAATACGTAAATTTCAATTTTTTTTTGAAGTCCTATTTCCAAGTAAGAAAGAAAAATTTGGAAAAGTAAAAGATACGTTATAGATCTCACCTATAATCGTCTGTTATCTTCCAATGAAAGACCTTTAAAAATCTGAAATTGTCCTTTTCTAGAGTAGAGTTTTGATTCCTGTATTATTCAATTTATATATAAATGAGAAATCTAGCTCTAGATGATCCTTTGGAATTGATTTATTGACAAGGTATTAAAAGAAATTTTGTTTATATACAGTTAATATATATATTTATTTCCACTTTTATGATTTTCTAGAATGTTGGAACGAGTATTGATATTGGTGTAAGGTATACGTACACGCATTAAGAAAGCTAACATCCATGAGCATATACGTATTACAAATTCATCAAGTTTTAAATTTCAAATGACTGCGAAACAGACAGTAATGTCGGAACAAGTACCGGAATTTGTATATAAATAAATTGTAAGTAGTCTCGCGTATAGCACGGGGAATATATTTTCAAGCTCTTCGTCTTTCAACGCATAGTCCCTGCCATCATGTATGCCTGTGCTTGACACCTGAATTATTTTGATAGTACATATTTACAAAATAGCTCTGACTTGACGTTGTTGCTTTTATTCTTCGCATTTCGTTATTACAGAGTTTACCTTTATGGTCATGTTAGTCAGTTCGCTTAATATAATATATAAAGAGTGTTCCAATAACAACTTTATTCTTGATTTAAAAAATAAACACTCTTAAAAACACTTAATAAATTTGTTTCTGAAATTTTTATTGATTTTTAACGTACGGAGTTTATGGCATTTGGCCTCCACGACTGCGCTACCAGGTGGTCACCTTTTTAGCAAAGTTTTTCAACACATTTTGGCATAAGGATTACTTAAGGATTGTTCTTGTAGACCTGACTCTTCAAATACCATTAAAGAAACAAGTCCAAAGGAATAAAGTCCCATGATCTTGCCAGCCCATTGTGGTCTTCAAACCGAGAAATTATACAACCCGGAAATTTGCTTTGCAATAATTGCATAGTCCCTCTCGTTGTGTGGTAGGTCGCGCTGCCTTGTTGGAAGTAAATATTCTTCATATCAACGTTTTTCAATTGGTGTCAAAAAAGTTGGTCATCATTTCACGATAACGAACACCATTAATCGTGACTTATCAACATTATTTTGAAAATAATATGGCCCAATCACGCTTCGGGACCAAAATCAACAGCAAACTGCCACTTTTCGGGGATGCATGGGTAACTTATGAATAGAATTGGTGTTCTGCTCCCTAAATCCGGTAATTTTGCTTATTAACGTGGCCACCCAAGTGGAACTGAACTTCGTCAGAGTAGATTATTTTGTGATAAAAATCTCAATGTCACCTCGTGTAATTTCCAACATCCATTCAACAAACTGTCTTCGCGTGGCATGATCAATCGGCTTAAATTTTTGCGACAATTGAATCTTGTAGGCCTTGAGGTGAAGATCTTTATGTAAAATTTGACGAAGGGTTGTAGCTGTCACGGCTAATCCCGTATGCAGGTGTTGGTGAACAACCAGGATGACGACCTACAAGTAGTGTTTCGTCTATAAGAGAAAATGAACGTTCAATTTTTTTCACCAAATAGCGAATATACTTGACAGTATGGCGATCGTTTTAATAATTATTAAACGTTGATCTAGAAAATAGCGCTTCAATACTTCAATTGACATTTATCAAGTATGGCCGCTTGGCGATTGCCGTAGACGAAATGACGATATTTTTTAAAATAAAGTAGTTATTGGAACACCCGTTATTTTAGGGAGATTTTACATTGAATTGGGATTTATATACATTATGCAATGGATTTTTCCTTGGACAAGAAAGGAAAAATGATTGAACAATATTGAATTTTTTTTTGTGTAGTACATTTATTAAAATTATCTATTTCATTTTGATGTTTATTTTATTTCAGACGGGGATCGTTATAAATATATTTAATTATAAGTGATGAATTTTATTATGTTTGAAATTTTGATCCATCCTCGTATATTTAGGTTGACCTGATGATTAAAATTGCCGCTACTCCGGATATCGTATTATTATTAAAATGTGAATTGTCTGTATATTTTGATTTTATAGTTGGAGGGGATGTCCAGGCGGATGTTAAAAATTTCATTTTTGTTAGAGATATCTAGACTTCGACAGTGATCGGGTTGTTAAAGAATAAAATACTCAATTTTATTCTTTGTTTTATAAAATCGGGTTGTATTTTGTTTATGCAATTGTTTGAGGTGCATGTAAATGTTAATTCGATTTTTGCGAGAGTTTGGTGATTATAATATGATCGTATAAGTAAGATATCTCTCACGTAGTTTTTGTTATCAGTGCATAGATCTATGTAAGTTCGATAAAAATATTTTATTTATATATTTGATATTGCGATTATTATTATTATTATAATTTCATGTATTTCTTGTAATAATTTTGATATTTGAAGTTAGTATATGGGTATTAGAGAAAATTGTCATGTTTTTTGTAAGGGGAGTTTTTTCTTAAAAATAATATGCTAGTACGTTTGAATTCAAGGTTGGATTTTTTTTTTATTGTGGGTTGACCTTGTCGTGTTATTTTGCGCACGACTAAAATTCAATTTTCGCGGGTTTTGAAAACTTTGTTGTTTTTGACATTTGATTGTAGGGGTTAAAGTAGAGGTCAAACTTGACAAATTTCTCCAGTATTTATTAGTTTTATATTTGTTCGAGAGTCATAGGGGGTTTTTCTCTTTGTGCGAGTCATTATTCACAAAGAGTGTTTCCTCCCATTGCTACTGTTAATGATGCTTTAGCACCCTATACACTCGGTAGAGGGATTTTTTTTTATTTTTTTTTAATAAAAATTTGTAAATTAACTAATTGTGATCTTTCATTGACATTTATTGTTTTACTTCCAATATATATAAACTGGACAAATTCCGCAAGGAACGATCCGTGAGATGGGAGTTCGTGGATTCTACTAGACTGAATAGCCGGCAACATAAGCTGTAGTGTGAATAAAAAATTAATAAGCAATTTAAAAGCAAATTCCACTGCAATATGTGAATGATGATAATAAGAGAATTCTAAGAAAACATTCGGAGCCGTGTAAAAAATATTTGGAACAACTTTTAGACGTGCGAAACCTCTCAATAGATGGTCAAAACTTAAGATGAATGGTGGTGCTCACATTATTGATTAATCGTGTTAATAAATAGTTCAATGTGTAATTATGAATTTTTCGAACAATCTGATATCACAATTAGATAATAAATCAATAATTTATTTATTGCTAAAATTGTTGTGCAACTGGAAATTTAATTATCAGGAGACAATAATGTAATTAAACATCCGATATAAAATTTGTTTTAAAGCAGTATACATATATATCAAATCTAATTTTCTAATCCCCTGTTACCTATCGAAGATTAAAATGTACCTTTAATAACACATTGCGAATGCTATCAATTGTACAGAAAGCACTCATATTTCTTCTTTTGTTGGTGTTTAATCAAGTTAATCTAAGATATATCGAACCGGTTCATATTCAGACCGAAATTTTCGACTAATAAACCGTTAATCTTGTACTGCGGTCATATAGCGCGGTGTATTTTGTGTTATCGGCGTAGCTTATTGCAACGTTTTCATGCACATACTGTGACGGTATACACAGAGATAAGCCTGAATTTCTCACTAGACCACGCGGTTTAAGTAAACCACCGATGTTAACGCACGCTCACCGATCGCTTTAGACTTTATTCAACCTTAAAGGATATTACATCGATCTTAAGGTAAAGAGAAGGCGAATCTTAATTAGTTAATTACAGCTTTGTCTAGAGAAAGCAAAAACAAAGGAAGGCAAAACATGCTCTCTTGATAGTGGTTTATGGTTGCAATACTAATTACTTTCAATATACCTTTTTTCCTTATCAAAATTGCTTTTGATAATTCTTATCTAAAGTGACTTTTACTTAATTTTAATTTCAATACAATTTCTCTTAACATTTCACCAGTCTTATTTTCTATTACTTCCTTTTTCCGCGTGTTCTTTAAATTTTAAGAAACGTCTGTTGATTTTTTTTTTTAATTTTACTTAATAAACTCTGCAGTGAAAAATTATTTAATTGCCACACCTCAGATTTCCAAACTACAAAAGTTTGAAGTAATTATTTGCACAAGAAATCACTGAATTTGAAGATTATCGAGTTGTCGTTTTTTTACAATTTCAAGCATGAATTAGTTTCTAACAAGTGTTTTGAGGAAAGCAATCTGATATTTAGTTATAAATCACGTTCCTTAGATTAAAGTGGAGACAATAATTTCAACGTGCCTTAGTTTCCCTTGAATTTCCCATAACTTGGCCCCAGTTCAGAAGAAGAAGAAGATTGTGTGAAATGGTACAGATAAATACTAGATCGCCTTGATTACTATACAATATCATTATAGGTAAACAAACCTAGGTATACAGCTATGATCCCGAAAGGAGAACAATCGGCAGTTTGTATATTTGGAAATGAATCGGCTTCAATAAAATTTTCTTAGATGTATAGTTTTGGATATAGGTCTCATGAATAGTTACGTAGTGGTGCAAAAATTCGGAAGGATTACGTTGGAAAAGCTTCAAACGCTGCTTTTAAATGTTTAAACTTTGACATTTTTGGTAGATTGTAAGGACTCATCTAAGAACTATTTCATAATTTTTATCTAAGATATTTACTATGTCCACTGCTTTCGCACCTAGGTATGTTGAGGATTCCCTTAAAAAAAACAGCATGCCTGTATTTCCTTTTCACAATGATATTCGATAAATTATCTAATGCTTTCCATTCCTGCTAATGCCGTATCAATTTTCTCATAAATATATTAATATTAGTCTTTTTCAAATATATTGCCTATGCTCTATGACATTTACAATTTTATCTGATGGATGTATGGAAAACAGTCTCATAACGATTACATACTACCCATCGTCAGAACAAACGCTACCTACCTTCTACAGCATAAGTCGTTACTTAATTAAGAAATGTGAAGGTTGTTATAGTTTAAGTTTATAAATTAAGGAATAAATTAAATCCATCATTAAAACGTTAACTAAACAATCATTTTTGTATATTCCTTCCTATTACTGCTTCCTACAATGTCTAAATAAAAATAAAAACCGTTAATAATGTTTAGTGTTGAAGTAGCCCGCAAACTTAGTGATAAAATTAAAAGAGGGTTTTACTTTTATGGTACGACTGTTCTAAATGTAGAAGGTAGATAAAACAAATAATAAAATTCCGGAAATATATCCAGGTTTTTCCGCTCTGTCTATTTATACCTTTAAAATCGTCTCGGGCAAATAGAACCCATTAACAATAAACTTATTAAAAATAATATTTATAAAAAAATATAAATCTCACGTTGTTAATACATGTTAGAGGTACATAAATACAATGCTTAGAAACAAGAATTTAGCCAGCTTACACTTTTTAATGAATACGGTTTTTCCATAACTTAAATAGGACAATTTGGAAAACACACACATTAAAATTATCTAGGTCAGAAGCCTTTATTTGCGAGCCATATATAAAAAATGATTTGTAATGTCATTTTAAGCGTCAATAGAGTCCGATAGTTTAAGCGACAAAAACGTCGTATTGTGTTATAAATCAGTGGAAATTTTAAAAAAATGTAAGATTTGTCATTTTTGTGTATATTTAGCGATCAACTTTCTTTTTGAATTTTCTTAGCGTTAATTGAGGATAGAGAGACATCATTTAGATCGTAATACGCAATTAAAAGCTATTGGAATGCTTGAAAATAGTTTAACCCAAAGGGCCGTTGCAGAAGGTCTCAACACGTCAAAAAGTGTCATCAATCGTTTGTGGTTGAGATATCAGCAAACCAATGATGGACGTGAACGTCATACAGGACGCATAAGAGCAACTCGACCAATTCATGACAGATACTTGAGACTTTGTCCATTAAGAAATCGCAACATTACGGCGAGAGAATTAGTGATTCGACTTTACGACATTCATGATGTGTTAATAAACGATCAAACAGTGAGGAATAGACTCCATGCAGATGGTCTTAATACCTGTCGTCATCTGAAAGTTTCTGCTTTGTCGAGAGTAAATCGCAGCAACATTTAAATTGGGATCAACAAAACTGGGCATCTGTTTTATTTTCTGACGACATTATCCTTGAAAACTTTGTGAAAACGTATTTAGATTATTCTGCGGGTGACAATCGAACGCAAGCTGGCATATAATTTGTCATTTATTTGTCACTTCATTATTATAATTATTTAAAATATGTCTAATTTGTAGCTTCTTCATCAAAGATTTTTCTATTATTCCATTGGATCGATATTTTTCAAAAGCATTATTACACTTCATAATTTTAGTATCGTATAGTAGTAATCCGAATATCGAAGTAATTACAGAGATGTACGTACGTTCTCACCCTTGCTGCGTGTGCATAATTGATCTCGAGATACCGGAAGTGTATGTCCTATTACTTGACTACTACATACACTTAATATATGCATATATACAGACATATGTACATACACACATAATACAAGACAAATGACATATTCTCATGCATATATATACCAGAAACAACCGATGGTAACGCTCCCTTGAAGAAAAATAAAGATACATTCTCTTCAGTAAAGGAGATATTAATTAACACGTAGACTTTAGGTGCATACATCCTTCTTTTTTGAATGCATGTAAAGGATCATGCGAGGATCTGTTTAACATCAGCGCTCACTTCGTTATCAAGGTGTTCTTTTTTGCCGTTCTTTGTAATAGCCGTTAGAAGTTTATATCGAGAGAGGAACATTATGAAATACATCACGCTTATAAAAGGAATTACTCACAGCTTTTCTATATTAGAAGTTCGGGCCAATGTTGGAGACGGGTTAGAAATATAACGTGATTTTCGTCAATGCATTTTCTCGCTCTTATATTAATGGGAAATTTTAACATTGTTATATGTGTGACCGAAATTTTATGTAGTTCAGCGTTATTTTTTTATGGAAAATTACGATACTTACACCAAAAAAATTGATTAAAATTATTATTCATTTGTTTAATATACAAAATTTATTAGAATTATTATTGGAAGTTCTCGATGGGTATTTAAAATTTTTGTACGAGGGCAGATTAATATAAAAGGCCTCCAATAAAGCCATTACGCGGGGATAGAAACATGCTCTACCCTGCAAATGATAATTTTGAGTATCCTGTCTTAGCATGCAAAGTTTCATTTTCCTGTGCACCGTCTTTGAGTAACAGTGCCATTTATCATGAGTTAGACTTCTAAAATACGTACCAAGCAACGATCCGTGAAAAAAATTTTGACGTTAAATGATTGCGCGTCCATCGAAACTTACACGGGCGAAAAAAATAATTACATACATTGATAGCACAATAAATTTACTTCCTTTTGAGACTTATTTCATTCATTTGTCTGTTCTTATTCTTATTTTATAGTATTGGAGGTACGCAAGGACCTTGGTCATCAAACCGTGAAATCATCAAAAATCTCAATGCGAACTATTATCAGTCTCAGTTATATAAGGTCAGACCCGGAGAAAGGACGTACATCCATTCAAATGCAAGGATGACTTTGTGTCTTTTCTTCGGCTCTGTCAATTGCGAATGGAGATCGACATATTCAAAACGATGCTTTAGTATATTAATAAATCCTTTGTAATCTTTTCAAATACCTGCATTCCAATATGCATGAAGTAAATTGGGTGAAAGTACAAAATTAGTCTTAGAGCAGTTTTATTTAAGTTGGTTATACTAATATTGTAATGTGCGTCATGCGACACTACGTCAGTCGGTGACCTAAGCAATAAAGGATCATGCATTCAACTCGCGATCATGCTGAACTTACTATCGTAGACCTAAATGTATATAAATGATCACGAAATACTATATTTATTAATATAGTTATTCCTAATTAGCGTATGCTTTATTAAATCGAACTGAATAGAACATTTATCACAATATGGATCTTTTATGTTGTTTTGGGTATTTTGAAGTTGTCAGCATAAGGAAAGCCTTAAAAAAATGCGCAGAAGAATCGCCGTCGTTGCCCATTGACGATTATTTTGATTCAGATTAACAAAATGTTCAAAAAATAAACAGGCCACTTTGGACATCAAAAACGCTTGTACACAATTATGACCGATTCGTTTAATTTTTTTCATCTTCAGTGGAGTTTAAACAGGCGACCAGTTATTCAATTAAATCTATCTGATCCATCTGATCAATCTAGTCACCAATACTCATCAATATGTTAGAAATTTATCTTTTCCGGAAAGTATATGGTAGTGTAAATCATATTACAACATAGATTATTTATAATTATCCTCTCGTAGTCTAGATAGATTCCGACGATTTCGTACTTGGCACTTAGGTTGTTGTATTCATAAATCGCGATATGTACTCTATTGCTTTTCTAAATCCAAACGTGAAACAAGAAATGTACGGGATGCTAATTAAGCAAGCAGTTATAATTCAAAATATCGTTAATTTCCGAGTGAAAGAAAAGTAACTATATAAATTAATTTAATGTTAATTTTCTTAAGATTATATTCAATAATTAAAAAATTTACATTAAATAATGATTACATCTTATTTGACGCAAAGATTTTAATATCTTATACCGAAGTATTGGAATTATGGGTAGTTCGATTAATTTATAATTAATATGTAATCAGATGTTCCAGGAACGATGAAAACAGCTTTTATCGCCACATGTATAGTTATAGAATTTGCGTGTTAATAAACACTACAAGGTCTGGTATAAATATGTAAATAAATTATTTTTAGTTAATAATATATATATACTGTTCCATCCAAGGACGTAGTTATCTCTCGACATTACTAAATAAATTTGGAAAAAATAAATAAATAAAATGTCTAAATAAAATAAATTGTTTATACAGTAATATACTCGACTTTAAAAAGTTTATACTTCTCTTGAATTCTGGTCTGAAGCCATTCATACCTTAAACGCTATTAAGAATTCATTCCTAATCTCCCAAGAGCTAGTACTATAAACGAAATTCATCAGAAACCCACAAGCATAAGCCGAGAAGACGTACTTTGTGATTAAGATTAAATCGTGGTGGTAGTATTTGTAGAAATAAGAAATAGCACACATTTTGTCAGATTGGAAGCTGGATTGGGAAGGGCTCGAGATTACTATAATTTGTAATATTAAGCTGTGAAAGCTGTGGAAATATAGAATAACATAACACACACTTTGTCTTCTGTTGTGGAGCAGACAGGAAGGTAAAGTGAACATGATATACTGGGATGAGTTAATTAGAATTCATAAGATTTACTCTTCAAAACAGTAATAAATAAGAGTGTTTTATAAAATAAAGCACCTTGTGTTCCAGTGCTAGCGAATATTTGCTGAAAATCAAATTGGGAAAAATCTAAGGGTGCTCAGGTCTAGTTGGATCATATAGAAATGTAATTCAAAATTTAAAGTTCCATTATCTACTTAGAAACTTTAAAATCGCGCACTTTTATAAAGCGGATTAAAGACTTTTTATATCTTGCACATCATCTATCAATCATCTTCATATATATATATATATATATATATATATATATATATATATATATATATATATATATATGTACTAGAAACTGTGTGTTCATTTGTCAAGCAAAAATGTTTTACGTTATTGTGAACTAAAAATACTACAATGATAACATACAATAGAGTATTATTTGGATGAAGTACGACTTCTAAAATCAGCAACGGTAATCAGTTCAGAGTTCAGTGGTAATTTGCATATTTTAAAAGCATTAAATTAGGTGACGAAATATAGTTAAAAGCACTATAAAAGAAAATCTTATTGCAAATTAGTGGTAACGGTTCTCAGAATAGATCTTATACGGCCGAGAACACAAGAACCTATACCTTCATGTCCTAGCTAGGTTCCTTCAGGTAAAAATATTCGAAACCTACTATATATATATATATATATATATATATATATATATATATATACGTAAAATATATAAAACGCGTAAGAACGAGTTGATAAACAGATAAATATTAGAATAGAATGGGATTTAATAAATAATTCTTTTTACACGCCTTCTACATCTGGTTCGATGCTTCATCAATATTCTAATCGCAATGGTCATTAACCCAGTCGAAAATAAAATAAAACAGCATTGATTTGAAAAGTTTTGTTGTTACAAATATACTCATCTGTCGATTCCAAGGAAAAAATATTTTTTCCCTGTATCAAGCCTTCCTACATAGGAAAGGTTGTTTTTTTCCCGGGACGTTCGCGTGTTAATAGGGACAAAAGGGCTTAAACACATTTTCCTAAAATTTCCAAACCGAATCGAATTAAAAATTAATGTCCGTTTTAACTATAAATCAGGGTTTTTCAAACTTTGCCGTACATCGATTTTTGTGACCTATTTCATGACTTTTATTTCTATGCCAAAAGGTACGTATGTATATATATATATATAATATATTACATATATAGTAGCATATATATATCACATATTATATTTTAGAATGGCAGCTTCGTATGGAGACATACGTCTCTTCGCCGTCTTCATCAATTCCTATTTTCCTTGAATAAATTTTTATTTTTATTCCATGGGAATATTTAATTTGCGGAAAAAAAGCTTTTTAAATATTGAATACTACTAATAAATGGATATTTTTGTTACTTCTTTATCAGATTAATCTAGGGAAAGGTGCCAAAAAAAAGCTTATTAAGTTTAAAGTGAGATCAAAATGAAATAAATCTGGGAAAAAATATGAAAACATTACTTAGTCTTCAAAGTAATCCTCATACGTATTTAGGTAATTCTGCTTGAAAACCTATAGTGCAAAGTTCATTTCATGCCATTGAAATCAAATGGTTTTCTAAACATGATTCCTCGAAAAATTATGGGATTTTGGGATTGTATGCAAGATACTTTAAGTTATGCTATTTGAATTTCATCAGTTGACCTTTAGTTTTAATGGATATGCTGTTATACAATAACTTGGCACGAAGTTTTGATCGCTTCCGTTGAATATTAATTCTCCATCATACGGGAATACGATGAGTAGTAGATTTTGTTAAGCCAACAATGTTTTAAATTACATAAAAGCTTATAATGATAAATTGAAGATTCACCTCCTATAACCCTTAAAATACCAGAGCGATTTTATGATTTCCAATAAGTGTCCAGCACATTTTGAATAGTTTGATAGCTGTTGTTAGTAGTTAGTTGAATAGCACATAAATACGCTGTATATACAAGGGTTGGTGTGAAAGTATTTCACACCAACAATATCACAATTTACATTATTACAACTGGTGATAATATTTGAAAATTGTATTTATTCCTACAAGCCCGAAACTAAAAGTCACTTGTTTGGCTGTTGAGTGGGCGAAATAAGCCTAGACCAACAAAATTTGCTCGTTCTCGCAGTGTTTCCATAAAAAAATGATATCACTATATTTTACTTAATTTTTAGCTGTCTTTTCTGCTTTTCATAAAAGGTTTCGCTGCAACCTGCGTAATTTTTTTTGCTAGTTCTTAATCCACAAAAATTGCTCAACGTAGTACCTCACGGCAATGTTAGACTTGCTATAAAGTCACGTTATCTTGTGGAAGTCATTTCTTTGTTTTGTTTTTTCGAAAATCAATTGAATTGCGTGAAGTTTCATCGTTAGACAGTAGTGTGTCTAATAGCAAAAACTACGGGTGCTTCTTTCAAAAGTTTACTAACAATTTATAATAAAATTGAGGTTAGGATAATATGTATTAAATAAAAATATTCAGAGGATATAACTAACTGTACACTCGAAAACGAAAAGTCACTACGTTTTTCTTTTATCAGAGAATATCTTTCACCCGAACTTACGTGTTATGTGGACAAAAGCTTAAATGCAAATAAAAAAATAATATTTCGAACCCTGTCTGTTCATTGTAAAGTAATGTGCTCGTCACAGTCGCTTTTTTTTCGATATTTAAAAAATACAACGTCCAGACCTCGGGTTAAATAAAAGTTAGATGAATATTTCCCCTCACCCCAGTTGCTATGGACACAATACGTCATCTCGGTACATTCAGGTAGATTATGTGCGAAAACGCAAATGCCCGACGTTAAAGCCAGAATTTAAGGATGAGAACGGACATAACAGGTTTTCCGCAATTAAATCTAAACCAACTATTGCATTTACCACTTGCATACTAAATGACTTCTCAAGGAATTCTGAAATTACCTCTAATACTTGCCACGTGTTAATTAAAAGTATACGTTTATTGGGCAAAATTCGTTACAGAATTCGTAGGAAATGACAAAATTAAATCCTAATACTTGATTTAGTTACTTTACGAATAATTAAAGTTAAGATACAAATTAACAATACGGACTTTCAATATTTGACTGAAAAGTAAGTGAATCTTTTTTTATTTTTTCTACTGCTTAAAATGCAGAAATGCTGGGGCTGAAAAGATCGTACAGATCTAGTAATTATATTATAATAGTTTTAAAATTTAGCATCTGTAGCAATTGCTAAAACCACAGTTAAAAGAATGCGTATAATAATATCTTTAATTTGTACAACAATTTAATTATATTTTAAAGAATATATTAAAAATATTTAATAGAAAACTAAAATTTGACGATGTATGAATATGCTGGAGACAGGTTACTATGTAGTAGAAAGGAAACGTGAGTATTGTTTGCGTTTTAAATATCTCGCTGTGGCTGGTTCTATTACTGATCAAAAATTATTATAGCTTCTTTCTGCTGAAGAAAAACCGCCTGTGATTCGGCAGACAACGCAGAGAAGAATCCTTTAAACATATACCGTCTGGAAATGTGGTGGCTGCACAAGACGTGTCCCCGCCAACTTTTCGGATATGTTGGTATATATGTGGTATACAAATACATATTGCGTATAAACTTGTATTTCTATCGTATCCATCGTCGACGTATCTGATCAGACTGGGCACAGACACGCCTTGCGCCTGGTGCTATAAACCACCCATCTCTCCTATCTAGTGTACTGGTGGAGTATCGTTCACGTCTCCGCTGTTAACTCACCACATTTCCAGACGGTATACTATGAAAGTTACTGACAATCAAATTTTCTCATTAGTAAGGTTATGTATATCGTAGCAGGTTATTGCCGAACTTAAATTATTTCTTTTTTTGCTGAAACGCGTGGTAAGCGAAAGCTTTCCATGTTTTCAAGGCACATATTAAAACTAATTTGTGAAGATGCGTCTAAAGAACTATTAAGTTCTTTCCAAGATTATTTTGAATATGCAGATATAACATCATTAGATGTGAAACGGTCGTTTTCGGCATTAAAACACGTTTATTCCGCACGTCGCACTAACTTAAGTGAAACAACTGTGGAGACATAACTGATGATTGTAACATTTGAAAAATCATATCCAGATAATGAATTCACTGATGATTCATAATGCTGTAAGTGATTGTGCACGTTTTATAATTTTTTTCTTATAATTTAAATTAAATGCAAAATTGCACGCGTACCCCACTGGCATGTGTGTCGAATTTGTCATCTCTACCTATGGCGCGCACCTAAATTCTAGCTTCTAGTTCGATAAAATGACACTCGGGAACTAGAAGCGAGTGATTTGTTGCAACCGTGATGTGAATTACTTAAAGCTGCTTTCTTAAAAATCTAGATTTCTTACCAAGTTACGTTGTTCATCCCCAATTTGATCAGTTCTTAATAAATATTCTGTTCGGATTCTCTTCAGTATGTTATTAATACTTATTAATGAAGCAGTTCGTGTTAAAAAAAAAAATTCGATTAAAATGTATTTCCGAGGTAAGTTTTGTTTTAGTTAATTAATGTTGCCTTTTGAAACTCCATATTAAAATTCAATAATTAAGTTTCAAATAATTTATTGTACTGTAACTTGTACTTATTGAATTTGTTTTATTTACTTTTCTCTAACTTCCTAAGTAATAACAGTATTAATATAAAAACTCTAATGCAACATCATGAAACTAGATATTATACAAACAAGGTATTTACGAGTATATAAACAAACTGGAAACTATGAAGAAAAATTAACATTTATTAAATTACTTCAAAGAACGCTACTTTACTGCACATCAAAACTAGAGAAAATTACGTGGTTATTATGTATTTTAAACAACGCCTGCGTTGTTTTTAAAAATTCATATATAAGCGATGTAATTGCGAATACAAATATTCTTCGAGTCATTTATAATGAATATAGATTACACATAATCGTAGATGATGACAATTTTATGCAACAATGTACATATTTTAATCGATTTTTACGAAAATAGACTGTTATTTTCATTAATTATTTATTATCGTAGACTCTTTGTATACACATATTTCCACATTAAAAAAAAGTTATGACAGGACTTGTGAACGTGATTTCAACAAAAAGGAAGTTACATAGTTATCTTTTATCTACAAAAAAAGAATTATTTTCAGTGACAATCCCCAAACTTAATTATAAGTTTTATTAAATGAATTTGTCTTTTAAACAGATAGAAATGTATTAACTTTATTTTTGTAAAAATTATCCACCATTACTGTCTGCTAAAAGAATATATGCAATTATTAAGAAAATAGCTGTGATATTTATAAGTGCATCTGCTGCGTGTGACTTATAGAGATTTGGACATGTTTATTTGTGAGTAAAATAAGTGAAATGGAAGATCTCACTGTCTTAAAGTTCCTTTAAAAAGGCAAATATTCAAAGACTATATTGGAACGAATAGTTGCTGTTTGTGAAGAAGATATCATTTTCAAATTTAAATTTCGGTTCAAGCACTTTAGATGGGACCGACGATCAATTATCGAGGTATTTTGCTTTGAAAATAATGATGGTGTCTGTTGGGAAAAAAAATCCAAGAAAATTTGGTCATGTTTGAAAGGGGTAGAAATTGATTTGTCCATGCGTTTATAAAAAATCTCCTTCATTAAATAAAGTCAAAACATAATTTTCTGAAAAAGAACATATTGATGAGTCTTGCTTATTAAATATATACAGGGGTTTACTACAAATGAGAGAAAGAAAGAAACACAATGTAATACAATTCAAAACTTAAAAACTGCTCTAGTTATATAAATATCCATATTTTTATAGTAAAAAAAACTTGTTGGTGAACAATTGCAGTAGTTCGCTACGTGACGATGAATAGTAGAAAGTCCGATTGATTTTTATGTGTTTCGTTACCATTAAATGATGGCAAATTCGGTGTATCTGTCAAATAGGAACTAGGTACCCTCTTTTTTGGGGAATCCAACTATTTGTGTTTTCCAAGCGTTTATTGACAGTTTTTTTTCACACCAATCGTCTACGATATTTAGAGCAGTTCGCGCTTATCCTGAAGTAACTCCTACGAAACGGCACCGGACGACAATTGCTAGATCGTCTACGCATTCCAGGCGGTGAAAGCCGTCGTTTGATACTCTAGTAAGGAGATCATCTGCTAATAACGCTCACAAGAAGGGTATTTTGTCACTGAGTGTGATGTTTTTAGTAACAATTAATATCAGAAGTAAAGACAAATTGATAAACGCCAACGAAAAGATAAGATTAGCAGCCATCACCTAAGTTATTGTGCATCTTCTCTAACAGTAAAGGTGTCATCCGCAAAGTTTTGCTTTTCTCAAAGAAGTTCCTTGTCATCGCTGAATTTTATTGCAAAGACCTTAGGCCGTTGGTCCACATTTCAACACCAATAACCGGAAAGACGGTAGGTATCCCCGTTTACACTCTACTAACGATACAAGAATAATTACTCAAGAATATGTGTAGTAGTGGACTATATGATAATAATACGGTGCGTTGTTTTAGTGTATTTATTACTATTTGCAATTACAACATGTACTTATAAGTCATTACACAAATAAAACTATTAAGATATTGCGTGGAAATAAAACAAGCGTTCGTCGCTGCACCACTTTCCCTCGTCCTTCTCCAGACACTCACATACTCTCCCTCTCCACACATCTCGGTTATATATAATATTGAACAATGTGGTTGAAACCTTCTTTCATATCCAACATATCTGCTGACGGTTTTCCTTCAATAATGACATTACTTCAAAATAATACAAATCTGTATAAAAACAAATTTGTATCTGTATATGCATGGACACACAGTACGTATTTACCAGCTTTTGCTTCAACTACCAGACGCAGCGTTTCTGTGTAACCACTTTGTCAATGATATATTTACGAAGCAAAAGACTATAGGTACACTTGCGGTCATGTAATAAGTTTTGTCCTATCCGAAGACATCAGATAACCTCATGCCATCTGACGGACAAAACCGACCACGCCGGTGCAAAGTGTTTCTTCTCGAATAGCAAAGCTATTACTGGAAAAGAAGAAAAATACGCATATTACTGTGAGTCCATTAACTCGTCGCCAGGTGGCGTAGTATAGCAAAAAAAATAGATTGCATGTCGATGCGATAATTCACATCAAGCTTTGATACAAAATAATACAAATCTGTATAAAAACAAATTTGTATCTGTATATGCATGGACACACAGTACGTATTTACCAGCTTTTGCTTCAACTACCAGACGCATGCGTTTCTGTGTAACCACTTTGTCAATGATAGATTTACGTATCAAAGCTTGATGTGAATTATCGCATCGACATGCAATTTATTTTTTTGCTATACTACGCCACCTGGCGACGAGTTAATGGACTCACAGTAATATGCGTATTTTTCTTTTTTTCCAGTAATAGCTTTGCTATTCGAGAAGAAACACTTTGCACCGGCGGGGTCGGTTTTGTCCGTCAGATGGCATGAGGTTATCTGATGTCTTCGGATAGGACAAAACTTACTACATGACCGCAAGTGTACCTATAGTCTTTTGCTTCGTAAATCTATCATTGACAAAGTGGTTACACAGAAACGCATGCGTCTGGTAGTTGAAGCAAAAACTGGTAAATACGTACTGTGTGTCCATGCATATACAGATACAAATTTGTTTTTATACAGATTTGTATTATTTTGTATCAAAGCTTGATGTGAATTATCGCATCGACATGCAATCTATTTTTTTGGAATGACATTACTCTTCAAAATCGGTTGAAATAAGAGTTCTTCACCGTATCAACTATTGGATTTCTTTAGGCTTGATATCAAAGTTACTTAAACAAATAAACTTCAATTGATTGTATATCAAATGTATTTTATTTATAAATTCATGAAATATAAAAAAAATGGATAAATAAAAATATGTATATGTCATATTCAATTTTATTACAGAAATAGTAATGTATAAATAAAATGTATAAATAAAACTACAATTTTAACATATCAAAGCAGACCGCGGTGGTACTCGCCATACTGCGCTCGATTTCCATTTCATAAGTGCATTCTCTATTTGCAATATCTTGAGACAAAAAATCACTGCAATTTGAGCATCCGCAACCCTACAAACATCTATTAGTAATTTGGTTAATTACAAGCTGTTTTATGTTTAGTTTTGGTTAGATATTTTGTGGTTTATTAATTATAATAGGCGGCCCGTTTTGCATTTTAAACACATTAATTCCAGCGCGTACAACGTTCAGAATATGTATATATAAATTGTAGGTGTATTACATATGAATTATTTTGGATAATGTGTTTATTACGAGATTATATAATATTATGTTTTCATATATTTTCTATATATGCAGTCGCCCGAACGATAAAATAGTTATAATTGAATATTAAAAAAAGATCAAATTTTATACTACCTTTTATTAAATTAAATAAAAAAACAACAAGAGTTAAAAATCGAACGATTTTTTAGTTAACGAGAATCTCTATGAAATGAGTACGGATTACGTGGTTTCTGGATCTTTTTCCCTTTTTTTAAGCGTTTGGGGAAAGGAAGATTTTTAGGATATTCAGTAGGACTTATGATATTATTGTTGACAAATTAAATTAGCGCGTATTAGAAAACAAAAGAAAATTAATTATAACCTAAACACATATAGAAAGACTTAAAGATCGCCCATTTTCTATTTTTAAGGAGGAATTAATTGCGCAAGCGAGAGAATGGGTCCGAAAGGTCGTTGTCTAGTTTTGAGAATGTATGAAGATAATATGTCAAACCTTAACAGAAAGCTTGTCATCCATTCGTCTCGCAATTGAAGACATGAGACTCATTATTCCAGGTTTTCAAGCTATTCAAACTAATAAAGATCTTATAATATCTTGGATAGTAAAAATTTCGCCAGAAAAAATAAATATTATTATTTTTAAATATTTGGCACTAGAAAACGGAACAAAGACCTATATAATCCAGCAACCCACAACATTCCCCATTTAATACATCGTGATAAAATGCTCCATTATAATGCAAGAAGATTGTCGCCTTTCGAAATCATATAGAAAGGCTTAAAGATCACCCAGTTTCTATTTCTAAGGAGGAATTTATTGTGCAAACGAGATAACGGATACAAAAACATTGTAGTCTAGTTCTGAGAATGTTGGAAGAAAAAACAATATGTCAAACCTTAGTAGAAAGCTTGTCATCCATTCGTCTAGCAATTGAAGTCATTATTCCAGATTTTTAAGCTATTCAAACAAATAAAGATCTTCTAATGCCTTCGAAAAGAAAAATTTCGTCAGAAAAAGTCTTATCTAGAGATAAGTACTATTATTATTAAATATTTGGCGCTAGAAACGTAGCGAAGACTTAAGGAATTGGTATGTAACTAAAAGAGAGAAATTGATGTTTGAAAGATTATATATCTAGAATAAAAAGTAGTAAAATATAATTTTTGCAGGTCTACTGAGCCATCAAAAGATTCGAAGGTACTCGGATCTAGCAGATAAATCTGTAGTGTTTATCAGAAAGAACAGAAAGCCTCATTTCCTATGCGGCACTACTTCGAAATGTTTTTAGAACCAGAGTTTGAAAATACCAATTAAGAATGATAGGCATATGAGCCACCCACAAGGTGAAACTGAAAAACCTAATCCAGTTTAAAGATAAACAAAGACAATAATAGATTGAACCACCTCTAAATAATCGAATCCTATCCTGTAATATGAAAGACAGACAGACGGATTAAATGTATCTGGCAAGAACTAACTTAGTAAATAACAGAAAGAAGTTTAATATTTGTTCTACAATCTAACATTGATGCTTTCAACTCTAGTAATCAGCATCATGCAGTTAATTATTGGGTAGTGACTGTACAGGAACTTTTAGATTAAAGATAAAGTGCGATTTTCATTAAAAAGGTACCTCTTTGAATATGTTAAAGACATGGGCATTGAACATTCGTGCTATATAACACAATCCCTATAGAGATAATTCTAGTATTTGCTAGATTATGGTCTTTTCTTGCTATGCAGTGCGGCGTATACTTCGAATAATGTTCTGCTTTAGTTCCATCCTATATGTAATTGCTTAATCTATATAATCTTCTTATAATCGCTTAGAAATAATATTATACATCATCTGACGTTTTACGGTCATGATAATGTTAATTATGTTTGTTTGTATAAAAGCGACTAAAATTGTAATTCTGCGAGAGAAAATATTGAGCGTAAGATATTCTAAAATTGGATTAGGAAAGTTTCCTATAAAATTGTATTTATTTTATTAAATGTCAATCGTTTTGCCAACTATAAACTTTTTATCAAACAAAATTTATGTGTTTTTACAATTTTAACAACAAATCTGTTTTGTAAAATATATATATTTTTTTTTAATTAAAACAATTACTTCCAACTTCTAGGAGTAATAAACTTACCTTGAAATCGATGAGATGTCTTCGTTCCTGTTTTTACTACTTTTCTCCCTCTCCCCTATTTTTTCTCCAGTTTTATTTGTTATCGCATAACTCTTATATTTTTTCTTTCGTTTCTCGCCGTCGTTTTTCATCAAATAAACGTTGCAAATGCTTCTCGATATACGTACTGACAGAATTGTAAATTGTTAGGAGAATTTCTGTATTTACCATGGCAGGAATAATGGGATAAGACTCAGTTCCTGAATTTCGTGTTTTTATAACATTTTAACATGTTATTTTTGCTGCCATTTATTTGCAGTGCGTGTATCTACCCGAAATTTATAATAAAATGAATGTTTGTGTAATCTACTTAAATTATTATTTTTGTTAAAGTCTTTAAAGCTAGAATGTTTTTCTTTCGCGTTCAGCTTGGAAAACGAGAGGGATTATATGAATTAGAGGTAGTACCTATTATTTATATGAGGATGGTATAATAAATACTTGTGTTAAGGAATACAATGCAGACTGTTTTGTATTTAGTAAATTTACAATTTTTTTAACTCATTCGAATAATAAGATTTGTCAAACTTTGCAAAAGAGGCCTCCGTTTAGGTAATAACCTCTTCATTTGACGTGAATCACTTTTTGTCAAGGTATTTTTTCGAATAACCGCCATAACTCACCCGTTTCTTAGCCGATCGCCGTAAAACTCATGGCGCATTTATTATGATTCACCTTGTATATAATTTTACTTTTTCCCATTCTTCACATTCTAATAAAAGGTTCATTAATATAGAAATCACACATTTTATTATCAGCGCAATCTTAATATACTCAATTTGCCACCTGTCCACCATTACGGTTTGACGCAGTTGTAGTGTGATAAAATTTTATTTCTTTATTAAATTTATGGCACCATAAAAACTATATGCAACTGATGAAAAAGTCTTACCCACCGCAGGAATATGTAAGTAATGTCAAGCGTACAATTTTATTATGTACTGTATATTTTCATTATTTTTGACACTCTATGATTTCCCCGCTTTCGAAAAAAAAATGTACACACATATATGTCGAGGCAGCGTAACGTTTTAAGACCCCCGCTTTTATGATATATCAACAAATAATAATGAAGTATAATATGGAGCTCAAACAGAATTTATGTGGCAAATGTGAATTAATTTCCAACATTTTATCCTAACCAAACAATGTCGACAGTTTATTTCGCGTTCCTTTCGTTACATTTAATTTGAATTTACCGATACATCTACATAACAAATATTTATTAATTATATATATACATAAGAGTAAAATAAATTTATAATTTTTGTAGAAACTAAAAAAAAAACCGGAAGTAATTGAATTTAAAAATATGAAAGTTATGTTGAATGCCTCAAAATATTTTTACACATCACGTACAGGACACCATGATCGTGTTCCTTATCATGCAATCAGTATGTGTTGACAATTTTGAGGAGGGGGTTTAGTTCTTAATAAGAAATCCTTAGGAGCTCTACGAAATCCAGAGAATATTGAAGGTGTTTGGCCTTCGTTCTCAAGGAGCCTCTATATTCTGCTCCTAAATACGGATCAGCTCTACATCTCATAATATGTAATTCAATTTTGCTAATCAAGGGTTCACTGTTCATACTGTCAAATTCTTTAAGACCAGAAAAGGACACGCATTCAGAAATCTCTTTTTTAGTTATTTAATCCTGATACCTTAATCTTGGTTTTATTGTAGGATCCAAGGTTTGATTTAATTCGACTCTTAGCATACGTTTCTTCACTGCTTTCTGATGGTTACTAGCCGAGGTTCTATGCTATTTATTTATTTTTTGCCAACTTCCATACATCTTCCAGGTTAATCTAACCTTCCATTTTCTACCCATCCATTGTATATGTGATTGCTGATAAATTCATAGCCCCACTCCCTCTCAAAGTAATTTTCAAAGAAGTCTCAAACATTCGCAATTAATTTGGTCCATCATGTGCAACTGTTAAACAATTATATTCACTGGTGTTCCTATTATCCTTACTATTGGTACTTCTAATTGAAGTTCTTTTTGACAATATTATTAATATTCACATAATCCGTTTTTGGTACTATCTTGTGAAGCACACTGTACGATATAATTCAAGATACGAATCCCCAATATATTTCACGTTTATTGCCACTGTACGTCCTACTCTATTATCATCGTTAGTTGTCTGCTGAACTTTATAAATAAATTAAAATTAAAAATTAATTAAACCCTTGTAACAACGTGTAAAACGTAATGGCGCGGCATGGGTAAAAATTCACTACTTCAGTAAATTTATAATGATTATAATTATCGCAACATGGTAATTACGTTGAGGTCTCAACAGAATACTTTGTTAGTGTACTATTACACGCGGTGCAAGTTAGATGTTTTCGTAAATTTCATAATTCCTTAACGAATTAAATATTTAGCATAATATCTAATTTTCTGTATTCCCTATGGTACATTACTTATGCAACAACCTTTTACTTACGTCAATCACGAAAGGGAAATGAGTGTAAGAGACGTTTTAGCTCGCATCCAATCTGAGAAAACATGTTTATCAATTTTATAACGAAACGAAATATTACGGAGCCAGTAAGTTATTCTCACGAACTAATAGATTTGAATTAGTTTATTATTTATTTACACGGACAGTTTTAATTTGGTAAATATTAGAAGCCTTCGATTTGGTAACGACTTTTTTTTTAATTAATACGATTCAATTCCCACTTAGTTGTTATATAGGTTTCGTCACAGTTCTTCGCAAAACAATGCTTTACTATTAACCAAATATCGCCCAATAGCATTATTCAAACAATACAATATACAGCTTGTTGCAAAAACAGCATTTCCTTCGTCAACATTTTAGATTGTTAAGATTGTTATATATTTTTTCTTGAAGTAACAAACGCTTTACTACTACAGATAATGGCGCCCAAGAGTCCATGCATATACAGATACAAATTTGTTTTTATACAGATTTGTATTATTTTGTATCAAAGCTTGATGTGAATTGTCGCATCGACATGCAATTTGCTTTTTGCCCAAGAGCATTATTCAAATATTATTTTTTAATTACAAAAATAGCGTATCCTGCTTTGGATATTCTTGATGCCTTAGAACAATGCACGAGCGCGGATTGATATATAAGGCCTCCAACAACGTCATTGTGTGAATAGTGGGGATAGAAACAAGTTCTAACCTGCAAACGGTAATTTCGAATATCTCGTCTTAGCATGCAAAGCTTCATTTTCCTGTGTGTCGTCGTTGAGTAACAGTGTCATTTATCATGAGTTCGATTTTTGAGGTGCGTATCAAGCAATGATTCGTGATAGAATTTTTAACGCTGGAAGGTTGCGTGTTCTTCGAAATTTACAGGCGTTAGAAAGCTGTTTATGGCAACGATTGTATTGATGTGAAGAATATTCGCCAGTAGGTACGACGTGTAAAACATTGTCATAAAGATGAAATAAAGGTGTTTGATGAAAGGCGATCAGGTCGACCAGTATCAGTGACGCATCAAAAGAATCAAAGACAAGTAAATGCATTGATTCAAGGGAATCGCCGGATTACGCAAAAACAAGTTTCTCGGCAATTAGGGATTGGTCAAGAGAGAGTCATTGTTCAGAAGTTGAATAACAGAAAAAATTGCGCGAGATAACTTCTCCCTAAACGAAGCATTTGTCAAGGGACTAATATCGACGTGACGGAGATGATTTTCTCATGAACATCACCGCTGAGAGCGAATCTTCGGTTATAACTTCGGTTATATCTTCGGTTATATATTCGGTATAACCCTGAAAACCAGCGATAGTCAATGGAATATCGTCGTTCTGATTCTCCACGTGAAAGTAAATTCAAAAGAGTTCCATCAGAGCAGAATATCATGCCCACCATTTTCTGAGTTGCAATGTGAGTCATTAATACCAAATATCTGTCGAAGGGATTAACGATTAATTCAATAAGATACTGAAAAACTTTATGATTACTAAAACCACAAAGGCAATAACGATTGTTGTTTCACACTCTCCGTACAGCCTGTATTGGCACCTTCAGATTTCTGGTTATTCCCAAAGTTGAAGCAGGTAGTTAAAGCTCAACATTCTCCTCTTATTGGTAGTATAATAAATTTACTTCATTTTGAGACTGGTTTCATCATTTTATCTTTTCTTATTCTATAGAGTTGAAGACCCTATACATCAATCCGCTATTGTAATATATTGTTTCTTAACGATAACAGAATCAGATTAAAAAAATAATATTCTGTTCGCATTCGAAACCGCTCATTTTCTTTATCGTAGAATACCCAAGATTCAATCCCAATTTGCAATCTAAATCTTGTTTAATCTTCCATACTTAAAAAACTGTTCGCTTTACTTTAAATACCTATTACTCACATATTAATAATACCACAACTCTGAAATTTCTAAATGCTTTGCGATTTGCGTAGTATAATGCAATTATATAATTTTAAAAATAAACAAAAATGATATTAAATTTATGGTATTAAAGCGAATAAAACACAATGAATAACATTTGAGTTTCAGTGTATTAAACGGAGACTCACTTTTATGTCTGTAAAAGAATCCCTTCCCGGCGAAAGTTTTAATTGAATATGAAATTTTGATATATTTTTTGTAAGATTAAAGATGTCGCTTAGATTATACTGCGAAATACTTCGCGTAGTTACGATGTTAAGTTATTAAAATTACGCGGTAGCTTCTTTTAAATAAATCTCAACTCTTCAGAAATAATGTTTGCAGTGGTTGTTTAATGTAGATTAATTTGTTTCATATTTTCTAGTTATTTTCAGTCATTATTTTACAAATTATAAAAGTATATTTAAGACTTAAAATAGTGGAACCTTCAAGAAATCAGTCAAATCTCTTTAAGGATTTCGCATTATTTAGTTGGGCAGATTCGTATTTTTTGCATTATGGCATTTGTATTGTGAAGAATAATATAATCAAAGATTTCCACCAGAGCTTAATATTTCAAAATAATATTTGAAATTCATAACTCGTTCGGCTATTATTAAAGAAAAGACAAGTAACATGAGTTATTGTTAAGTTCTATTTTTCTAAATAGGAAATTAAGAGAAAGTAACTATCAGAATAATTGAAACATACATGAGTAGGTAAACCCCACCAGTTTTGTATAATACAAAGATATTTTTAATAACACAAAAAATATTTTTAAAAATCTGGTGTGAAGAACACAAATACAGGTTCACTATTAATATTTTTTGTGAACGTGTCCGAACATATCCCTCCCCAGAGACGTAGATACGTATTTCGCCTTTCTACAGGCTCATCGGTACGCCCCTGCTGGAGAAAGGATATCTTCAGACACATTCACAAAAGAAACACATCGCCATATCACAGAAATTATCCAGACCGAGCGTAGAAGTAAATTCAGCGCTGCCTGTTGTCAGACAACCGAAGTACCTCGCCCTGTCCGCATAACCAACGCGAACCAACGACGCCCTTCTAAATATGGCGCAGCCGTCTCTCTAGAAACTGCATTTTGTCTGTGTCTTCACTCATACTACGGACTAACCGCATGTATAGTGTATCAGAATAATTGAAACATACATGAGTAGGTAAACCCCACCAGTTTTTTATAATACAAAGATATTTTTAATAATATAAAATACATATTATTAAAAATCTGGTGTGAAGAACACAAATACAGGTTCACTATTAATATTTTTTGTGAACGCCTCCTCTAGAAACTTCTCTTTTGCTTCTGGGCCAGCGAACCGTAATTGAATAATTGCTTCTCCACGATACATAATGTGAATTAAATCGACTTGATTTTCTGCGAGCAGCACACAATCTACTGTGTAACAAGTATGTGAAACCTGTCGAGCATCTAGATAATGAATATGGAAAAAACTTGTATTTAGTACTTAAAGTTCAGCATCTATTTCACTGGCGTCGTTTATTTTACCAGTAACATGTTTGAACCACATCTTGCTGGTATTTGTTCTTCTTCGTAGCGTTTTCATAGTGTCAAAGAAAAATCTTTACCAAAAAAAACTATTTTTGTAATAAGTTAACAAAAACTATAGATAAAAACCTTAACCAATATGAACTTGGTAAATATAGAGAATACAGCTGATAGTTAGTATTGTTAACATACGTCAATAAAACTACACAAAAGCAGATACCAGTGGCGGCTCTTGATGACGTTCGATGTGAGCTGCTGCACGGATGAGACTGCTTCGTTTAAGCTTTCATATATACAGAGAAGCAAGTAACCGTACCGAAATCTTCCGAAATAGTTCGAAGTTGTCTCATCCGTGCAGCAGCGCACATCGTACGTTATCAAGAGCCGCCACTGGCAGATACCCATTTTATGAACCTAAAACAGGGGCGTACCGATGGACCTGTAGAAAGGCGAAATATGTATCTACGTCTCTGGGGAGTGATATGTTCGGACACGTTCACAAAAAATATTAATAGTGAACCTGTATTTGTGTTCTTCACACCAGATTTTTAATAATATTTTATATTATTAGAAAGTAACTAATAAAGGGGTAGGTTTATTAAGTTTTTATTTCCTATAATTTGTATTACATAATCCGAAATTCATAAAATCAATTAATACAGTTATTTACTAGTATTTGCACAACTATAGCAAACGCCAATTAAGTTGGCGCGAGGAGGGGTAAATTCGCGCAGGATTAGAAGTAGTGGGGAGATTTGTATTTGGTTTTACATCAAATGTCAGATAATTCTAACCTCTGAGCGTGATCCCCTAACAAAGACATTATGTTCCGTCAAACGTCAATGACAAATGTATTCTGACAATTACTTGAGTAGTGGGGGTGGACGTTTTTAAAAACGGCTTCTGCGCACCCCCTCCTCGCGCCAACTTAATTGGCGCTTGCTATACCTTTGTTAACCTTGAATTTCTAAAGAAGATACTCTTAAGGCTAAAGCTAAAAAATAAATTTTAATATTTTGGGAGGAATTTTAAACCCCATCAATTCTATCCATTTATACGCACCCTAATCTTCTTTGCAATAATTTGACAACAGTCTAAGGATCTTTACAATAAATTTTTATTATGGTTATACTGGATAAAAGTCAACGCAAAATTAAAATTAAAGCTGCTAGTTTCCTACTAATGATTGTGTTTTCAGCATTATTAGCAGAAACCGCAAACATTTGGAAATGAAGATGGTGGGTTAGGCCCTGGTTAAGTAGAAAAAAGAAAATAAAAATTTAAGAGAACAATTTTTGGATATCAACGATCTAAAATCATTAGAAAATTACAACCCCCAAATGTAGGTTATATTTGTAAAAAGACAGGAATTTTGATTAGGTGTTGGCTATGATAAAATCCCTACAAAAAATACTAGAATTGCAGCTAGCTCGCAAGAAAAATAGAACATGTTCTATTTCTTGCAATACAAGAAAAATTGCAACAGCTGATCGAAAATGTTTGGATTGCGCTGCGTGCAATAAAAATTGCATGCAAGAAAAATTTCAAACTGTAAAGCGGCCTATAAGAAGCATTGTTTGAAGATATTCACAAAAGTTTTTGTGGGAAATAATCTCTAATAACTAGAGATACAATAGACCACGCAAGTGCTGTCGTCATTTTTGCGGAAGGTCAGGGATCACGTTCCAAACAAACGGCATTTAAATTTTTTTCATAGGCAAATTTGAAGTGAAAAGTTGTTATTTATAAGTGAATTTTAATTGTTATTGCATGTAGGTATGAACGACGTTGTTTAAAACTGATGTTAATAGTATTAGTTGTTTTATAGCACGGTTATACTTGAGTAACTAAAGTACAAAAGTGAGGTTAGATAGATATACATAATCGTGATGTGTTTTGTTCCTACTTGCAAGCATTAAGTGAAAAAAAGGGACGCACTATTTTTATTTTTCCTACAGAAAAGGCAGAATTTTCGAGCTTTTTTGCAGTCATTGCTAATATTTTTTTTCAAATAAAAATCACCATTGCCAAATATTTTGTTTTTAATAACTATAATATGTATATTGATATTTTGCTTACATACTTACCAAGTAACAAATGATATTAATATAGGAAGATTAATTAAAAATCGTTTTACCAAGAGTGACTATACGTTTCAAATGGCGCTTTAAATTTGTTTGGAACGTAGACCCTGACCTACCGTACAGAAAATGGCGATTTGACGTCACGCTTGCGTGGTCTATTTAAAATATAAGAATTACCCTGGCATCATACTACTTTGCAGTCTAATACAGTATGCCTCCAAGCGCGGCAAACACGAAATGTGCAGATTGGAACTAATTCTGATTCTCATACTATATAATTTATATAATGCCTCCAATATATAATTGGAAGATTATGTGAAACCTATTTATTAAATCTATTTTCCCAAAAACAGTAGCACCTAGCAATTGAACATGTAACTGCAATAAAATAACATAACTATATGAAGAAAAATGTAAATCTCTTAATAGATTATGTAGGGGTATTATTAGATCTAATTCATTTGAATCAACTTCATGAGATTGATCAGAAATATCTAATTTTGACAAAATAAAAATCTATTGAATGTTCCTTTGCCACAAAGATATACGTAAAGTTACAGGAAAATTATTTTTGTGAATGTGCCACTGATATATTCACATTTTCGATAACTTCATTTATATTTTCTGTCTGTGACTGTATCTATATTTCATCGGTGGGTAAGTTTGAAACATTTCATTCATTCTTTTTCATTGTATAATAATTAATCTCCACATAATCTGGTCCACTGAAAACCTGTCAATACGTGTATCGACTTCATTATTTAAAACTTAAATGAAAGATAGAAATCACAGCATTAAAACTTTTCAAAAAAACAGAGAGAATTGTAGAGAGAAATGATTAATTGTTGTTTTTCGCGGAAGTGTTTCTATTATTTTCCTTTCGATTCTGAAAATTTATTTCCAATTTAAATTTTTATAACCGAACAACAGCGCCAGAGAAAACAGACACAGATGTATGGTAGTTTTCAATTAAAAACGTTCATTTTCTATTGTTTTCTTTTTTATCATATTAGCGACTTTGTGCTAAAATACCGGTTCGCAAAAAATTCATGACAACAAATTCACATACGTTATTTTCATATCGGCGAAATTTTACACAGTAGTAGTGATTGACATAATTTAAAAACACATAGAACCTGCAAATGATCGGAAAAGCGACAATAAGGCGGTTCAAATAAACCAGTGGGGGGCAGTCCTAGTTAAATATACAGGAAGGTCATATAGAATTTAGAGTCAAAGGTATTACTGATTGAAATAATTAGGGTAATATTTTGAAATTAGGTATTACATATTTTAAATAGATAAATAAACTTCAAAATGATTTACAAGACTGGTCTGAAATATTATTGGCCTCGCTTATAGATATATATATAATATAAGATATAATATCACATATCCTTTCGTTCGTCCAGGTTTAGTGATTAAATCCTAGGTAAAAGAAGGTTTAACACCGACTAAAATTCAGTCAAGGATCGTAAATGTGTATGGTGGCAATTTTCTTTCAATTTCCATAGTGAAGTTGGGACCATGCGGACGAATCTAAGCGTGGTCATGAAAGCATCCAAAATGTGCAACGATATCGGAAATCATCGAAAAAGTGCATGATCTTAAAAGATCGGCGAACAAAAGTGAATGAAATTGCTACTACTAAAGAACGCGTCTAACAATTTACATCTTGTATTATTTCTTTATATTCGCATTGGATGCTAGGTCTAGTTAAGTAGAACCGGAAGCATATAGCCCCGAGATATACAAACTACATATAGAGACTAAGGAAATATATGCCTGAGTAACTCCCCACATAACAATAATTTACTTAATTTATTCAACTAGTAAAATTCACAGTAATATGTGACTCAAATGTAATTCTGAAGCTAACTTTCAATTGTTTTATCCAACAGATGATTCAAGTTTAATCGATAACAGAGGCTGCATGACACCTAAGAAAATTAACTAGGCATCCTTAGGGAAGGATGCTGAAGATTTGTCACTGGGAGGGGCCTCACTATGTCACTACAGGTTATTCCAGCCTTGGAACTAGCACATTAGTCTTCAAAAGATTTTTAATTGCTAATAGAATGAATTAAAAGTAAACGATGGTATAACATTTTCAGTTCCTTTTCCAATACTGTTATGAAAATAAAATATCCTGTAATCAAATCCAGAATAAATATTTCATGGTTATATTTAGTTTAATATTTACACAAACAGGTAATAATTATAATTATAAAAATAAATAAATTTACTTTAAATTTTGAAATATAAAAATACAGACCTTTTACTCAATAATATAGATTTCATCAATTCTCCGTTATTAGGTCTATTTTACAACTGATTCTTTTATATATTTTGGTTTTCCCGTTTTTATGTTTGTACTTGGTAAACTTTAGTCCCTTTGTGTAATAAAGTTTACATCTTGAATAGAATAATAGAATGCCTATTATTGACCCATCCTTCTGAGTATACTTTTTTTCATTATAATAATCCATTTAAGATTAAATTTGTCAACATCCTTCAGGTTTAGCTTGCAATACAACACCATCCGAGGAAGAAACTGTGTGTCGAAACAATTGTGAAGGGATTTTAATTCAATAAAGTAGAAATTAAGTAATATAATATAGTATTTCCTTAATTATAAATTTCCATCAAGTAAAGGCTACTTTTAATCAAAAAGGTAATAATTAATTTAAAATTAATTTGAACGCGTCTACCAAAAGTGTATAAAATATGAAATATTAAAAAAAAACGAATGCTAAAATTTTCTTGGCCAATTTAAAATGACAATCTAAAAATTGTACAATTTAAAAACGTCTTATCTCATATATTTAGGTGAAAGTTTAGGGAGACAATTAAAGAAAACGGATTATTATTAAAAAGTAGAGAAACTGTTAAAATATGTGTAAAACGAGCAAACAACAAAAAGTAATTTAAGTAATTTGGATGTTATTAGCTCTCACTCGACTAGGCTAAAATAAAGAATCTGTGAGATATTGATCTGTTCTCAGATAAATGCTACGAAAGTTATTGACATAGTTTGTAGTGTGTTATAAAAAGAAGTACCTAAATTCGTTAGTGTTATTTTGTCGAGCCCGCTTTTTCTTATTAATTCATCTATCGCCGCAAGAGCAAATTTAAGACAAAAGAATGTAATTTTCTAAAAAATTTTGCTTAGTTTTTTTATCTTTCAATTTTCAACTTTTAAAACTATATGTAAAAAGAATTCTGTTATTTTACCATGCTTATATATATATATTTGAGTATAAAATAAACGTTTATAAAAGCAATTTTATTTTAAAGAGCTACAAATATTAATAAAATATATTTCGATTGATTTAAAATACAACAAGAAAGTGTAAATAATAAAGCAACAATAATTAATTATTTAAATGATTAATTTTGTTATTAGTAGTTATCAGAAAGAAATAGAATACAAACTAATTACAGGAATTTATAATTTTAAATTCTATTTAGAAGAGGCAACCTCTATTATTCAACATTATTATCTAGAGACCTATTTTAATTTATCGCTATCTACATTAAAATGTTACATAGTTGTGTTAAGAAGCAACCTGTTATATCACAATTTCCGAAAATCAATGTCAGTAGATTCAAATGAAGATAACTGTAAAGTCGGTCGGTAACAGGGAGGTAATTTTCATTACCAACATCGTTTTGTATTCAAATAATTCCGTACCTCAGTCACAGATGGCGCCTCATAACTGTTGAGGAACAATTCTATCACATGTAGGCATTAGTTTTACTCTCCGACTATAGGTGGCGCAAAAGTAATAAAAAAATATTTTGATTGGCATGCTTGTTTTGTAAATAACACTAAGAAAGCATAGTTAAAAAAATGAAGGCAAATAATAACGTTTTATAAAAAGCAATAAATCAATAATAGATAATATATTTCGATGTAAAAGTAAAATTATTTTTGAATATACAACTATATCAATTTTAGTTAATATATTTCTACCCAAAAAATAGCATATAAATGGGTGTAATAAGATTTTCTCTGGAATGGCTACGCCATTACAAAGCAGAGAAAAATACGTATAATAGTGTACAGTAGTCAGTAGTCAGATTGCTCAAAAAGACTACAGGTTGAATACGTGGCGTATGTCCATATGTACAGATATACCGTATGTTTTATACATATTTGTATTATTTGTACACGCTTGATGTTTTACACATCGATATTCATTTTTTTTTTTGTATATCAACCAATTTGGCTGCGAGGTAATGGACTACACTATTATACGTGTTTTTTTCTCTCTTGTAATGGCGTTGACATTCGATAGAATACGCTTTTATGTGCGAGTCTCTTTTGTCCGTCAAATGTTACGAGATATCTCTTGTCACCTGACATAATAAGTTTGTGATTACTTTACTTGCGAAAGGGATAAGACTGATGAGATTAATTATGATCGAAACGCATGTGTCTGCGGTTGAAGTGACTACAGATTAATACTTGGTGTATGTCCATGTGTACAGATTACAGACAGGTTTTATACATATTTGTATTATTTGAATATACTTCGGATTTTTGCAATATTGTAAGGGCAGGTATACTAAATAAAATAAATTAAGTAATATTTTCTTGAAATTGGAGGTATAAGATTCTTTAAATTAAGGATAGTATAGCAAAAGGCAATTAAGTTGGCGCGAGGAGGGGGTGCGCAGAAAACGTTTTTAAAAACGTCTAACCCCACTACTCAAGTAATTGTCAGAATACATTTGTCGTTGACGTTTGACGGAACATAATGTATTTGCTAGGGGATCATAAAGTGATATGCAGTCAGAGGTTAGAATTATCTGACATTTGATGTAAAACCAAATACAAATCTCCCCACTACTTCTAATTCTGCGCTAACTTACCCCTCCCCGTGCCAACTTAATTGGCGTTTGCTATACATAATATTGATTATTAGGCATAAAACTACTGGACAAAATTAACGCATCACTTGTTACTTTCACTATTACTTGAAATTTTCAGTTTTAATTCGTGAAATATAGTATCTAGGTAGCTTAGGATGTCGTCTGTTATTTTTGAAAAATTTTGAAAAAAAATTATTTGACGTTTTTAAGGTTATAAGTTAAGTTATAAGTGTACGTGGCGTTGATTTCATAAAAAAAGCTGTTAAACAAAAATCGGTCAGTTTAATTTTATTGATCATTAGTTTGATCGTAATTTGTTTAAAATAATAAAATACACTGTTTAGAATAGCTAGAGTTGAACATATAAATCGTCAACGCAATTTAAGTGAACATGACGCATCGCAAGCAATAGCTTTGGTTAATGATGGTCGTGCTACCTTACTAATTGCTAATTTGTTAGGCGTTAAGCAGTCAACAATAAGTCGGACGGTTAAACGTTTTAATGAACTTGGGACTTTCTCTAGAGCAAGAGGACAAGGTCGTAAAAGATCTACAAATGAAGTACATAATCGGTTTATTAGACAACTTGCCTTAAAGAATAGTTCCGAGTTACGCAGAGCTCTAGCAGAAGTGCGAAACGTAGAGATTTCTGGAAGAACAGTCAGGAGAAGGCTTAATGAAGCAGGATTAAAGAGTAGAAGACCAACAATTACACCACTGCTCACCAGGCAACATAGAGTTGCTAGATTGCGTTTTGCTAGAGCTCACGCAAACTGGACTATTGACGACTGGAAACAAGTTTTGTTTTCAAATGAAACACGAGTCAGTCTGAACTCACCAGATGGACGTAAGCGTGTTTGGAGAAGAACACATTGACTGCAATATCTCTCCAAGAGTTCCATTTGGTGGTGGATCAGAAATGTTCCGGGAAGCAATTTGTTGTGACGCTGGCACGGAGTTGGCACCTATTCACAGGAGATCAATGGATGCAAATTTTTGTATTGAGAATATTTTAGAAGAGCATGCCATTTGCTCCATTTATCGGCGTCAAGTTCCTCTTTATGCAAGATAACGCTCGACCACACGTGGCCAAAGTGGCCACCTAAAAGCCATGAATCTCATAGAGCATCTGTGGAATGCACTTAAACGGGTAGTTAGACACCATATACCGGGTCCTACAACTCTTAGGGAACTTGAAGAAGTTGTGGTTGCTTAATGGGAGAATATTCCTCAAGCCACTATCTGCAACTTAATTAGTAGTGTGCCTAGACGAATGGAAGCAGTTATAAGAGCAAGGAGAGGCAATACCCGATATTAATTTTATAATTTTAAAGTTAAATTTAATTTTAGAAGAACTTTTTATAATTTCTAAATGTTTACTGTGCCTTCAAGTTTAGATATTCTAAAGACGGCAGACTATGTGCCCCACACTGTTAAATTTAATAATACACATAAGGTGTATTAGATAAAAATGTAGATTTTACAAAAGTAGGGCAACTTTTTACCAATACTGAAGATCCATTGTACAGATACAAAGAGCACTTTAACTATGCAAATATAACATCTCTCAACGTCGAACAATCCTTCTCAGTATAATAAACATATATATACGTTCGTTATTAAATTTGACAGTGTGGGCACATAGTCTGCCGTCTTTATATTACTGTAACATTTTTGTTAAATTAACATTGTATTATGTTGAAAATGTTGTCAAAAGTTAGTTTAAAGTGTTTTTTTGTTACAATTCATGCGTTATAATTTCAATAATAGGTTTTTGGAGAATTGATAAATTCTTGGAGTTTTCGGCTTTTATATGAAATACATATTTACAAAATTTTTCAACTAAAATTTCGTATGATTTGCGTTGTAATTTGTAGGCAGCAATGTTTTCATTCACATTTAATTCGCAATTACATACTAATTTGATAATTTTTGTAAATATTTCATATAAAAGCCGAAAAACTCCAAGAATTGATCAATTGATGTATTAAACGAACGGCTAAGAAATTATCTAAACATATATATATATATATAAGGTAAACTTAATAAGTCGGCGATTAAAGGTCTGGTTCATTACTTCAAAGTATATATATTTAAAACAACCCTACATGTTTCGGCAATGATGCCTTTGTCAAGGGAATAAAAAATATAAATGACAGAATATAATTTTATTCCCTTGACAAAGGCATCATTGCCGAAACATGTAGGGTTGTTTTAAATATATATACTTTGAAGTAATGAACCAGACCTTTAATCGCCGACTTATTAAGTTTACCTTATCATACCAAGGTCACGAAAATATTATATTTATATATATATATATATATATATATATATTTCAGGATATTAAAATGACTTCGAGCTGTAAGTTTTCAAACTAAGATGAAGCTTCTACCTGCTGCGATGAAACATAAAATTTGAAGAGAAAAACTTTTAAATTATTAACAAACTGCACAACTTTCGACTCATGTAAAATATAAACCATAGTCCGCAAGTTAATTAATAACGGAATTACTTCGTTAAAAACTTTTATATGATATTCATATTCCCCCCCCCCCCCCCCTTCTCTGCTAATCATATAGATTGTTTTACTGTTTTGCCGTTGTATCTTAATTTTCTTTTTGCGGTTTTGATACACGACGTAAGGCGCAAAACATGTCAGAAGGAGATTGTTTAATTTTATATTACTGCGTTTGACAATTAAATTAGCAAACTTAACATATATTTAGGAAAATTAAGTTTAATTTCTCATTTAAATCAAATACGTTAAATTTTGTTAATGTTGTAATATTACCTGAACTGATGGCATTGTCTTCAGACGAGAGTAAATATAATCTTACTACATTGCACTCCTAGGTACAGTATTAAGTGCACACCATATAATCATAATATTTTTGAGATCTCCCTGATCGCAATAAAAGAAAAATAAGTAAGTAGGAAAGATACGAAAAAAAAGACCATCATCAGGAACGTGAACACCAGAATTGATAGAAAATTGAGGGTTTATCTTAATTTTACAGTAGAAATAATTAAAAAGCTCACAAAACAATTGGTTTAATTTCCAAAGAATGTTTCAGAAAAGCGAAGTTGATAATATTATCTCAGTGGTATTAACAGCTTTAACCACAAGTCTATGCTTATATTGAAAACCATGTAACAAGCTACAAAAATTTAAAAAAGAAACTATTTATTTTTGTTCTATAGCATCAATAAATAATAAAAATAACTTTAATATATAATTATTAATATTTACTAATACATACATATATATATATATATATATATATATATATATATATATATATATATATATATATATATATATATATTGAACTTCATGTGTATGAGAATCAATAATTATTAAATCTCATTTTACATGCGATTGTCGCTATAATTTGTTGCATTTTATTCTACAATTCGGCAAATCACTTTTGCCCTAGATTGTAGACGCAACAAGCCGCGACATCAACTGTACAAGTTGTCAGTACAAATGAAAAATTTTTTGTGAAAAACTGTTTTTCACAAAAAATTTTTCATTTGTACTGACAACTTGTACAGTTGATGTCGCGGCTTGTTGCGTCTACAATCTAGGGCAAAAGTGATTTGCCGAATTGTAGAATAAAATGCAACAAATTATAGCGACAATCGCATGTAAAATGAGATTTAATAATTATTGATTCTCATACACATGAAGTTCATTACAGTTCGTATATATACACGTAGTATAGAAGTGAATAACATGTCTGTCTTCGGTAAGGTGCACTGATGATCTGTAAAAAACAGTGAAATATCGATATATGCACATTCCGCGCAGATAAGTTTTTCACAAAAAAAAAATTTTTTCATATATATATATATATATATATATATATATATATATATATATATATATATATATATATACCATGTGGCCGCGTGCGTCTGCACTATAGCGAAACCTGTAGTGTAAGCAAAACACACAGAGGTGTCCGTGTGTTAGAACGGTAAAGAAGTAGACGCAATGTTCCAATGGATTAGAAGAGAGCCTAGTATATCGCATATCCCTATGATGCATTCGTATTTGTCCAATAAATTCACATTTAGACGGTGTAGTCGCGCAAGCGCATTAGCTGTCGCTCCCGCATATGGGTGTTAGTTGCAATGTTTATATCGTCAGGGGAACTACTCGCTCACAATATTTAATAAACCGCGTTGTTGGTGTACGTAACGGTCATTTAAAAAATGGAGTATTATACACCGGAGCAAAAACTCTTTATGATTAAACAATTTTATGGTGGTAATTCCGCGGAAGTAACTCGAGCTTTATTTGCAGCTAATTACCCTGAAAGTCAAATTCCCAATGCAAGCACCATTCGTAGGACAGTTAATCGGTTCGAAACTACATTTTCTATAGTAACTAATAAAAGTAATTTTGTTCCGGATAAGAATATAAGTGATATAGAAATTCGAGTATGTGCTTTAATCGAAGTAAATCCCACTATGTCGTCTCGATAAATTGCCCGCGAATTGGGTATCAGCAAAACAACGGCTCAATATATATATATATATATATATATATATATATATATATATATATATATATATATTTATTATATTTATATATATATATATATATAATATACATATTTACTAATATATAAAAAAGGTAATGGGAAATTCCACAAAAATGAACAACTCCTCTTAAAACAGAACTAAATAAATGTCAAATAAAAATAATCACTGCGTGATTAATATTTCCCATACGCAGGGAAAAACAACCTAATTAGGTAATGATGTCGTATTTTTTCTTTGAACCTACACAGAACAGATAGAGAAAGATGGAAAAAGGAGGTTGAAAGACGTTGTTTATAAAAGATAAATTTTCCCAAATTAATCATTGTCAAAAATTCACGTGTCCACTTGATTGTCAGTCATAGTTCAACATTAATTTTAATAAAGTGAAAGTCGGGAAAGGAAATTAATGTTGAAATATTTATAAATAAATTTATACTCGTCTACGAATAGAATACATTATGTACCAACTAGTTTGTTTTAAAGTTTGCGTTTTCACTTTATGAAACATGTATATGTGTCCACATGTACCTACAATGCGACGGCAAGTAAGTTTCAAGCCCCGGAGCAGAAGTTCGTCTATTATTAAACTGCAATTGTGAAGACGGCCATGTGGTGTGTACCCCGTACAGTTTGTTTATAATACATACATATATATATATATATATTCATATTTTGTATTCTCTTGAAAAAGGCGTATACAGCCGAAACATGTAGAGTTTTTTAAATACATATATTTTGAAGTAATATACAGACCTTTAATCGCCTACTGATTAGGTTTACCATATATATATATATATATATATATATATATATATATATATATATATATATAAATTCCTTCAATTTTTCTTAGCCGTTCTGTTAATTAATGGAAAAAAAATTACAAAGCAAGGTCAATATTAGAACTAATTCAAATTAAAAATAACAAGAAGAAAGCGCCGTAAACGACCGTAATGAGATTACAAATTTATCAAAATTATGTTTTTCTATAATATAAAAAATATTATTAATAAAGTAAAGTTTAATTCAATGTCAACACTTAACTATTTAAAACCACCCGCACGAAAATAAAGTACCTATCAAATTACATGCAGGGATACGCACAAAAATTTAAAAAAAAAATAAATGCTGTATGTCGAGTAAATTTCAGTTTACTTCTATATATGTAGAATAGTCAATATGTCACAGTATATTTAAGTAAAGTAGTTTAAAATATATAAAATGTAAAACTGATGAAAACAATGTTGTAAGTAATATTTAACATATATTATTAATAGTTTATTCATAGAAAACACCTTGTATTATCACCAATTTATTCTGACGAAGACAATAAAAGTCGTAACGTTAATATGAGTATTTTTAATTGGTGAATAATTATGCCGAACTCCAAGAAACAATAAACCCATAATAATTACCTATCTGTGAGGGTATACGGGTGAAACTTACAATTAATCCTTAAAATAATTCCTTCAGTCCTAACTATTTTGCCACATTTTATTTGCTTCCTATTCATGTTTTTCCTCTACTTCGCAAAATTTTCGCAATTATGCTGACCCATGTCTCCCTTTGATCTACCAATTTGATTTTCTCTCGAGTATTTTGTATTTTCAAATCCTTTTAACAGAAACTGCACTACTCATCCTCAGCAGATGTCCTAACCATCCTAGTTGTCTTTTGTCTTATCTGGTAGTTTCTAAATCTGTTTTTCTTTTAGTCACTCCTCTCACTCTCCGTAAAAAATTCATTTCGGCCGCTCCGATCCTGTTTTTTGCCATTTGAATAACACCCATGTCTTACAACGTGTATGTAAGTATCGGCCTGTAGACCGATTTATATTATACGTATGGATTTGAAATTATCCACTTCAGTTACATTTTTCTGTTACGAACATATTTATTTCTTGAAAATACACTCGTATTGTTTTAGAACAATATCCAAACAACTAAACAAACCAAATCCCTTCTATTATGTATGTGATACATTCACATTAAAAATTCAAGAAGAAGTTCAAGTTCAAGAAGCCTTTTATTAAAAATGCATAAATGTTATACTTATATATAATACATAAGTATTTTCAATAATATAAAAAAATATTATTAAAAATGGGGTGTGAAGAACACAATACAAGTTCATTTATGTATTTTTGAATATATCTTCTCCAAAGACGTAGATACGTATTTCACATTTCTACATGTTCGTCGGTACGCCCCTGTTGGAGAAGAGACACATTCAAAACAAACATAACTACGTTAATATCTAGCCAAAATTATTCAGACAGAGCGTGAAGGAATATTCAGCGCTGTTTACATAATAACAGCCGAACTAGACGTGTTTTTATAGTCGGTAACCACCGTATCTATAAAAAACTGTATTCTCGTGTCTTCACTACTTGCCGACGTGAGCCGAATGTGTATATGACAACATAATTTGAAACATACTTGAGTGGGTAAAACCTCACTAAATTTGTATAATACAAAAGTATTTTTAATAATATAAAAAAATATTATTAAAAATGGGGTGTGAAGAACACAATACAAGTTCATTTATGTATTTTTGAATGTATCTTCTCCAAAGACGTAGATACGTATTTCACATTTCTACATGTTCTACATTTAATAATATTTTTTTATATTATTAAAAATACTTTTGTATTATACAAATTTAGTGAGGTTTTACCCACTCAAGTATGTTTCAAATTATGTTGTCATATACACATTCGGCTCACGTCGACAAGTAGTGAAGACACGAGAATACAGTTTTTTATAGATACGGTGGTTACCGACTATAAAAAACACGTCTAGTTCGGCTGTTATTATGTAGACAGCGCTGAATATTCCTTCACGCTCTGTCTTAATAATTTCGGCTAGATATTAACGTAGTTATGTTTGTTTTGAATGTGTCTCTTCTCCAACAGGGGCGTACCGACAAACATGTAGAAATGTGAAATACGTATCTACGTCTTTGGAGAAGATACATTCAAAAATACATAAATGAACTTGTATTGTGTTCTTCACATCCCATTTTTAATAATATTCTTTTTATATTATTAAAAATACTTTTGTATTATACAAATTTAGTGAGGTTTTACCCACTCAAGTATGTTTCAAATTATGTTGTCATATACACATTCGGCTCACGTCGACAAGTAGTGAAGACACGAGAATACAGTTTTTTATAGATACGGTGGTTACCGACTATAAAAAACACGTCTAGTTCGGCTGTTATTATGTAGACAGCGCTGAATATTCCTTCACGCTCTGTCTTAATAATTTCGGCTAGATATTAACGTAGTTATGTTTGTTTTGAATGTGTCTCTTCTCCAACAGGGGCGTACCGACAAACATGTAGAAATGTGAAATACGTATCTACGTCTTTGGAGAAGATACATTCAAAAATACATAAATGAACTTGTATTGTGTTCTTCACATCCCATTTTTAATAATATTTTTTTTATATTATTAAAAATACTTTTGTATTATACAAATTTAGTGAGGTTTTACCCACTCAAGTATGTTTCATATTATGTTGTTATACTTTGATATCAAACTAAACGATCAAAGCTAAAATATTGGATCCACGCGTATATGAGTATCTAAAAATCACTTAATCGGTCCGGTTTTGAATACTATATATATAATACAAGATCATTTCTTTGATTCTCTTCTATGATTTCTAAATATCTTAATTTTCTTTCAAATCAATATTTCACGAAGTGCCCTAATTTTCTCTCTTCAATTAAGCATGTACTTTAAGATGAAACTTTACCAAAACCTAAACCAATTTATTCAACAAATTATCAGATCATTTTCATAATATGGCTATAGACTTCCACGGTCATTTGCCATAGATTCCTTTCAGTTTCTGAGTGTGAATCGTGTTCTTAAAGCAGTCTTCCTCTTCTGTCTATGTTTCGTCTACTCTACTTCGTTGGGAGATAATCGTGAATAATGCAGGAGAATATATTCTTGATTAGTTCATGTATTTCGTTTGTCAAAAAATTAATAAATTTTGAGTTCAAGAAAAACATTACAAACTTATGCATAAAATTAATATTTTAAATAAGAAAAGTATGGTGATACTAAAGTCTTATTGATACAGAATTTAGACATGAAGCAAAGCTATTTTCGTAAATATCCTGGCTGAGTACTTCTGTTTTTATACACGATTCCAGGGTAAAACAAACGTACGGTATATAAGTATTAATTCAATAATTTAAAAGTATACTAGAATATGGACATGCTTGCATATACTTTCTATACCGTATTGTACTTGAAAATCTGTTACCAAAATCAAATATAGAAACACGCAAATAAGGTCCCGCGTAAAGCAAATATTTATTTTAATTAGCGAAATATTAGAACATCAAACATCATATAAAGAACAGTCTGTTCATGAGTGGATAGAACGACCCTAAAGTTACTGAATGTTGTTCTAGCAAGGGCGAATCCTTGGGGAGGTAAAGGGTAACAGAAGTTCGCCACGCTCTTTCAAGTGTCTCATAACTATCCCAGAGGGTCTGAACCCCACATTTTGAGGGCCGCAAGTTAGACTGTTAAAACGAATCCTTCTAATTCATAGCCATAACGGACGTTATTGTTTGTTTTTCTCATATTTAACATTCGTACGGACATATGCGATATCATCATTTTAAAAAATCATTTTAATAGAAATGTAAAATTTATAATTTTATTAATTAGTTGATTTAATTTGTAAATTACGCAAATAGTCTTATTATTATACAATAATAGGTGAATTATAGCATAATCAAACACATCCCTCAAGGTATCAGTCTTGAACCAATGCTTTCACGAAAGATTAACTACATAACTTTACAAATTAATTAGTTATTTGAAAACGCATCGAGACAACAATGGTACTATACCTGCTTTTTATAATTTTAATATTTTTTCTTCAATTTAAAGCTAATTAATTGATTGTCATGTTGTTGTTAAGATTGTTGAAAACTTGTCTCAATTCTTTTGAAATATCATAGAACTTTTTCCTAGAGGTACTAGAAAATTATGAAACAGGCGAATGGGAAAAAAACAGTAACCTAATTAAATCATTTTTAAGAGAGCGCGTTGAAATTAAATAAATATTACAAGAGACAAACTTTGCCTCAATATAATTTCTGATGATAGTAATTTACGATTGACGTCGAAAAGGCAATATTTTATATATTAGAATCAATTTCTCTGTGCTTACAGCATTTTATCGGAAAAAATCATTTTCTACTTCCTAATAGTGCGTAGTGTTATTTTAAAGCTATATCTTTCTATTTTGGGTTATATAGTTTTCATATATATGTTTTTTCTTCACTCTATTACTTCCCAAATTTCTAACTTGATTTGCAGATGTTAAGAAAGCAACATGAAAGAAAATTCCTTTTTTTTTATAATGATTTATTCGCCCAAACTAAATGTTATAAAGATGGTGCCCCTCCATTGCTACATATTTTTTTAGATTGTGTCACAGGAAAATTGATATTTAAGTTGTACATATTATTTTAATAAATTATTCTTAAGGAAACGGCAAACAACATATTTTCCGATATTATTAAAATAAATCCGAGAACTATAAGTATACATTTACGATAAAAGTACAAGAAAAATACTCCTAATAATTAGCTGAACGTTATTTAGTTTGTAATTTAAATATTTTATACTTGCCTTTATTACACTGAATATGTTGTTTTCTCCTATACCAATATGCATAACATATATTTAACTTTTAGAATGTCAATGCAACTCAATAATAATTATAAAATCGATAAAAACTTGCGGTTTTTTAAAGGTTTTTCCCAAACAAATTACATACAACGTACAAGGGGGTCTTATTCAAATTAACCAATTATAGAAGGAAATAATATTCACATAACCATTTAAAGGGATATAATTCTGTATTGTTGCTTTGAATTCTGAAGAGATTGCAAGGTTAATTTTTTTATAACATCAAAATTTCAAATTTTATTAATTCATTAAAATTAATTACATCGTGTTATTTCTTGGCTTTTTTACTAGTATATATAGAAAGAAAATAGCCCCTTACAGGGCTTAATAACTATATATATGTCTATAGTATGTATACAGTGTGTCTGTAATGTAATGCACATCGAAAATAATTTCTTACCTAAATATATTTCAAATAAATGCTTGAATACGTCAATTTAATTTTTCAAAGGGAAACCTTTTTTTGTAGTTTTAAAATTTTTTATCTTAGGACCTTTTTGCACTGTGACGTCATCGAATATTTTTTGAAATTGGAACCCGTAGTTTTTGTTAAGGAATTTGAAAGAGTATATTTTTCGTAACATAATGGCTATTGGGGATAACCCAGCAACCATATTGAGAAGGCAGCGATCTCTTCTGGGACGTACGGTTTGTATATCGAACAGAATGGTGATAATTTTGAACATTTATTTTAAATAAAATAATAAAGACGTATTAAAAAATGTATTTCAATAAATTTCGTAAAACAAAAATTTTAGCTACATCAATTATGAAATAAACAATAACTCGTTAAAGAACATAATTTACATGGACTTTTTGACTCTAAATAACTTCTGCAATTCATCCTTGAAATATTGCCGGTACGTTTTCGGACACCCGGTATACACATTAGGTACTTTATTAAATTTTGCTTCGCAAAATTACAGAAACCTTTTGAGTTTATCCTTCCTAACAGATCTAATCTGTAATTTTTTCAAACGATATTATATTTATTACAAATACTTATGCGAATAATTCCAAGGAAAATACAATAAATGTATTGAATATTTTGGATGTAAATTATTGGAAGAAGAATTCTATAAATATATGAACTTTGGGTGATATTCTGGTCAAGGTTTTTACATCTTTATTCTTTGAAAGCTTATGAAAAAATATAGGTCCATAATATTTCACGTAATATTTATTAATCCAATAACAGATCCATTGAAAAAATTGGAGAATTAAATTTCGCCTTCATTTTGTAAAGAAATGTGAAATTTCCAGCTGCACTTCAAGCAAATTTATGCAAAATTTTTCCGCTCACCATTCCAAGTCTGTACGTGAGTTGAAACATTTTTAAGTTCTCCACTATTATCGTGCAATAATCTTACACGTCTGTCTGTTTAATCATATAACAAGTAGATCTGTTTTTTTTACCCGGGCATCAGCGGTCGCTTATTTTCCGGGAATGCGCGATATCAAAAGAAATTTTTCACTTCCAAAAATACATTTGTACGTATATATACATATCTTTTTCTTCTACTTCTCATTCCGAAACAGTAAATTTATGTACTTTACAGTGTTATACATATTAAATAAAAGACACTGGAAAAGAAACATATTTCTCTTTTCTTACGACTACTTATCTGCAGTGCGTTTCCGTCGGTTCTCTTTCTCTTTCTTGCCGGTCTAATCGTTTTTAACAATTACTCTGCGAAACGATAATACAAACAAGATTTGAAAAAGAAAAGGAAAGACAAATCGAGAACTCCTTTATTATGATCTCGTCTTTATTTTATTGTCGAATTTTAAATTAGAAAACACTTAAAAATAATTTAGTATCAATAAAAATACAATAACCCATTCATTTGTAAATATAGTAAGGTAATTTGACGAGAGAGTGACGAGTAAATCCAATTTTATTCGTTTAAAAAGTAGTCCGTATTCGTTGCTGTGTTAAATTTGGGAGCAAAAAAAAATCACTCTGAACCAGATCTAGTATTCTAATTTGACAAATTTAATGGTTGCCATAGCGGGTGTATGAAAAGGATCGCTAGACTGATGGAGCAATGCGTTCGCTTTATATTTAGTTCGGCATCGAAACATGTTAATATATCAGAAATATTAGCCAGTTACTTCACTTCTGTAAATTATCAATAGAGATTACGTCATTGGAATCTCAAAAAATCGTAGCAATAATCTTATTAGGTGAAGTAACGGTTTCGGAGCGCGTTTATCAGAAGAACTCCATGGTCTGACTTTTGACTCTGTATGGGAGTGATTCAGGTTTCATATACGGTGACATATCGAAAAAAAAATTGGAATTGTTTCTTGTTTTACGCCTGAATGTTAAGTGCACTTTTACGAACTGCGAAAATGCTTCAAAATTTATTGGAATAAGTTGAAAATATTGAAATTTAAACTGGTAGGAATAATGAAGAGCTAAATAAAGATAGAACAGTGATAAGGTCAACTGTAGGTAGCAAACGCATACGAAACGTGGGTACTAAATAAAATAGCAAACAAAATTCGTGATGCGGGAAAGAAAGGTTTATAAAAAATTGGAAGAAAGCATCAAATAAAATATAGTAAAGGTTGAACAAAAATTAAGAATAACTTCAGAAAGCAACATATACGAGTATAATAGAGGTTATATGAACGCAGTGTATGGCGGATCAGACAAATAGAAATAATGACAGGAACAAGAGAACCCAAACTATTAACGTCAAATGCAATAAGGAAAAGAAAATGCCAATCAAAGTTAAGACGGAATAGATGCAATGTTTTGTTAACCATTACGGCCAAACAACCAGCAAGGGAGGTAAAAAGCGAAAAATCCCTAAAATAAATCATGTTTTGTGAGTGAAAATTGTTTTGCTCTCTTAAAGTGCAAAAAATACCTTCCGAATATTTTAGATTGTTGTATAATTCATAAAGTTTTATTAAAATCGTAATTTAACCCATTATAACTAAAGCATATATTTTGTGAAAGAAACCAGTGGCTCACTCATCTAAAGTTACGTATATTAGGATCGACGGTTAATTAACTATATCTCACAAACGTGATATACATTTAGTAACCGATGGATAATAGAACATAAATACTTTATTTTGTTTGTGTTTACTAGTTTCAATCGTAGTCCACAAGTCTATTTTATGGAGGTACTTATTACATTTTTTTATTTAAATTGAAATACCTTTTTTATTACATTTTTTTTTCTCGACAACAAAGTCAGCGCAAAGGTTAATACTAACAAAATAGTCACATAAAGAAAATTCTCTTGGTTGAAACAAATACATCGTTGGATGTATTTCATGACAAGATGAAAATATCTTTAACAATAAAAAGACATGATCATAAAATGATATAAAAACAAACAAAGAATAAAAATAAGAATTGGGAAAGGAATGGGAATTTATAATAAAATACTAGCAATAAGAGAAGAAAAGGAATATAATTTCCAGAGTCTCTGCATCAATACCTACAATAGAAACAAATAAGAAAATGTGTCTTCTGGCAAAATATCTTTTGTAACTGCATGAAGGATCTTTGTTCATAAATACACCAATCTTTATCATAAATATCTCCAACTTCCACAGCAAAATGAAAAGAATTTTAAATGAAATATTTAATTTGTCATCTTCAGGCTTTCATCTCTATTATATATACATATATATATATATATATATATATATATATATATATATATATATATATATATAATATTTTATGAGTCACAGTACAAATAAGGGTAGAAAATATCGATCTAATTTATGAATATATTAATATTTAATTACTCTCCTTCCAATTACAGTCATGCTTTTTTTTTTGTTTTACCTCGCGAAACATTACACAAATTAAAATGTGTATTTAGCGGATTCAATTTCATTACGGCACTGCTTAAAATAAATTAGATTATATTCCAGCGGTGTAGAAATGTGATGACGATGTAGATCTATTGTTCCGAGAAATTGTCCGCATGTCAAACATATGTATTATAATACTTCGCGTATTATGGGGACGGCCTTACATGAAACTGATGTTTAATCTTGGTACGCTTACATTATACCTATTTGTGTACCGTAGTGCAGTTATCGATGAGCATAACATAATGACTAACATCATTAATAACCTTGAGTGAACCGGTATTTGTATATTCACGTTGTGTATAATAAACGGAATCTCTTATTGATTGAATATGCAATTAGTAACTAATAATATTATGCAGCCCGATAGAGGAGTTAAAAAGATCTTGGGAAACAAACCAAAGGGAGCGGATAAGCCAAAGTTAAGATGGATGGGCGTTATGGATTATGAAAGACTTAAGTGCTATAGATACGATGACGATGTAGAAAGAAAAAGCGTAGTAAATGTAGTATATAGTACGCGAATGTTGGAAGATAAGTGAGTGAAGCAGAAAACATATATCACGAAAGAAAGAATTAAGCTTTTAATGATTTCACTTGGCTACATTTGAAGAGGAGTATTGAGTGCAAATTACCACGCGAATCTGCCACGCGTTCTTTATGCCTTCTAGTTAATCACACCAACGTGCGACATGTTTCCAAAATGTAAATTTCTTCTCAATCTTTGTCATATCACCGATTTTTACGAAATTGTCCTTTAAATTCCAGTAAAGCTCATAGCTTATACTCCACCCTTGGGATTTTTCTAACTGAAGCACAAAGTTGATAAAAATGTCCAATGTATATATAAGAAGTGCTTTTGAATATACTTCTCCGGTATGATGGATGCTCTAGTCTGTATTCTAATTTCTATGAGCTACAAATTCAAGAATGTTTCCAGACTACTTGATTTTGATTTATTTTATTTAATTTTTGTTCATCTTTTTGTTTGTATTATTAATATTTTCATTATTTAAAATATTATCCTGTAACTATTAGACCGTCGGATGATAGATAAATAAATAAAAATATATAATTTCTAATTTATTTAGAAAACTTTACCTTGTTTATATTTCCTTGTCAGAGCGAAAACACCAACAGAAACTTAAACAAATTATATTTTAAGATCACTAGATCATATAATACTTATTTCTGCTGCTGATGACAATTTAGTTACCAAAATATGTATTCAGTTAGCAGTTATTTATAAATTGCATTAGTATTCCATTAAGTAATTAGATTTGAGATGGCCTGTATGTAAAATAATATGAACCTGAACCCTGGTAATCACAGTAATAATAAAGAACACAATCCTTTAATACACGTTCATTATAAAAATTCAGTCTTTCATTAATTTTAACTATTAAATAAAATAAAAGAGTGTTTTCGAATTTCACCATGCAACATGGTTTCGTATTTCAAAAAAAAAGCGACGAAACAAAAAAAAAGTATGCGCATCTAATTCGAGGTACCTATTTACCTATCCAGCCAGTCTCTGCATTCCCTCTCCATTTCGCAACGAGGTTATTGAGGCAATACGAAATTAGATGGCAAGTTGACCTGTCACACAAGTACAGGGCATGAGTTTTACTCTGTCTATGTAAATATGACTTGGATAATAACAACCTAGTGACACTGTTTACTTTAAAGTTTTAATAAAAATCAATGAACGAACCGGTATGAAGAAAAATATTACGTTGTTTGTTGATGCTCTATTACAGAGAAATTACTCGAACATGTTTGATTAATAAGGAAATGTAAATAAATTGCATTTATTTTCAGTAATTTATTTTTCCTTTTTATATATTTTCGTTCTTATTGATCTATATACAATATATAACACTGGTAATTCTTTCTGTATCAATCGATTCCTTTCTGTCAATTTATTACATTTTAGAAAACATATGAGCAGTTTTGTATCGAAATTCGAAATTTAAGTATAATTTTGGATTTTTAATAATAACAGAATCTTAGATCTTTGCATCAAATTTCTAATAAAAAAATCTTCTCTGCAATGCTTATGTTCTAATTTAATGTTGATTGTCCATTCTCACTTCCAAATTTTTACCATGAAGCTACAAAATTGATCAAAAATATATTGGACAATTCGTCAAGCAGCCTGATCCATTTCAGGGCGTTTAATTCAATTTAATTGTCTTTCAGTCCTTCGTTTTCTTATAGATTTAGACTAATTGAATAAAACAATAAGAAGTTCATGAAAAATTTAATAATCCATGCCCCATCTAGGGAAGAAAAAATTATCTACCGTAATTTTAATGCTCCGTCCCACTCATAAGCAATTGCGACATCAAAACTAGTCGATTTACAATACGAATTTGTGGCCTATTCGCCAGATTTGCCCCCCCCCGCCCATGTGACTTCTTTCTTTTTCCAAAATTGAAAAAATGTCTTTTTGCGTCAAATGAATAATTGCCGAAACAGTTCGACAAATTTTATTATTTGAATGGGGTAAAAAAAAATTGGAACGTAGCTGGACTAAGTGTATAGAACTACAAGGAGATTACGTCGAGAAATAAATTTAGTAAATGCAAAACAATTGCGTTGTATTCCTCAGCACAGGTATTTATCATACCATCCTCATAATAATAGTGTTTTAAATCTTAGCTACGCCGTGTGAAACAATCGAATTATTTTTAGCAATTTATGGATCCCATCTATTGCAATATTTCCAATATTAAGTAGCCTTATAATTATTTTTGTTTTGTCGAGGAGGAATTGTAATCTTTTGAATGCTGATAAGTTTACTTTAAATGTAAATTGTAAGAATACATCTGCATAACAGTGAGATTGTAATTATTTTAAACAATTCAAAAAGAACGGGGAAAATAAATTCTGATATTTCCACAGAGGCCAAGTACCCATTATTAGATGGTAGCATGCGATCAAAACTTTATTCTCCGTAATAGTACGCGAACAGACAGACAGACGTGTGTACCTGTATACATGCATACATCGTTCAGATGTTCCCGTACCTTCGGTAATTCTCAGACAGTTTCTTAAATTGTGTTATGAATGGATGTATTGCATGAACAGATTGTCTTGAAACCAAAAGGAATAATGTATGTTCATTGCAAATGTTATTTTACAAACGTAATATCTCCGTTTAATTTTATTCGATTGCGGAAATGTATATTTAATATATAAATAGATTTATTAGAGATGAAAATAAAATGGAGTTTGTCAATTCTCGTAATAAATAACGTGCATTTTCTTGTTGCAATGAAAAGGAATGGTATATTAAAAATGCATTCCACTCCCCAAATTTATTATGCTACTTTTATAATTGCAAATAGCCTGGCTTTATCCTTTCTAGATTGGTTAAGCTCTAGATTTTCAACTGGGGCACAAAATCAATACTAATAATATATTACTGCAACACCAGAAAAATTAACAAAGCCCCCAATTAAAAAAAACTGCAGTGATACTTTATGGAATAACGAAAGATACCTAAAATTAAGTTCAACAGATTATGCACGCTGCCGGAACGAAAACTTCGCTTGCTTTTTTTATAACTTTAAATCCCAACTTTTGATATTAGTAAATTAACAAGCAGCATGTTTTAATTAATCCTAGTAAAACAATACGGAACCAGTATAGAAAAAGGACGAACGAATTCAAGTTTTAGGAGGGATTTATGTTTTTAAAATTTTTAATGATCTCTATTAAGACATACGAGGAGTTACCTAGAAATTCTCGGAATTAAAATGTGGCGCCGGAAAGGACGGTGGTACAGCTCTATAACGCTAGATGGTGTGATCTACGTTTATATTTTAATAATTTAATACGGAACCAGTATAGAAAAAGGACGAACGAATTCAAGTTTTAGGAGGGATTTATGTTTTTAAAATTTTTAATGATCTCTATTAAGACATACGAGGAGTTACCTAGAAATTCTCGGAATTAAAATGTGGCGCCGGAAAGGACGGTGGTACAGCTCTATAACGCTAGATGGTGTGATCTACGTTTATATTAAGTCAGTCAGTCAAACGGTGCGTTTTAATTTTCCCTTTTACTACCGATCCAATCCTAATTTCTAAATAATCAGACATGAAAGTTCTGATAATTAAAAATTATGAAAAAGAACATTGGTACAACGTAGTACCTGCAATACTAAAAAGACCAAAAAATCTCTAAACGAAGAAAATGTGGAAATTATCAGCGAAATTTGAAAAGAATCTAAGTAAGATGGTAATATCACTCGCTAAAACCGCAAGTATTTAACTTCCCAATATTTTTTCTGTCTCTAACGTGTATTTTTATGATTTTTTTGCGGAAAATGCTATAAAATCTGCGAAAATTGATTAAAATCATTTTTTGCAGTTCCAGTTTTGCGTTAAAGCTTTGTTTATGGTAAATAATTAGTTCAAAATACCGTTTCCTTTATGAAGACAAATGAAAAAGATCTTTTTCTCAATCAGACCGTTCCTTTGGAACCTATGTAACACTTTCTTACATTAACTCTTCCAAACTAATTAAAAGGTAGGTGATTCCTATTATTTCGTAGAAAATAGTAATTAATTATTAAAAGTCAATAACTTAAAACATTTTCAAATTTAATTATACATCATTATCATTGAAACGGTAACATAAAAATTAACCTTGCAAAATTCATTAAATTGAAACTACTTATCTCTAGGAAAAGAACTAATGCACTAACGATTTTGCGTGGCAATAGATACTTGAATAAAATTTACGATGTCTACCTCTAATGCGCTCTTGCTGTGAAGGTGTAGGCATGCACAAAGATTCATTACTTTACTTACCAGAAGAATATAAGTGAATGAAAGATTTGAGTCTTTGTCCTTACGAGTTGAATAAGCTTGGGTCTATTGTTTCAAAACTTGTCCTAATGAGAACATTTTATTTACATTTATGAACTAAGTGTAATCAGCATAGATTACGTAATATAATGTATATTTTGCATGTCATTTGCTTAACTAATATTATTTTAATTAATAAAAGATTTTAATACAATTATAAAAATTACTTAAATGTTCCCGCCTGCACCTCCGATCTTAATTTTAAAATTATGTTGTTATTTTCAATATAAAATAATTTATTGCTAAGTTTGAAACAGCACATAACCCTTATTATAATATTAACGAAAAATCGACCTTCATTATTCACACTATCCTAAAAACTTATTAAAGCCTGTAAATTCAATGCCTAGTGGTATATTGTTCTAACAAATTATGTAAATAGGACTACAGCAGACCGATTTTCATGTGGCCGGTTAGAAGTACCGCCCTCGAGATGCGCACGAAATTCATAGGTAGGGGAACCTCTGGCATTCAGTGTTTTACATCGTTTTAAGCGATAAACACGGTAGTGCAGTGCCGTATTAAGGTAGTGAGTAATGGAGTTTAAAAGTAAATTAAATAAATGTGTTTTACACAGTCAAACTCGTGAAGTGATCTCAAATGTATTTAAATATATGCAAGAAGAAAAAACTTCAGGGGTACTCAAAATTCCACTGGATCAGTTATATGAACGCGTTATTGCCGCAACGGGTGTTTCTGAGAGAAGTATTAGACGGATTGTTAAAGAAAAAAGTGAAATAAACGCAGGTGCCGGTTCATCTTTTACATCGCCAAAGAAAAATAAAAAAAAACTAAGCCCAAAACCGACTTGGACGATGCAGATTAAAGGTGTGCTGCGTAGAACAATTTTAAATACCTTTACTGTTGACAAAATTGTGCCTACAATGCCAAACATTCTAAGAAAATTTAAAGAAACAGGATACACTGGAGGAATAGATTCTCTTCGGAAAGTAGTAAAAGATATGGGCTTTCGTTGGAGAAAAACAAAAACCAACAGAAAGTTGTTAATGGAAAAGCACGACATTCGTCAGTTAAGAGTGTCTTATTTGCGTACCATTCAAAGCTACAGAAATTAAAAAAGACCGATTATATATATGGATGAAACTTACATCCACAGTTCTCATACCGTGGCTACTTGTTGGAGTGACAATTCCAATGAAGGATTAGCAAGGCCTATATCAAAAGGTCTAAGACTAATTATTGTTCATGCCGGCTGCGAGACGGGATTCATTCCGAATGCTAAATTGATTTTTAAGTCCAATACCACAACGGGAGATTATCATCACGAGATGAATTATGAAAATTACAAAAAATGGTTGTTAGAAAAATTAATTCCAAACCTGCCTCCAAGGTCTGCCCTAGTAATTGACAATGCTCCTTATCATAATGTCCAAAAAGATAAACCACCGAATTCTAATAGCAGGAAATCAGTTATGATAGACTGGTTAAAGTCTAAAAATATTTACTTCGACAATAACATGTTCAAGCCCGATTTATATAATATTATTAAAGTACATAAGCCAACATTTAAAACGTTCGAGATAGATGAAATGTTAACACAACGTGGCCATAGTGTTTTGCGATTACCGCCATACCACCCAGATTTAAATCCGATTGAGTTAGTATGGGCATCTCTTAAACAATATGTGGCACAAAAAAATGTATCATTCACTATTAGATATGTTCAACAGTTATGTGATAACTTTTTTGATGAATTGAGTGCTGCTGAATGGAATAAATGTTGTGACCACGCGATAAAGTGGGAGCAAAAGTTTTTGGAAGCGGAACCTCTCATAGACGAAGTTACAGACCAGTTCATTATTAATTTGGGTGAAGACTCTGAATCGGAGAGCGAAGAGGAAGTCAGTGATAGTGATTCTGCATAACTTTTTATATAATTATATGTATAATTTACCGTAATTTTTTTGAAACTTAGTTATTGTTCATTATTGTTTTCTCCTATAATTATTTTTGAGTATTTATGTATTATTTCTTATTGTAATTATTATTTTCATTGTTATTTCCAATAATATTAGTATTAATAATATTCTTTTCTCCACGACTATTAAATAATGTTATTACAACACTCGCCTACGCTCGTTGAAGAATATACTGTTCTTATGTACATATAGTTTACAATGTGATTATAATGAGAAAGAGATTAGCATAAACATTATTTGCCAATAATTCAGTTAATTATCCAAATTAGTTTTACTTAATCCTAAGCCTTTCTACCGTTAAGTGTAGCTAACAATCTTATTCAGTCATCCCTTTAATGTGATGTTAGTACGCTATTAGCTAGTAGGTAAGGTAAGACATTTTAATTAAACATGTTACATGAAACTATGTGTTTTATTTTACTTCTATTTGCCTTAATTTAGTGAAATACAAACCATTATAAACATGTTCAACAATGTGATTTTCTGAATTTATCCCTTACTACGTCCAAATGCAAGACTCGCACAAAGAGTTTGCATTTCATTTTTCCGAATACTGTCTCTATCTAACACTGACCCTTACTTGACGCAAGTACAAATTCTCCCACCGGCCACATGAAAATCGGTCTGCTGTACTTATTTATGGTTAAATTCTATTATTTTAGTTTTATTTCCAAAAACTCACTTATTATAAATTAATTCTCCTAGGATTACTTACATTTAATTTATTTTGGTGTTATATTATGTTCTGTTTCTAAAATATATTTAATAACATTTAATACTTGCTGTGTATTTAATTTAATACTACATGTTTACAAGTTCTTAATAACATGTATTCTCAAGTTGTTTCAGATGTTATAATTAAAGCACAAATTTGTTTACTGTCGAAAGTTATTTTCGAAGTGTGAGACTAGAAAATTTGATTTTGGCCAAAATTCCCTAATCTTACAATCACGAATAAAGACTGGCTAGCCAAATTCATGCTGGTGTTGACAAATTTCGTGTAACGAAGACATTAGTTCGTAAATATGGAAGCGGAACATCTAAAAAAGAACTGCAAATTGCTTTGAAGATTTTAGATATTAAAAAATTACCTAAGAAGCCTATTGCCAAAGTTATCACAAGAAGTTTAATTATCAGTTGAAACATGCCACGCTATATACTTAAAATAATACTTAAAATAATAGATTATGATCAAACAGCTGGGTATTAACGCAACTTGAAGAAATGAATTGTACAATTACACCATTCTCGATAAGGTTCTTTTCTGATGAAGCCTGTTTTCATATTTTGGAACATTTAAGCAAAGAAAATATAAGAATATAGTCGCTAGGGTTAGTCGATCTTCTTGTCATCTCATCGAGACTAGGCGGTAATATTTCTAGCACCCGCTTTAACATGCAGTATTCTAGGATTAAACGTTTTCCTGAACTTAAAACTGATATTAATTTCACACATTTCAAGTAAGATGCAACTGTGACACAATAGATGACAATTGTCGAAATTTTACTTCACATTTCAAATTCCCCTGGACAATATATTAAAATCAAGTTAATTTATACATTTAAATATTAATATTTATCAAATTAATAGTTTTTCAATTATACATTGTATTAATGAAACAAAACAGGAAATGGGGGGTGATTTAAAATTTCAATTATAACAAACAATTACTAATTTCAATTTGTTAAGTTATTTCGGTCGCTGTTAATGTTACTTCACATATGAATTTGAATGTCAATTCTACTTTTATTTTCTATTTGTTGAATTAACATAAAGTAATTTATCGACAGGTCATCTGTTTTAATGCGCATGGAATGTGAACAATACAGGCCATACATTCGTAGCAAATCCGTGAATCTCGCTGGCTGAAATGATTAGAATTTATGCGCGTCCGGAACAGTGAAAATCTCCGAAACAATTTTCGATCTGATGTGTGTGATTTTTTTATGCGCTCTGCAATGCACATGTTGGGCCACTACCAACTTTCTAGGATGTGCGTTTTAGTATTAGGCTTTGATAACATTCATACGCAAATACAAAATAGTGTCAGTGTCATGGTTTGTTTACGTTCGAAAAACTTTTATAGTTTTTTTCATATTTTTTTGTTTATAAGTAGTCTAAAAATATGAATATTCGTGTTTTGGAAAAATTAATAAAATTAAAAATTTAATAGCGATTTTATTATCGATTTTTTTTTTTGAATTAAGACTGTTGTTTAAATATAATTAATTTAATTTTTATATTGAAAAAAGTTCCAGTTTACGAAGAAATAATAATTACCGTATAATGAAACAAAATTTTAATTTTCCCGTGAATTGTTTTTAGCACCTGAGGCTATTTTACATTCAGTAAAGGGTCGGGATAGGGTACGCTCCAAATTATATTTTATCGACAGTAAAATTTGCTGCAGGAAGCATCATGGCATGGCGCTTAATTTTCACATTAGGCATAAATCAATTGTTTGTGCCCGAGGGCAGAATGAGTAGTACACCCTCATGTTGGGAAATATTTTGCAATCTTCAATTCACACTTTTTTTTTAAACGGACGATCTACAAATGTAAAATTGTGCAACACAGAAAATTTTGTAAACATTTTTTATAAATGAAAAAACAATTAAAATACCTCTTTATTAATAAGCCAATGAAAGAAATCTTCTTTCATAGTGATAATATATATATATATATATATATATATATATATATATATATATATATATATATATATCAAAACCCTTTTACCCTAAAGGATGTCCGGTAGGTCACTTCTAATCTAAACTATAAACAAAATTATTCCATAATCTTCGGTTATTGGTCAGTGTTTTTGCTTCTTTCCAGCTCTTTCCCCTTTTCAGGATGCTATTTCCAATGGTATGCTCCCATACTTGTCGCGGTCCTCCTCTTTTCCTTTTACACTGCACTTTGGCCTCATATAGGTCTAGTGTCCCCCATTCGTTGTAGATGTCCCCACCAGTGTAGTTGCCACTATTCAATAAAGTCCATTATCGATTTTATCTCCATTTCCTCTCGTATTTGCGAATTTTTCATTTTATCCTTTCTAGTTACGCCTCTCACTCTCCTAAGATATCTCATTTCTGCAGCCTGGATTTTGCTTTCTTGTCTATTTATTAGTACCCATTATTCACATCCGCATGTCAGAACTGCTGTGTATTATTATTATAATACAGTTTAATTTAATAAAACTCAATTATTTACAAATTCCGTTCTTTAGACTCTAATCCAAGAAACTGTACTTTAACATGATACTCAAAATCTCTTCTTTCTAACTTTTTGTTCCGCAAATTTTGAAACCTCCGTCAAAATCAATACCTTTAGCTATACTATTTTCAATTGACAAAATGGCTAAACTACAGAGTCGTGCTTCGTTCATAGTGGATCTGAGATAATTCTTAATTAGTTTAAGTTTAGAAAAACTCCTCTGACATGATGCAACACAAACACATAAAATTAAGAAAAATCTTAATTCTAAAGTGAGATTGAGTCTAAAAGTTCATATTCAAACACCATAGTCTACGAATCTTAAAAAAGTCTAACCGAGAGACTCCTCTTTTGGATCTTTGGCAGCTTTTAGAAATCTTCTTAGGCGTGGAATTTCTGTAAGAATACCATTTGCAAAAAGCTCATCGTAATTTTCAACCAAACTTTGTACAAACTTGGGAAGTTCAGTTTCAGAGGTTTTTGATCAGATTGCTGGGCTCTAAGAGTGGGAACCGATTTAATATACATTCCAAACTTTCGCAACGTGTATAAATTTCTTGATGAAACCTGTCAATGAACTCTAACATTGACCTTTTCAGTTGTCGCAACGTGTATAAATTTCTTGATGAAATCTGTCAATGAACTCTAACATTGACCTTTTCAGTTCTTGCCACCCCACTGTTTAAAACGTTTCCGAGTCGACTATATTATTATGATGTTCGGGTTAAAAATGTCTTGTTGTTGCACAAACTTGGTGCGAATTATTTTTGTGGCAAGGATGAGACAATAAGTCGGTTGTTTGTTTACTTGCGCACCAGTACAGTTCAAAAGAAACGAGACAGGACACCTCCTCCCCTAACACGCACCACACAATAATACTTAAATCATTACAGTATCTCATCGTTCACTCGCAATTTGCTGCAATTGTAAAGGCCCATGTAAATCATTCGATATGTTACTTTGTGTAACAAAAAGGCGCTTTAATACAAAACCGGTAATTTTTTGTCTGGTACCCGGTGCGGACCACACTCCCGCACCCACCTTCCAATGCTACTGAACAAGACTAAATCACAAAACAGTACTAAAGATGAAAAGAAAGGTGTTATTTATGGTGAATGTATTTTTCCAGAAGCATGAACTGATGATTCTATAGCAAGATGAAACACGTGTTTGCATGTCAGGAAAGATATTTCCACACAAATATGTCATACTCGACCTTTAATAATATTTTTATAAAATTAAAAATGATTAATAGAAGTTGCAATTTGTTATATAGGTGTTTCAATTTCTACAAATATTTTTTCGTTTTTAAAAGATTCGTAGATACTTCTTTAATCGCTTATTTATAGATATTTTATTATTTTCTTAATAATTTGCGTAATATTTTTTATAAATTCAAAAGCTTTTATGTTGTGATATGAAATTATACTAGAGAAATCAGAGCTAAGTAAAAGGGAAAATTATGATACAATACATATAAACTCTATATTAAAACAGGACGTAGTTTCTCAAAGTTATTTACATATTTATTTTCTCCTTTCAAGTATAATATTCCAATTTGTATTCTAAATATATCTGTTCTAAATTACTATTTGCATATGATTTAAAGTCATATGATCCAATTAATAACTTAATATAAACGTCTTTAAATACAGAATAAGTAAATAACAGTAATTTTTTATCCTTAACCCACTTAATATGTGTTATTAATATGATCATTTATTTTCAAATACGAGGATAAATTTACTGGTATGAATTCAAAAGCGTTTCTTATAATACCTTTAATTAAAGTAACATTATTTACCGCTTCGTCTAGATGGCGTGGATTATCAAGGATATTTTGACAATATTATTTGAGAGATTTGTTTCTATTTATTTTTTTATTGTTACAAAGAGGTTACGCAACAAGACATTTAGTCCTAATAACAGTGTAGTACACCTACATAAATAAAATAATGAAGTGACTACACAAAAGAAAATAGGAAGAAAAAGGGATGAACTTCTCAAATAACACCGAGATAAGTCAATCAACGAGCTGCTTAGTCAATAATAAAGCAGTTATGTAGTCTAAATTAAACACATCTGTATTATTAAAATAATTAACATAATCTCTACACATTCTACACATATTTGTACAGGTGTTACAAATCGGCTAATAAAAAGTAGAACCCAAAAATATCACGTATCCACCACCATGAAAATTTAAATTATCAACACAATACGGACTATCCAGGTAATTGTTCACCCACGATCTTGTACAGAGACGTGAAATCTGATATAAATCTTCTATCTTTAAGAAAATGCAATCCATATAAACCCAAACAAGAAGAGTAATTTAGAAAATTGCTTTGAGTATGAAATTTAGATATTTTACAAATATTCGTTGAATCTCTCAACTCATTTAACATTCGTTTCGTAACAAGGATTCCACACACTTGAGCAATAGTCCAAGTTATTGCGAACAAGAGCAAAATATGATGGTATCTATATTTCGAAAATCACGAGACACTCTTATAAGAAAACCCAACGCTTCAAAACTTTTTTGAGCTATAATATATGTTGGTCAAATAAGAACTTACTATCAATACAAATACCAAAGTCTTTAACGCAATTTGTCGTTTCTAACGGATGATGATAATAGATATGATTTGTGATGGTAATATTACGTGTAAATGATATAGCCTGACGCTTATTTGCGTTCAGGAGTAATCTATTGCGTGTGAAATAATTATAAAAATTAACTAAATCGTCCTGAATTTTAGCACAATCCTCAGGAAGGCACCGCTGTAGTACAGTTTAGCATCATCAGCATAAAATAAACAACGGCAAAAGCCAATAGATCCTGTTACATCATTAATAAAAATTATAAATAGAAGCGGGCCGAGGTGACTTCCGTACGGAACACCAGATTTTACATAGGTAGTGTTAAATTTAAAGTTACTGATCGTAACAGGTTGGGTCCTGAAACTCAAATAGGATTGAATCTAGAGTAATAGTGACCCATGCATACCGAAATTCTCCTGCTTAGCAATTAATGTAGATTGATAGACTTTATCAAAAGCTTTGGAGAAATCTATATACACAGCATCTACCTGAATCCTTTCATCCATAGCCTCATGTATAAAAGAAACAAATTCAGTCAAGTTAGTGACTACAGATCTACCACCAAAAATGAAAATATGCTCTAAGATATTAATAATACTTTTCGACTGAAAGAACAATTTGTCCGTAATTATGGACTCAAAAATTCTCTCAAAATGGATACAGAAGAAATTTGGGAAAACACACGTTACCTAGTAATTTTATTGTATATTATCCGCAACGAAACGTATAACACATTACAGCAGGATTTAATAAAGTAAGGAAGAATTCCCTCTTATTTACATTCAATTTCGATTTAATTTGGTGATCAGAAATAAAAGTGATATTAAAATTATTATACGAAGTTTTCTTTTCAGTTAGGCAAGATGTATCGTTGAATTCTTAGACGAAACCAAAATAATTCGCATGTATCTTGAATGCTATTAGAAACAGAATTACCATAGAACACATTTGTGTTTCAAGAACTTCTCGATAATACCTCGTATTGCAGTATTATTTATTAAAGTGTTTTTTCCTCGTTTCGAATGATTAATAATTAATTTAAAATATAGCCCGCGAAACACAAAGGTAAATGGGTATTTCAATATTGCCCTTCTCCGCAGAGGACTCTATCAAAACACCATTGATTGCCAAAGTTAGTTTAGTAAATCCCAAGAGCTGAGTAGGCTTCGAATAAATCGATAACTGTTGATATTTAGAATAAACAATGGATCTACCTTACGCAATGGAACGATTGGTAAACCGTCCGAACAAAATATATTTACATTGGAAAAATGATATTTTACTGTCGTATTTTTTCCCAATGTTTAATTTTTCGTAAAGTGGGTTTTTGATTGGAATGTTAGCTTGTTCTTTTTTTTTGTCTGGTTCCAATACAGGAATTGAGTTATGCATGCTGTTACAATGGCTTGCCGGCGCAGCGACAGTTTTTTTTTTTTTTCGTTGAATCGACGCTTTACGGTGGTTATCGTTCTGTTATGTCTCTTAATTACTTAACTTGTTAAATAATTTGGCTCGGTAAAAAATGTTTCTATTTTAATAAAGTTATATGAGGGTAATTTGAGGAGAGAGTATTTTCAATAAAATACTTATTTTAGGGTAAAAAAATATTATTTTATTTTTCAGCATAATTCCTAATCTTTCGAAAGCTCGACAAATTAGGCATTTGTTACGGTTAACCTACTCATTTGTCCCGAATCTCTTTCCACCAAGACATTTTCTCAAGTTTCAAAACTCGTGAATATGGTGGATGATGCAACAATCCGTAACCTAATTCATCTATCACTGGTGTAATGAAAACAAGACAAAGATCAGTATAAATAAATGTGTAACCATCATATACACTACAAAGGCGAACCCATCGATATTACCTATTCACTTAATAACGTCAATGTCTCACGGTAATCACAAATCAAAAACCTGAGTGTTTTGTTTGATTAACTCTTGCATTTCACTGACCACATTTTATCTATTTACAACTCCGCTTTATGCACTCATAGTTTTGTTATTCGATCCTGCCGTAAATTTGCAAATCTAAATACGCTAAAAACACTCTATTTTATACTGGTTCGCCCTAAACTCGAATATACATCAATTATTAGGTAGCCATATTATGTCGCTAATCGAGAGACTGCAGTAAAGATTCTTGAAATATTTAACCTACAAATTATCTGTCAACTATCCTACTAGGGGAGTGTTGACTGACAAGAATTGCTCCGAGAGCACAACTTTACCTCAGATAGCGAATACTCATTAATGATTAAGCTGGTCACCACTAGTATCGACGCACTAAAATTATTCGCTGCTATTGATATTATGGTGCCAAAATGTGCAACGAGATGAAATGGTTTTAATGTTTTTCCCCCAAAAATTTTTAATAATATAGTTTAAGTCAGCAATATACTCGACATATGACGACAGTGATGCCAACTTTTGAAAAGTCACTTTCCTGTGAAACCATCCTTATATTTTAACCAAAGGTAAAATTATTATCAGGATAAAATAAAACAAATTTTAATGAATTTCACTTTTTAATTGACACTGCAACGATAGTTTCGCTCCAACCTGAGCTTCATCAGACATATAACTAACTTATTTACAAATTTTTTAACACAAGTATACGGTAACAAACACATGTTTTATTTTAAATATTTGAAGGAATGGGTACTTTTTATTACTAAAATGTCTATTCACAAACTTTCACTTCGGTTTATACAATACTGTTCTTAAGTAATAAAAACTAGGGGTTTACATTATATTACAGGGAGGTAAAGAAATTCTATGGAAAAATACAATATGTGACTGTCTGAGTATCAAATAAATAAATTAAGTAAGGGTGAATTATTTGTTTCTAATTGATCATTTAATATCTTGTCGGTTTTCTTTAATTTATTGATTTCAAGTGACTCTAATAAATTAAGTTTTTTGCCCTTATTTTCTACGTGTAATATTTTAAATTCTCTGTTAAAATTGTGGTTCGTTGAATTAATATGAGACGCATATGAAGAGTCACTTTTATTATTTCTAAACGAAGAAAAATGCTCTTTGATGCGTATTTCAAACGATCTACCTGTCTGTCCGATATACGTCATAGGGCAACTACCGCAGGTTAACTCATAGACTCCTGACTTTTTATTGTTGTTTGTTAAATCTTTATTGTTTTTTATAAATTTGGATAAATTGTTGTTAGTTCTATACGCTGTATTAATGTCAAACTTTCTTAAATAATTACAAATTTTTGTGCTTGAAGAGCCTGTAAACGTGATCATTTTAAATTTTTGGTTGTTATTATTTAATATTGGGTAAACTTGTGATATGGCTTTTGTAAGGAGTTTTTATTTAAAATGTTATCTATTACATTACTTTTATATCGATTGTTGATAGCTATTTGTTTAATTAAATTTAACTTTTTCTCAAAATTTGTTTGGTTCAACGGAGTATTGATTAATCTATGTATAAGACTGTGATAAGCCGCTAATTTGTGTTGTATCGGATGGCAAGAAGTGTTATGAATAGTTATGTCTGTAGTTGACGGTTTGTGGTAAATTGCAAAGTTACATTTGTTGTTAATTCTAGTAATCGTTAAATCGAGAAAGTTAATACTATTATTTGTTTCCGTATAGAACTAACAACAATTTATCCAAATTTATAAAAAAACAATAAAGATTTAACAAACAACAATAAAAAGTCAGGAGTCTATGAGTTAACCTGCGGTAGTTGCCCTATGACGTATATCGGACAGACAGGTAGATCGTTTGAAATACGCATCAAAGAGCATTTTTCTTCATTTAGAAATAATAAAAGTGACTCTTCATATGCGTCTTATATTAATTCAACGAACCACAATTTTAACAAAGAATTTAAAATATTACACGTAGAAAATAAGGGCAAAAAACTTAATTTATTAGAGTCACTTGAAATCAATAAATTAAAGAAAACCGACAAGATATTAAATGATCAATTAGAAACAAATAATTCACCCTTACTTAATTTATTTATTTGATACTCAGACAGTCACATATTGTATTTTTCCATAGAATTTCTTTACCTCCTTGTAATATAATGTAAACCCCTAGTTTTTATTACTTAAGAACAGTATTGTATAAACCGAAGTGAAAGTTTGTGAATAGAATAATGTTTTAATCGAAGAGATTCAAGTTTTTTTAAAACTATTCTTTATTGTACACTTAAATATTCGATATAATACACTTTTATACTTAAAGATTATATATGAGTTTAGATTACAATACTGTCGGGGCAGCGTTTCAGTAATAAACTGTCTTATTCTAACATTTTGGAACTATATATATTAATCTTAATGTCTGTATTCAAATACATTGTAGTCTTATCATTAGTTTACAAATAGTGATTATATATATTGAAATTAAATGATAAACAATTGTGATGACAGAACTACGATGAACGTGACTCACAACTGCATATAATTGGGGTAAATATCTATAATGAGCGTGACTCATAACTATAGACATTTTAGTAATAAAAAGTACCCATTCCTTCAAATATTTAAAATAAAACATGTGTTTGTTACCGTATACTTGTGTTGAAAAATTTGTAAATAAGTTAGTTATATGTCTGATGAAGCTCAGGTTGGAGCTAAACGATCGTTGCAGTTATATAATGAAACAGATATGCAAAATACATATCCGTCACTGTAAACATGGACAAACACCTCGTATTTTTAGCATTTACTTCTGTTCAATACATATGTTTCAGCCATCTAGGCCTCATCGGTTGAACTAGTGAAGCAATGTGTATACAAATTAATACAGATCTGTTAAACAACGGATCTGTATCTGTATCTACATTTACGCTAAAATCGTCTCCAAGCTATAACCAGTTTCGTTCTATCAGGCGACACCAATTTAATCAGTGACATCTGACGGAAGAAAGCGACTAGGTCAGAAAAGGCGATCTTCCGCTCGAATAGCAAGGCTATTACGAAAAAAAAGCGGAAAAATACGTATATTGGTGCTGTCCATTAACACGCGCCAGATGGCGGTAAATATACAAAAAAGGGATATTTATCAATACGTTTTTGCCGTATTACGCAGTTGTTATATAATGAAACAGATATGCAAAATACATATCCGTCACTGTAAACATGGACAAACACCTCGTATTTTTAGCATTTACTTCTGTTCAATACATATGTTTCAGCCATCTAGGCCTCATCGGTTGAACTAGTGAAGCAATGTGTATACAAATTAATACAGATCTGTTAAACAACGGATGATCTGTATCTGTATCTACATTTACGCTAAAATCGTCTCCAAGCTATAACCAGTTTCGTTCTATCAGGCGACACCAATTTAATCAGTGACATCTGACGGAAGAAAGAGACTAGGCCAGAAAAGGCGATCTTCCGCTCGAATAGCAAGGCTATTACGAAAAAAAGCGGAAAAATACGTATATTGGTGCTGTCCATTAACACGCGCCAGATGGCTGTAAATATACAAAAAAGGGATATTTATCAATACGTTTTTGCCGTATTACGCAGTTGTTATATAATGAAACAGATATGCAAAATACATATCCGTCACTGTAAACATGGACAAACACCTCGTATTTTTAGCATTTACTTCTGTTCAATACATTTTACAGTGACGGATATGTATTTTGCATATCTGTTTCATTATATAACAACTGCGTAATACGGCAAAAACGTATTGATAAATATCCCTTTTTTGTATATTTACCGCCATCTGGCGCGTGTTAATGGACAGCACCAATATACGTATTTTTCCGCTTTTTTTCGTAATAGCATTGCTATTCGAGCGGAAGATCGCCTTTTCTGGCCTAGTCGCTTTCTTCCGTGAGATGTCACTTATTAAATATTGGTGTCGCCTGATAGAACGAAACTGGTTATAGCTTGGAGACGATTTTAGCGTAAATGTAGATACAGATACAGATCCGTTGTTTAACAGATCTGTATTAATTTGTATACACATTGCTTCACTAGTTCAACCGATGAGGCCTAGATGGCTGAAACATATGTATTGAACAGAAGTAAATGCTAAAAATACGAGGTGTTTGTCCATGTTTACAGTGACGGATATGTATTTTGCATATCTGTTTCATTATATAACAACTGCGTAATACGGCAAAAACGTATTGATAAATATCCCTTTTTTGTAGATCGTTGCAGTGTCAATTAAAAAGTGAAATTCATTAAAATTTGTTTTATTTTATCCTGATAATAGTTATAATGGAATTTCATCAAGTAAAGGCTGAAACAATTATATATTTCAAAGGTAAAATATCTATATTCGAATTTTTAACATTTTTAAAATTTCCTATTAAAATTATACGTCAGATAAAAGATATTTTGATCGAGGAAATGTAAACATGATTAGAAGACTATTTTCGTTATTAAATGGAATTAAAAAAAAGACCGCATTCCACAATGTTTTCGCTGTTCAAATATTTCTGAAATAAATTGAAACGAATGTTGTAGGGAGACCGAAAGCGGACGATTTTATTTTCGACCCTTTCCATCGTGGAAAGGAATCCTTAAACATTTATAAAGGCAAATAAATGTTGCAAAATTGCCGTGGACAAAAAAGCAATGCGACGACTTCCAAACGGAATAACTAAAGAGACATGATAAATGTACATACATAGAGAATAATTGAAGGTCTTAAATAACCGTTGTGTTCCGGAATGTATATTAGAATAAGTTTCCTATAATGTAAATAACTAAATGGTTACCTAATACTAATACATGCCTTAACTACTTGTAGGACGCAAACAGCATACAGTTTATAATTAAAACCTTAATAGTTTGTCCTAGTTAAACGCCTTTATCACTGTTTAATCAGTGCCTCTTAATTTGAAGCTGTATCTAGTATAAAGTTAATAGCTTATTTACGTTTAAACGTTTCACGTTTACAAATATTTAAGTTTTCGTTATTCAAAAACAAAATAAATGAATTATGTACATCAAATATAGTAATAACAACTTATGAGTTCTCGCTTACGCGGATGATTTGAAAATTTTCTCGAAACTCGCAGATGTATAAGAATGCCATCCATTACAGAGGAACCTTACTGTTTGGTATCCATGTTTTGACTACCAAAAACTCGTCTTAAAGGAGGTACAGAAAAGATTTTTGAAGTACGTGTCATATAGAACCAATAGTACTTTTTCACCTCGTGGAACTGAGCGTGAATCACTACTGGACTTACACAACTTTCAGAATTAACATCACAGAGATAGGAAGTCGATGCTGAGTTTCTAGGTAAACTTGTCAACAATAAAATAGACTCTTGATATCTTGTGTCTGCAATGGATTTTTTTTGTACCGATGCACGCATCGCTCTAGAGATACCTACCCCGGATTTTACAAATTAGATTTAAGTTTTTGTCATTAGTATTACAGTGTACCGTTAATGTAATTATATTGCCCTTTAAACGGATTTATCAACTTGACAATAAGGATGATTATCATTATTATTAATATTGTTATGAGGCATATCCCAGGTCAGTTCCGATCATGAATATATTTATAAGAGGACGGTGCAAATCAGACAAATCTCCTCGAAATCACTTCATTACTATAAAAAGGCTGTAACGTCAAATTATTAGTATATCGTTGACGTTTGACTTGTTACAACGTGTTAAAGTGAATAATTCAATGGATAAATTATGAAATGCAAAAAAATATTTGGCGTGCAGAAATGTTTCGACATATTTATGAAGTTCATTGTGAAATATCAATAAGGAACAAATTCAATGAAAAAAATGATAAGAAGGTAATGCAGATAGTTTAACGAAAGCAGAACAAACGCTTACAATATCTGAATTGGCCACTCACTTTCCACAAATTTCACTACTTTTATTGTATGAAATTCCGCAGCGTGGGTACCAAATATGCTTACTAATGAACTGAGGAATACAAGACAAAGCAAACAGCAACAGCAATGACAGTTGTAGATCGCTACAACTTTGGTGGTGACGAATTTTTGGACCAAATTGTGACGGGCGATGAAACGTGGGTTGCTCTTGTCACAACAGAGAATAAACAGCAGTTAACGCAATAGCGGTGTAGTGGATTACCGAAATAAAAATATTAAAACAAGCACTTTCCAACTGGAGGTTCTGTGAACCGTATTTTAGGACAGATATGACATTTTGTAGATTTTATAGAACAAGGAACTATAATAAAGGCAGCTGTTTACTGTGGGGCTCACAGGTCTTTTCAGTTTCGGAATTGGTTTGCTGCATTACAACGAACACTGCTGAACAAATTTGAATGAGAAACTTTTGATCAACCACGCTCTACTGAATGGAAAACCTTAAGACTTCTATAATTTAAATATTTCGATGACAGACCATTTATTTTCATCGGGAGCTTAGTGACATTTGACATGTGGAAACGTCAAGATTTTAGACTTTTTTAAAGGACCAAATCTCACACACGTCAAAAGACTCTGGAAGTCACTTCAATGCTACACAACCTCAAAAACACTAGAGTCTCAGCGTTAAGAAACATACATCGTACGAAATGTACATAATTCCCATCATAAGCTAGTGCTATTTGCCTTCATTATTACACTTTTCGAAATACATCGATTTCAATTACCTTTTACTTACGCGCATTTCCAGCGCCGTATAATATCGAGAAGATAGAAATTGCTAAAGCGAATATTAAAATTAAATTACTTCCAGTCGGTTTCGCGAAATTAATTTTTAATTTGGAAAAAATATTTAATCAATATAATTTTATTTAATAAGTTTATTAAGTCGACAACTTTAAAAATGGAACGACGGTGGTGTATCCGAAACGGAACAACAGTAAAGTAGGTAGATTACGGGACTAAATCGGCCGGGAGAAAGGGTTTATGAAACATTGTAATTAATGTGTAAAAAAAAGAAAGAAAGAGGAACATCTATATTTAATATCTTTACAGTAAAATCGATACACAAGCAAGTTTTGTACATAAAAATTGCAACCGAATCGCTGGAATATAAAATATGATATTGCTATTGGATTAGAAAGTTTCGACCCTTGGATTTAAGAGCTCATAGAAGAAAAAAACGAAAGCTTAAATTAATACTGACAGAAAAAAACCGACAAACAGTCTATTTTTTGTGTGAAATATTGATAACATATATTCTGTATGCTAATAATGTTACATCTACAAGAATAATATTATTTTCAAGAAAATTCTAGCATTGTTATTATTACACCATTAGAATAATTGAAACATACAAGAGTAGGTAAACCCCACCAGTTTTGTATAATACAAAGGTATTTTTAATAATATAAAATATTATTAAATATTATGGTTCTTCACACCAGATTTTTAATAATATTTTATATTATTAAAAATACCTTTGTATTACACCATTAATTAAAATGTCAGAAGAATACCTTACATATCTAAAGCACACATTTTTTAAGGCTGCATCTTACAGTGCAAGATCTTAAATTACTGCGCAAAATTAACTTAGTACCAGCCCGTCCAAGTAAAGCATCTTAGATAGACCCAAATTGAGAAAATCAGTTGGCACTATCAATTATCTTACAGTCCACGACGCACAAATGATCAAAATCATGTCAATATTAAACAATGCGTTTGAGATGTGTGGAGTATTTGGGAAAAATTATAAGAGATATACCAAGCCTAACTGTAAAAAGTTGAAACCAAATATTTGAAAGGATTTGTAGGAAAGGCAACGTATGGCAGAATCAAAAACAAGAATAGAAAAGATTAAGGTTGTACGATAGACATTTATGCTAGTTTTGTCACATAATCAGAATAGATCCCAATGAATTAACAAGGAAAATATCAGAATCTAACAAACAGAAGAAAAGAAAGAAGGAAAAACTGATGAAGGTCTGGTGGAAGAGAATGGCAAAGATAAGCGAGGTAAAACGTTGATAAACGATACCACAATTTCCGAATTTCGGTGTGATTGTTGTAGTAATCGATGTTTCGCTACTCAAACTACCTACTTCTTCAGGACATGCTATTAAATATGAGACTCGAAGAGAGATCTGGCAATAGATCTCATAAAATCTAGGAGTATAATTGGAATTCTGATACCAGCCGCAAAAGCCAGCAAAATTTCGAATCCTTGTAATGGAAGGTATTGTCTTGATTGACTATTAATAATAATAATTAGCTAATTTCAGAGGGCACCGGCAGGCCATGAGTTATTATTAGGCCTGCATATTTGGCTACTCGCATTCACCTCAAACGAGACGAAAGGCCACAAAATCCTTTTCTCGTACAGTAGACACCGCATTCGATCTCGGTAACCCCGGTACGATACGCCAATGACCGACTCTTACGCTATCAACCGACTCCGACTTTGAAGAACGCAAAAGATAATGATCGGGCAATACTATATTGATTTATTGCAGATAATTTAACGTTGAATTAAGAAAAAGACATTTGGCGAAGAAAAAACACTTTCCCATCATGATAATGTACCACCTCACTTTTTCTCTCCAGGTTTCTATTCCCATCCTTCTCATGTCTTCCATTATCTGGCCCTGCCACCTAGCTTTTGGCCTTCCTCTTGGTCTGGTTTCCGCGGGGCGTCAGTTTATTATTTTTTTTTAGGACTGCATCATACGGTCTCCTCTGTATGTGTCTAAACGATCTCAGCTTCTGAGCTTTCATGTATCTTACTATGTCTTCACCGTCCATTAAGCATGCAACTTCGAAGTTCATGAGAGTCCTAGCTTCCTTTTTCATCCTCTTTGGACCCCGGAATCTCCCTTTCCAATACTCTAAGCCTTTCTTCGTCTTTGTTTTTGGAGCATACGTTTTCTGCCGCGTATATAATTATCATCACAGCAAAATTGATCGAATTACACTACAAATTACTTCCTTACGCGTGATATTTTCCAGATTTTGCCACTTATAATTTCTTTTGACTTTCGAACATGAAAAAAAGAGTTGACGAAAACGGTTCACATTAAACTAGGAGGTCATTATAGGCTTATTTTAGTGAGCTTTATTAAAATAATATAATAAAATTTTTAATTCCATTATGATAATGCAATCTAGATTTTTGTATAGAATTTGATTTCTTTCAGATTACGCAAAACATTTCAACGAAAGTAAAAATCGCTCGTTTGCCATGTATAACATTCGATGTTTTTTTTTTGTGTAATGCGTGACCCGCATGTCCGTCCCTTCGGTAAACGTGATAATGCGCTAATATTAATCTTGGTGCGTTGAATTTATTCATTCATAATGTTGACCATTAATACACCGATTCGGTATTCATACGCAAATTTATATCTGTGCAATAGATATAGCGGTCAACCATTAATAATCGCATCAGAACAGACGTGCCCAAAACAAAAATCGTATGACAAAATATGATCTATTGTAAATGCATATTTATGAAATACGCTTGTATGTCAACAACTTCATCAAATTTACATGTCAGTGTTCGCTATAATGTTTACACGATTTATTTGAATTCGTATGATGAGATATACAATGATGAATCGCATAAAAACAATTAATATTAAAATCTATTAATTTTTAAACAATCAAAGGCGATCTCAAAGTATAATCTCAGTTTTTATTTAACCTATTAATAGCGAAGAATTAAGAAATACTGAAAAAACAAGTCAATCAACGGGAGGAAACGTACAGACGACGTTTCGTTCTAGTTGGAACTTTTCAATGTACGGTATTCCCTCGATGACGGACATTGCTTTTTCACTTCTATACTTTCTGTATATATAGTTAACATTTGGAATTTACTGCAAGTGAGAATTAATGAATATTAAATCAAATGTTAACTATATATACAGAAAGTATAGAAGTGAAAAAGCAATGTCCGTCATCGAGGGAATACCGTACATTGAAAAGTTCCAACTAGAACGAAACGTCGTCTGTACGTTTCCTCCCGTTGATTGACTTGTTTTTTCAGTATTTCTTAATTCTTAATTAACCTAATCACCAGGAAGTTCGTTGTCGCGAAAGGGTGTGTTCTGCATGCTGGTACAAACTTAGTTTGTCGGATTGTAGTTACGAACGCATTAAATAAGTCGACATTTACATGCAAGAATGTGATTTAATATTCATTAATTCTCACTTGCAGTAAATTCCAAATGTTATTAATAGCGAACTTGTAAAAATAAAATTTTTCATGAAATTTTGAGGATATAATAATACAAAATTTTCCAAATTTCGCAGTGTGGTTATTATAGTAATTAACGTTTCGTTATTCATATTACCAGCTTCTTCAGAGCTTACTACCACACTAATTCTTTTGGTTGTCGCTTTTCTTTATGTATTATCTAAAATCGGAAATAAGTTAATCGGAACCAAAGATAAGCTTAGATATATTTTTATAAAGCTTTCGAATAAAAGGAAAAATAGATGCCTTATTTATATGATTATCTGTTGCACATTACTTATGAACCTAATATCTCTTTCAATTTTCCAATAGCGTTTGCTCATGTAACCAATCCAAAAATACACCATGCAGACTCCTTTTTCATACGTAAAAACTAAAAACTTCAGAAATACTTATTTCGAAAATGCAAGCTTAATTAACAATAACAAAGAGTCTTCAAGGCCTATTCTGTAGTACCTAATTTTTGGCTTTTGGCAACTTCCACAAGTCTGGATTTCTGCTCTGCGTTAATTAATTATCTACTCCATACCTTAAAATTTGATAAATATTTTTTGGGTAATTGTCTTTTTTCACTAGGAACTTTACAATTGTCCACCTTAATTTTAGTAATTTTATCGAGAAATGAACCTTCCCAAATCGTAACACAGATACTTCTAAATGTCAGCTATTTTTCAATAATTTGCTTTTGTTGTTTCATAGCTTAAGTAGATAACAAAAATATATTGGACAAACAGAAAAGAGTATTATGTGCAGTGACCATACATTCTGAACCCAGTTGCTTCGATTCAAACCGAAACGCCTATGAGGTGGTAATAAGGTTATCATAACGTCATTACATTAAGGAATTACAATGATATAAAGACAAATGAAACTGTACTGGGCTTTCAATTAAATAATCAATGCTGATATGTTTTTGCCTTGGTACATGTGTGTTTAGACACAACATATTGAAGTCGAACCTCAGAAGATTTCATGTCAGGCATAGTTGAAGTAAAAAGGCTGGGAAGAAAACAAAGAGAAAGACTTAGAAGGTAATGGAAGGATTACTATCAGTCTAAATAATGTGAGTGGCGTTACTAAATGCAAAGCAACTGGCTAAAGATATAAGGCTGTGGAAGAAGATACGAAAAAGATTTCATTTTCCAGACTTTATCAGCCGAATCTGTTGGTTCATGTCATTGGAGTGAATTAGAAAAGTTGGAAATACAACATTTAATCTTTATAAAAGTAGAATACGTAAGGAAGGGTTTAGAAATGTTTAAAACCATTTTGATTAATAACTAAATAGTTCTAAATTCTATTCATTTTAATTACATTATTAATAAAAAAAAGTTTTAATAAGTTTATTAATTTTGATTGCAATGTATAGAAAGTTTCTTATCGTAATATGAAATACATTATAACATAACCTAGAAGAAACTTTTGACGTGGCAATATATTATATTTTCTTTTCGCTACATATAACGATTTTTCACTTTCATATCTGCAGCGACGAAGAAAAAAAACACTGCCAACGCTAACATCCAAGAGGCAATGACGCCTAAACAGAATCCCTAATAGCTGAAACAATGATGAAAAAGTCAACATCATTAACTAGAAACACTTGGAGTGTATACTTCTTTTTAAATATTGCAGAACACATTAGTTCCTGTATGTAAGTATATATGTACGCTTATACATATATACTTAGTTGATTCCCAGAAGACCTGAATTAATAAATCACTTTGTACAGAGTTCGTAATCGAATTATACTGCAATTGCGCCAGTAGTATTTTTATTTTTTCACTTCTAGATTATGTTTTTACATTAAACTTCTTTGAAAGTATATTTGTTGAAAATCTATTATAAAATATAAATATACTACTAAAAAGAATCTAAAGTGGAAGTGCTGGAAATGAATTAACATTTTTCAAACGTTTCGTAAGATCGCTCAGCAGCATGCGCGACTAAGGAAATTATCTCAAACTTGATTATAGTAACTTCGGAAACTGATATATTTTTATTACCAATAACATCAGTTTAATTAATATTAACTTGGAAAAATTAACATGTTTATTTATTCATTCATTTGTGGTGGAGGCTCCGGATAAGTATTAAATTTATGGAAAATTGTATTAATAGCTTTAAAATTAAAATTTAATTTGTAGTTTATCCAAGTTGTATGTAATTTAATACATTCTTTTTTGGTAATGACTATGTTATTTTTCAGAAAAATTAATCTTTTTTACATTTAAGAAAATATAAAATTGTACAAAATTAATGTTATTTAATTATATTTCTATAAGGTAAAAGTATATCTGAAACTAAAACGAAAATATATTGATCAGATACTAGCATTTGATCATAGATTTTTTTTTATTTCTTATTTCCCCTTCGACATTAATACCATTGGATCAACGAAGATTAGAATTGAGTCGCCTTACATTACTAATAATGTCGAGATTTCTAGTCTTCGATTAAAGACTTGGGTGGGACATATGACGAAAAATTGTCATGTCTTTAGTGTCACAGCTGCTGCTTCCAGATCTTTTGAATTCATTATTCACACATGCCAATATTTAATAACATTATTATTTCTAAGCTCGAATGTGCACCCACAGCCTGGTATCCTTTCTACGGTGCTCAGATTAATCTCAGAATGAATTCAGCGTAAATTTTTGAAATACCTTTCCTTTAAGTATGGTGTACGTTATCCAGTGCGTAGAATTAATTACGATGAGTTACTTGAACGACATGCGGTGGTCTCACTCTCAGAAAGGAGGAAAGGCACTAGCACTCTATTTATGCAAAATGTCGTTATTGATCAGGCAGATTCACCTGACTTGCTGTCTAAAGTTAATGTTCTTGTGCCAGGATCAACTCAATTGATTTATATACCCACAGCAAGTACTAACATATTATTAAAGGCACCTATAGTACATCCGGCACGGAATTTTAATAACCTGGGAATGGATTTGCCTTGATTCTCATATGTTTTTCGTCGCGTTTGCCTTTTAAATTCTTTGAAAAAAGGCAGTAATTTCCGAAACATGTAAGATTATTTTCAATATATACATATTAAAGTAAAACAGATAATTCTGAATATTATCTACATTTAATAAATTATTATTATTATTATTATTATTATTATTATTATTATTATTATTATTATTATTATTATTGTTATTATTATTATTATTATTATTATTATTATTATTATTATTATTATTATTATGTGTGATGCAAAGAAAGTTGCATAACCATAGTAATTCATATTTTAAAATTAGTTCCAAAGCAAATGCAAATAAAAGCCGTAAAAAAGGAACACGAAACCATTTTTTCCCGAAATTTAATTACAAAACAAATTTGATACAACATGTATGGTAACAGAAAAAAAATATACATTACAGTCCCTATCACGCCGAAATATATTTAAAGCGTTTATAAAAACGGACGGTAGATAGAAAGGCGAAGGTGGAACGAAATAAAAGAAAACAAATATATTACGTTTAGTTAGTTCTGTAAACAAATACAGGGATATCTTCCGGATGGGGCTTAACTTAGGAACATTTAAATCTGAATCACATACTCAAGGAAGACAGGCCTCATTATTGATTTTGAATAAAATTTTCGGACTAAAAAAGAATTGCTAAAAAACACACGGATTATAATTCGAAAATAAAAAAACTAGGAATATAAATTCTATTTTACTTAAATCCACACATAAATACATGATTTTCAACTGATAATTTTAAGTTCAATTTTTTTTTTTCTTTATTGAGGAACACTTTCCCCTACTAGGGACTAAATCGTGCTAGTAAGGTACATGTAGACGCAATTCTAAATGTAGATAAACGTAGGTCCAACAAGTTTACTTAAGAAATTAATAATTAATAAGCTTTTATCAAATGTGATCCTCTTCTTTTTATTTGAGTGTCAAATTTATTCAGTAAAGCTGCAAGTACTACACCACATTCATTCCAAAAAAATTCCAACCGCTTTTGGCTTCTGGAACTGGAAATCCAAAAAATAAATTCATATTTTCGTATCCTTACATTGAATGATAGAACAATATTACACACTCAAATTATAGGCAAATATTTAACAAATTGCCAAATTACCAAATTAATAACCTAATAGCTGATACAAACAGAAAGTTTGGTTCTGATCCAAAAATCGTAAATATATTCAGAATTATCATTATATGTCAATCATTGTCATCCCAAATGTATTTTTTTAATTTAAAAATTTATTTATGAAAACTCGCAGGGACGAATTGGATTTTGCAAATTGGTTATCGGTTCTCTCATACTCAATGTTAGTTATACTCAAAATAAACATGGACGTGAAACAAGTCAAAAATTTAATTAAAGAAGAGCTCGAATTTCCATTTCGTAAAAAGCAGAACTTGACTTTATATTAACAGGAAGACGGGTAAAAAACCGCGAAAAGTAGGTAAGTGAGTTCTGAACTGTTTTGCATAAAGAATTGCGTATTTTCAACTTACTTAATGTATTTTTTAAATTGGGGGATGCAAAATATATATATATATATATATATATATATATATATATATATACAAGTGCCTGCGTTGTGTACAACAATTCAAGAAAATTTTCGCATCTTTATTAAATATTGATAAAATATCGTAAATATTTGCTGCAAATTACATTATTAAGTAATTAAAGTAAGCATATAATCTAGTTTACCATTTATTTACCACGTATTGGCCGTTCCTATAATTGAATCTATGCCATTATATACATTAGTATATACATCTGATTAGTGGTTAATACTTTGTGACCCAAATATATAAGAGAAAACAGAAATAAAGGAGGGTGTGTCTTGAACATATCTACCTGTGCTACCTCATAAAAATTTGTGAATATTATCGATTCATCATCTAAGTGAGTAAGTGAGCAAAACAAAAGCAAACTTTACTAAAACTCTTGCAAACACGACACATTAAATGCAAATATATCTAGATTTAATAATAAGAAATCAAAGGCCACTGATACTACTTACTTTCGACTTATTTTCACGAAATAAATCCAGTAGCGTCCAAAAATATTACTGCAACAGGCAATCCACGTTTATAAAAAGCAATTGAAGTAAAGTTGATCATACAGCCAAAATGAAACTATTTACTAAGAGAACTATGTTTACCCAAACGATACTCCAAATTATTGATGCCACAGTTCCAAGGGTACACCTACCATTCACCCCAAATATAAGAACGTCATTTTTTCGAACCATATGCTTAAAAGAATCTTATGACAATCTAAAGTTGCTTTTGGAGAAAACTAAATATCAAGGCAACGAATAGCAACTAAAGGGTGCGGCAGGGAAACTTGCTGGTTTGAATTGGACGCCAATGAGCGAGGCGTGGTCAGAAAGGGGTGGGGAGGGTCTCTTTAGAAAGAGGGGGTTCTGAAGTTTTGTTACCCCACAAGCCAGTTGTCGTCATGCGTTGAACTAAGGAACAGCGTGCGTTCGCCGTCGAGGCCTACTTTTCCAATGGTCATTCGGTGGTCGCCACCCAACGTGCCTTCCGAACTCGGTTCAATATTCATCCCGCGGGTCCCGTTCCTGGCCGGTAATCGATTGTTTCGTGGGTGGACACATTCAGGTAAAGTAGGAGTGTTGCAAAAAAAAGCCCAGGAGGTCAACGGACATCCAGAACTCCAGAAAACGTCGAAAGGGTGAGGGAGTCGTTTTTGAGCTCTCCCCGGCGTTCGGCGCGTAAACACGCTGCTGCTCTGGGGATTTCTGATCGCACAGTGAGACGAATTCTTAACAACGAACTCCAGTTTCATCCCTACAAACTTGCTGTGGTCCAACAGTTGAGTGAACGCGATTTCGCTTCTCGCCAAACTGCATGTGAAGCGTTCAGTAACTTGCCAGACGACGCTCTCGTGTTTTTTAGTGATGAGGCCCATTTTCACCTTTCCGGCTATGTTAACAAACAAAACATGCGGTATTGGAGTGATCTCAATCCCCGCGAACTTCATGAGATGCCACTTCATTGTGAATGTGTTACTGTGTGGTGTAAATTGTCGAAAGTTGCAATAATTGGGCCTCATTTTTTTGAGGAAGATGAACGCGCTGTTTCTGTGAATGCAGTTCGCTATAGAGAAATGATTGCGACATTTTTTCTTCCACAACTTGAAGAAATGGAACTTGTGGACGTATGGTTCCAGCAGGACGGAGCCACGGCGCACACAGCGAGAACTTCGATGGAGCTTTTGAGGGAACACTTCCACGAGCGCCTTATATCCTTGAGGGTTGACGTACCATGGCCGCCGCGCTCACCCGATTTGGCACCCAGCGATTTTTTTTATGGGGATATCTTAAATCCATCGTTTACAACGACAAACCCCGGACCCTGCAACACCTGAAGGACAACATCCGCCAAGCCATCGCCAACATTCCCGTCGATATGCTCGAAAGAGTGGAGCGCAACTTCAAATCAAGGGTAGATCAGTGTATCACTAATGAGGGCCGCCATTTGCCCTATATCATTTTTAAAACTACTTAAAACAAAAATTCAGAATGTGTACTATACGATACAAAAATAATTAAATCGATATATGAAGTACTTTTTCTTTTATTGACTTTTCAAATCAGCAAGTTTCCCTGCCGCACCTGTATGTGGAGACTTAAAAGTTTTATGTATGTTGTTAGGCCAACAGGGTGGGTACACTGAAATGCCATGCTTTATTTGTGAAGGGGATAGCAGAGCTATAACGTTTGACTCTGATGTAAAATCTTACACAATCTAACTCATAATAATGCTTTCATCGTTAACATGACGCGTTTTAATCTAAATATTCACTAAATCTGGCTACAAACTATTTTTTCTTGTTCCAAAACTTGAAAAAATGGCTTGCTGAAAAGAGATTCGGGATAAATGAGGAAGTAATGCCCGCAACGAACAACTATTTTGACGAGCTGTCACTGGATTAAATATATATAATTGAATAGGAATTATTTTGAAAAATAAAATATATTTCTTACCGTAAAATAAGTATTGCGTTGAAAAATCGCTTTCGCATCAAATCATACTCTACACTTTTAATTACTTACGAAAAATGAAACGAAATTACTGAAATTTTTTAATTAGCTGAAATTCCCTTGATTCCAACTACCACCATTAACAACTAAACTAACATCGTAAGCTAATAACTACTTATTATTCCCTTTGGTAATATCTGAAATTTCCCTCTAAATTTTAAACTCACTAGATATCATTAAAAATCAATTAAGGTCATCATACATTATCTACATATTTCGTCAGATTTTGAAGCAAATGTATATTTCAGGTATTTCAATTTTAACTCCCAACGTAATTGTTCATTCTATGTGAAAATAAATGAACATTAACACACACCAGTTACAAAATATATATAATACACGGAGATACACAGTATGCGTATATTTTATGCTGATTTTATCACTCGAAATGTATGTAACAACTCGTTTTGTTATTATGGTGCGTTGATTTCTAAAATCTGGTGCTTGAAAGATACCCGTAGTGTTCACAGAACGTCCCGGGGTAGCTAAATAATTAATCGGAGGCTAAAGAGAGACGCCACATTCATACATGCTAAATGGTTACATTCAATAGAAAACCGGCCTGGTGGTTTTTGTCTTTTTAAATCGTGGAAGAAGAATTTAATTCAATATACGCGATTGGATTGTTTTATTTTTGAAGTGGTGAATACGAAAGCTACTGCTACTCATAAAACTAATTGAAAATACATACCGTGCCAACTGAAATAGTATTATACAAAAGTATTTTTAATAATATCAAATATTATTAAAAATGCGGTGTGAAGAACACAATACAAGTTATATATTTGTGAATGTATCTCCTCTCCAGAGACGCAGATACGTATTTCACCTTTCTACAGGTTCGTCGGTACGCCCCTGCTGGATAAGAGATACATTCAACCAAACATAACTACCTTGCTATCAACCAGAAATTATTAAGACAGAGCGTGAAAGAATATTCAGCGCTGTCTACATAATAACTGCCGAACTAAGCAACGTGTTTCTATAGACGGTAACAACCATATCTATAAAAAACTGTATTATCGTGTCTTCACTACTTGTCGGGCGAACCGAATGCGTATATAACAAAATAATTTGAAACATACATGAGTGGGTAAAAACCACACCAATTTGTATAATACAAAAGTATTTTTAATAATATAAAATATTATTAAAAATGGGGTGTGAAGAACACAATACAAGTTATATATTTGTGAATGTATCTCCTCTCCAGAGACGCAGATACGTATTTCACCTTTCTACAGGATCGTCGGTACGCCCCTGCTGGAGAGGAGATACATTCAACCACGAAATACGTATCTGCGTCTCTGGAGAGGAGATACATTCACAAATATATAACTTGTATTGTGTTCTTCACACCCCATTTTTAATAATATTTTATATTATTGAAAATACTTTTGTATTATACAAATTGGTGTGGTTTTTACCCACTCATGTATGTTAGAAATTATTTTGTTATATACGCATTCGGTTCGCCCGACAAGTAGTAAAGACACGATAATACAGTTTTTTATAGATATGGTTGTTACCGTCTATAGAAACACGTTGCTTAGTTCGGCAGTTATTATGTAGACAGCGCTGAATATTCTTTCACGCTCTGTCTTAATAATTTCTGGTTGATAGCAAGGTAGTTAGTTTGGTTGAATGTATCTCTTCTCCAGCAGAGGCGTACCGACGATCCTGTAGAAAGGTGAAATACGTATCTGCGTCTCTGGAGAGGAGATACATTCACAAATATATAACTTGTATTGTGTTCTTCACACCCCATTTTTAATAATATTTTATATTAATGAAAATACTTTTGTATTATACAAATTGGTGTGGTTTTTACCCACTCATGTATGTTTCAAATTATTTTGTGAAATAGTATTATTTAAAATGAAACGTATGAATCTTAAATTACTTTTAATGAAAGATATTTCTGTATATGTGTGTGTGTGAACAAGAAACTATTGAAAGCGAAGCTTACACTTTTAAACATCAAAAATGTTTTAAATTGATAGATGACCATTATAAAATACTAAAGGGTGTTACAATAAGAGGCCAAGATTTGAATTCCGCGCCATTTTTGCTGTCATAATATGACAGGTTTATAATTGAAATTGGTCGATAATAGACAGATAGCAACAACGTGTCTTTATTGTTAAATATTACTATAAGTTTGATTCCTACAATTCATAACTTTCGTCCGATTTTCGGTAGAAATAATGTTCCAAATTTATCAGCTGTGATAAGAATAATCGAAAAATTCGAATATACTGGTTCAGTTAGTAATGTGAAACACGCGGCACAAGCTCGATCCGAATGATCGTTCGGAACGAAAAGTTCGTCCCTGAGAGTGCTGCGTTCACGTCAAAATTCGGCAAATCGGTAGACACAACCGAAATTAAAATAAAGTTGACCGATGTATTATTCAAATGTTAAACTACATTTGAAGTCATAAAAATTTTGGCTCGAAAATTAAAAAAAACTTATTTCTTTTAAATGCTGTCTAAACAAAACTAGTTCATTTAAAATACGACCTGTCAACTGAATTATTGGTTAGAAATGTCAAATTTAACGAATACGACAGTTGAAAAACCCATGATATTTTAAAAAAGTTGGATCGCCTAACATAACACGTATAGCTAACAAAAGATACAAGCGTCATCGAAAAACAGTAAATTCTTTCGAAACTCAATATATTAGAGAGCATATTGATTAATAAAGCACCTTTATCGTTTGCATAAGAAACTAAATTCTTAATTTGAAATTCATCTTAATTATTCCGTCGAGAACTAAAATTAAATATGCATATATTACCAGGATTATTGTAGTTCTAGATGTAGAAAGTTATCGCGAAACATCCTATCCCTTGTACGTCTCGCTAAACACTAAACTAACAATAAGCAATCTCCTGGAACATTAGGCAGCTAAATTCTGAATAAATTGAATATGGTAATCGTTTATGAGGTGTCTGAAGTAATTGAATAATTAATTTATTCATATTATCTTCATTTGGTTCAATCTAAAGTTCAATCCGTGATTGAAAAGTAACGTAAGAGATATCAAACCAACTACATTATCATATTCATTTTGAAATGTTACATCTGCTATTACTAGATTGATATAATAATATTAATTTTCTTTCAGGGTATATAGTAATTAGATCATAGATAGGATTGAAACTCACTCAAACTATAATGACTTCTAATAATAGCAGTTTAAAGCAAATATACGAGAGGATTAATTAAAATTTAAAAAAAAATCAAGATAATCTAAAGATATATATAAGATATCTAAATATAATTCTGAATACACTTTTGGCGTTGTAGATATCGATAAAATTGTGTATCTATGGTCTGCATTACTCTTGTCAAAGTGATTCTGTAGTGCCCCTTAGCTTTCAAGAATACTTTTTATATAATCTTTTTTTAATTATCTAATTGTAAAATTAATTACATGGTTTGTCGGGAATTCATGGGCCGTTTACTTTCTATGCTGACGTGCTAAGCGGGGGCCAGCACCGCCACCCCCTTGCTATACGGCTGTATATCGTGAATGATATTGTGTCGTAATTAAAATACTTTAACCAAAAAACTATATTGAACCATAGATATTGGACTCGAATATAAGTGAATTTTAGGGGAATCCCCTTCGTTTCCTATAACTAGTGTTTTACGTTTAATGAACGGGTAATTCCCTGTTCGTTTATTGCATATACATACTATTCTATTCTGTGAAATATGCAGCTCAATGCCGTTCTACATCAGTGATTCTAAACATGTGGCGTGCACTCCCTTAAGGGAATACGCGACCTATATTGTCGGTGATAAATATTTGAAGGTCTAATAATAACTCTCTGAGATAATCGGTTGAGTAGCAGATCTTGCAAATATTTTATTTATCTCAAAATTATTGAAACCCTGACCCCCTAAACTTGAAAATCGCTGCTTTACACAATTCTTAAGAATTATTTTTCTTTTTTAAATGCACAGGCAAGTTCGATCCATGCTATGACCTTGAATATCAAGTACGTTTTCTTCGGCACTAACTTAATTCAGATTTCAGCAATTCACATAATCGTAAGAATTATGAGCTGAAACCGCACTTTCACGATGAACAGGAGGTTCTAATAAAAATAGTTTGTTCATAAGTCTGAGAAGTTAGTTCTACTGATTATAAACCGAATTTCTCTAGTTTAAAACCCTTAAAAAGAATAGTAAAAAAAATACTTAAATAAAATGGTACTAGAAAAGTTTTGCAATATGACACAACAATGAGTCACAGGATGTTGGTTGTCGTTGCGTGTTGAGACACTCACACAGCAGCCTCTGCACCACGTCTGACTCAATTGTTCATTAGCAGTGACAGTGTGAAGTACTTGCTATGGCACGCTATCACGAGATACGGGCAGTTTTGCAGTAAACTTCGCGCGTGGCTTAAACGTAGACCAGTGCCTAGAAGAAATGACACTCGCACTATATGATGTTTGTCCACATCATACAACTATATTCAGATGGTATAGAGAATTCCAAAATTGAAATTTGACACCGGAGAACGTTGAGAGGGCGAAAAGTCTACGAACGTTAGTTACAGAGGAAAACGTTACTGGTATGAGAAAAATGCTTGACGAACATAGACGAGTAACCCACCAGCAGATAGAGGATACCTCGAGCCTAAATGCACCAGTGTAGTCTCTGGGTGCCGCATAGACTGACTGAAGAACAGATGACATGACGTATGCTTGGTGCCGGGAGATGCAAAAAAAGTTTGTTGAAGAACAATCTCGGTATGTGGAAAACATCGTGACAGATGAGGCTGAGCTGTACTATTATGATGTGCCGACCAAGATCAAGAAGAAAATTTGGGTCTTTGATCACAAGAACGCACCCGTAGCTGTCAGAAAATCCCGATCTGTTAAAAAGAAAATGATAGTTGAAAATCAAATCGAATTGTGGAGTGTGTCGTTTTGGACACACAGATGCGAGTAACAGCGAAGAATCTGCGGCGAAAATCAAGAATGTCCATTCTTTACTTTGGTCGAAGGAACCTGGTTCCTCCAATAACGCTCCAGCTCACAACTCCACACTCCAGGACTGAAACTTCTTGAGCATCCTCCTTAGAGGAGGCAGTTTTCCAATGATCAGGACTTTCTGAGGGCTTGGGAAAGCGAGTGTGCCTTACTTCCTAATGAAACTTGGCAGAGCTGGTTTAAGGATGGAGAGGTGTATTAAATGTGCCGGAAACTAGTTTGAAAAAATTTAATAAATGAAACTGTATTGCAAAGCTCTTCTATGAATAGTTTGGTGAATAGATTATCTATTTAGATTAGATTATCTATTGTATTACTAAAATTTACAGAATTTTATATTTAAAATACATAAAATGGCATAATTTCGGGTAAGATACGTAATAATATATGAAATCTGATAACAGTATTGATTAGAAAGGAAAAACTAAAATTAGTGTATGAAGAAGGGAAGGGGATCCGTGTAATATGGCATGCGTAATTGCCCAAAATCCGTGTTTAGTAATAACAAGAGCTGAATTTAATACAATTACTCACGACGCCTTTCGATATTTTCTATAGATTAGCTATATTATCTTTATATACGGTTCATTCAAAAAAACAAAACAACAAAATTAAGTAAGAATTAGCAATAAAAACGCATAAAACAAAAGTGAATTTGTTCTACATTAAAAAGACGCAAACTATGACGAGAGTATATCGTTTATAGATATCACCGAATATATCTAATCAATTACTAATATTTGCCCGCGTAATTTCTATATAAACGGGTGGTGAACAATTGTGTTACAATTCTCCAGTCGTTCGATGTTAAACGATTGACTGAACGAACTAATCTAGTAGTATTAAAGGTTCTTTGTTAAGAGGCCGGAGGAATAAAATCTATCTCTTCAATGGCAGTAGGCCACTTCGGAATTACCTTTAAAATTTATAATTAAATCGTTTTCGGTGCTTCCCCCCAAGGTGACTTTAACTGGAAAAGGTTTTATTAACGGAACTTAATAAAATATATAATTTCAAGATCTTATCCTTATACACATTTACACACTTAAACAGTCGTTAGTTAAACTAAAAGGCCATTGTTAAATATTAAACTACTAATTGTTTGTGCCTCTTAATAACATATTCCATTTTATCTGCCTTCTCTCGTCTCTAGGAACTCTCCCACTTAACCCTCGATTTAGCTTAATCTCTTCCATTATTATAATTGAATGAGGATTTCTTTTTACTGTTTTTTTTTCCTGTGTTAGTCCCGGTTTGTTTATAAGACGCCAAAGAATGAGTGGAATTTTAATTAGACAAGTTTGAAATTATTATAATTAGATATGAGAAGGAGCACGCTTTTTAGGTTAAATTGCTTTAATGGTGTCCTCTGTTGCTATAGTATAATCAAATTAAATCTCTTTTGTGTTTAGAAGATATTCCATTCAAGGGAAGAATACAGAAATACAGTAAACTGAAAATTAAAAAAACAATTGGATCCAAGTTTACAAACTACTTTAATTTTAGTGCAATTTAACAAGATTTGGTATGAAACATAAGTTACTGATGCAATAATCAATAGAAAATTGTATAACGAAACACAGATTAAATTATCTTCTGGCCAATTTTCTAACAAATGCAATTTGCCAACTCAATCGAAACTCTTAGAAAGAAGCCAGCAGCAAATATTTTTAACAGACATGTGTTTTTATTGAATAATTCGAATGAAAATAATTACAAGCACTACCAAACTTTACTTAACACATGCTTCGTTTGATTGATTGACTGAAATTGACATTTTGTTGTAGTGTTGCATACCATCTTTGTATCGCAGTCAAATCACAACTTATTCCCTAGTTATGATGAAATCTAATATAATATATAAACTATTCGTGAAAAAAGGGGATCAACTTAGCCGTAACCTAATCCTAGTAATATCAAATGTAATCATGTGTCACTTTGACAGATCGCTATTTAAGAAGTGTTAATTCAGTTGAAGTAGTTTAAGAAATTGTAGAAATTGCAAAGTTAACAGCTCAAGAGGTATTGGCAGCTTATAAATAAACTCTTGTCAGTTGAAAGAAAAATGGTTCTAGAAGAAAACCTTGAGTAATGGACAAAAAAGCCCAAAAGTAATTGAAGGATTTAAGAAAATTCCAAGCCTTTTTCTGTCCGTGTTATTGGATGTATCAAAATCGTACGTACGATTGTTTCTTTTAAATAAGAATTACGATCTTACAAAGTGTCTATAGATTCAGATCGCTATTTCCACAAAAGACAATGTTAATGATAAATTTAAAACCAAGAAATTGGAAAAACTTGCTATAAAATTTCTCGTATGGCAGGCCTAGAAATCAAGGCACTTATTACTACCGGTTCAATTAACCGGCATACTAGAGGGTTTTGTAAAAATGTCTCTTGGCATGAATTCGGTCACAATGGTTCAGCGATGTTTTGGATCGCTATAGTGACAACGTATGCTAAATCTACGCTGGGTTGATGTTCAGATAATAACGTTCAAATTATACCCAAAATTGTCGACCTTTCAAATTATCTGGAAATACATCTCATCGAAAAATATTGGTCGATTACACAGACCTGCATAAAATTTGTGATGACGTGATTTTGGTTTGTTAAGCTCAGTTTTTATATAGCAATAACTAATTAAAATATAGTGCAGTACAACACCCACAGATTTTTTTTGCACAAAAGAAAAAGAAAAAAAATATTAAAAAAATCTTATAATAGGCGTTTTAATACATTTTAAAATGAATGTACTACTTCAAATTCTAGGTATTAACCTAAAAATGATTTTCTGTTGTGGTTTTAAAGAAATTTGTTAAATAGGCTCTCATTACCTGATGTAAATCTTTTATTACATGTATTAATTTTGGACAAGATTTCCGGGAATTTTTACCTGCTAAATCCTATTTATTATGCTTTCACTTTATTAGTACTGCGAAGAAGGATTTCAAGTATATCACTCCAAACAAAATGTATATTTTAATGTCATTTACTTCATTATAGCTCTGAGTGTCGATCAGTAAACAAGTAAAATTAATTTGTTTTTAGTGTTGTGCGTGGTATTTGATAAATAAACATTGCTTAAAAATATGTCTAGCCGGTGTTGCAAAAACAAACCAGATGATTTCTGTTATATTTGTGGATATTTCGTCTTGAAAAAGTTTAAGAGACCAATTGGTGAATTTGTGAAAAATGCATATTATGCTTATTTCAAAATCAAATTAGGAGATCAAGATAAAGATTGGGCACCGCACATTGTTTGTAAGGTATGTGAAGAAGGTTTAAGACATTGGACCAAAGGAAATAGAAAAAGCCTTCCTTTTGGAATACCGATGGTTTGGAGAGAACCGCAAAATCATCATGAAAATTGCTACTTTTGTCTTTGTGATATTAAGGGGCATAATAGAAAAATTTTGAAACATATTTTGTACCCAAACAATATTAAATCAGCTATCAGACCAGTTCCTCACAGTGATCATGTACCTATACCTATACCCCACCCAAAGTACTAAAAGAAGATACTGAAACCTCTTCATCTTCCGGCTCCGTACAGATGGATAGTGATTTTGAACCATCAACCTCAGGTCAAAACCAACCTCAGCTATTTTCACAAGCCGAACTGAATGATTTAGTAAGAGATTTGGGACTTTCAAAAGATCTTCTTGAAGTACTGAGGGTCTAGGTTGAAACAAAAAAAATTGCTTGCCCCAGAAACTACCTTCAGATCTTCCTTTAGCTGAATATGAAAAACAACCAAACGAAGCTTTTCTGAAAAACAAAAAGGTTTTTTTAAGAAGCATAAAGAATAAATAACTATTTCTAATAGTTTCTATGTGTATATTTTTGTATTTTTTTAAATATAATATAAAACTAGCTTATAAATGAAATAATTCGTTTTTTTTTATTTTACTGGTTTGAAAAATAACCTTACGTGATACAAAAAAAAATAAAAGCAGATTTGAAATCAGCGCTACCCAATTACTATAAAACAGTTAAAATTTTTAAATCAACATTCAAAGAGTTGAAAAATGCCTGTGTTATTAATTACGAAGTGAAGAAGACAAAAAAATGCAGAGGAATGAAAAAATTTTAAACGAATGTAAAATGCAGTGAGTTTGACTGTGACCAGTGAAGATGTGTAAATATGAATGTAAGGTATCAAACGAAAAGTCAGGGCTTTTTTCCAAACCTAGACCCTTTTGCAGTTTCATGTTTTTAGTTTAAAAACTACTTAATTACTTAAAAGTTACGTATTTCTGAAGACGCCAATAACTACCAGAAAATTGAAGATTATTACTCTAAAATGGTAATGTTATCTTTAAATATGTCTAGATATATCCTGAAAATTTCAAAACAGTCGATGTAATAGTTTTCTTTGAAAAAATTCCCGAAAATCACCTTTTTTTTTAGACGGTCACACTAGTGGTGCCCCTTAATTTAATTTGAAAACGAAACGTTTCTAATGCGAAAACAGCAGTAGCATTATCTGTTATAATAACGTGATAGAAAACAAAAATATATTTTTTTGGAATATCAATATTATTGTTATATTAATATTCAACAATATCAAAAAAATATAACGTATCGATATATAAAAACTGGTCTGAAAGGCTATTTTTTCTGAATAGGAAAAAAAACAATATAAAAAATTAAAAATAAAATACACAAAACCTATTTTAAGATGCATTTAGACAATAGAAATTATCCTGAAAATAATATATTACAATAACAATAGTAAAAACTAACATAACTATATAGGAAACAAATAAAATGGTTTTGGAAAGTTTGTTCCCTTTTTGGATAAGCCTCGTATATTCATATAGTAAGTAGAAATAATAAAAATTTCATATAAACAACTTTCTCTCAATAAGTAAATAGGAAAGATAAATGGCATTGTAAGTATATGTCTAGTTCTTTACTGCTGATGTTCGAATTCACGACTTCTTGCTAAATTTTAAATTAAATTAAATATTGTTTGCCGAGAATTCAGTTTCTGGGTTTATTAAAATATAATTGATAAAGTATTAAAATATATATCTAATAGCAGAAATGTAATTTGACAGGGGATGTACTTATATATAGGAAATGTATATTCCTCTTTGCCATATTCTTATAAATTCTTGATATAATGACACTTCTTTTCTGGTATTGTATTTTTTTTATTCATCTGGGATATAGAAAAAAAACGATAGCTACCGCATCACGTGACACGCTATATGTACAATCTTGTCTGTGTAATGTTACCCTTATCACACACATATATATGTACATACATCCCTTGCTGTATGTATCCAATGGATTCTGTATTTCTGCCGGTGCGTAACCTTTTTTGGACACGGAGTTTATTTTCGGAATATTAATTTTATGAAGGATTCATCCAAGCGACAGATCATCATGGTACAGGACTTTATAGGAAATCAATAGATTTACTTTTACTATTATTTTTATGTACGTTGCATATCGGCGGCCCAACAGGGAAGCTTTAAATTTTTATTCGACATGTATATTATGCGAGTATTTCATGCGATTTTCGCGAGACGCAGATACAGTAGTGTCCAAAATAAGAACAAACATATCATTAAAAGATTGACAAGACTACAATGATTTTAGTGTAATTTTGTGTTTTTAATGTAAATTTGCAGTGGATGAATTTTAAATTTGTAATTTGGCGTGAAGAACACAATACATGTTCATATATTAGTGTAAGAGTCTCTCCAGATACGCAAACACGTATTTCATCTTACCACAAAATCATCAGTACGCATCACTCGACAGATACGTTCAAAAAAAAAACACCAATGCCATATTACAGAAGTTATTAAGACAGAGCATAGAAGAACACTGAGCGCTGCTTATTAATGAACGCCAAAACACTGACTCCATAATATTAACTTGTATTCTCCATGCCCGATTTTTAATAATAATATTTTATATTATTCGAATTTTATCTAAATAAATTGGAGACTGGATTATTCTTTTGCATATATTTAGTCAGAAGGTTTTGTCGTAAATTTTGATGTGAAAGCAATGTAAACTTGGAACATATTATTAATTATATTGTATGTATTCCCATTTCTCAAATAAACAGACAATATTTAATCGAAAGTGTTTCAGTATACATAACACTTTCAAAAAGCTTCAGTACTCGTGTATCTATTAAGCAACATATAGCGCCATCTATGTATCAATAGCCGGAAATCCGTAATATATTTTTCGCCAATTTTTTTAAAATTTCCTTGCTCAAAACAAATTCCGTAGCAGGCAGTGGTACCATAAAATTTGAGCAATTTCGTTATGATAATTTTCGAAATGAAAGGAGTCCTAATTCAATGCTAAAACACACTCAGTCCAGATTTGATAATGAATGCTTTTCCTGCTTGTTAAAATGGATGTGACACTAGAAGGATAGCGTTTCATCGCAATTGTTTTAGATTCAAAGGATAACGACATTTATAGAAAATAGTAAATAATATTTTTAATAGCTAAAGTACTAAAATGTTTCTAATGCGTCGTTATAAATTGTTATTCTAACTATTCAGAGAAGATAGAAGATATGCGAAAGTTTTCAGACGAGGTTTATTATTTATAATCTAGCGTTATACTAAAATACGATGCCCTTTCTATGATAAATTATTATTTGTTCTTGCTACTGAAAAAATCATATCGGGCAGAATCTGAATCTGGTTGTTATTCAAAGTTTCTTAACTCCGTTTTTGACCAACATTTTGTCCATTTTATAAAAGACATCTTTGGAACTGCTATTACTTTTGATGTTTCCGCACTGAAACTAGGAGTTGGGTTTTGTTACTGAAGGGTGATGTTCAACAGACTTTCAGTTTTAGTGCTGCGGTTCACGAAGATGCGGCTTGATGAGAAAATCTGTAGGTCAACGTGTAATAGAAGAATGTATTACGCCTACCGTTAAACACGGCGGTGGATCGGTAATGATTTAGTGATGTTTTGGTGGTACGCTCTGGTGATACTGTTAAAATTAACGGAATTTTAAAAAAAGGAACGCAATACCTTATGGAGCCAAAATTTTGTATTCTAACAAGATAACGGCGCGAAACATTGTTAACGAATATTTCATGCAATTGGCAGAAGATGGAAGAATAAAATTGATGGAATGGTCTCCCCAGAGCCTCGATTTTAATTCATTCGGGTTACTGTAGGAGAACTCGATCGGAAGGTGCGGCAATCAGCACCAACATCTGCCACTGATATGTGGAGTAAGCTACACGAGGCAATATCATAAATACCATTAAATATTGGCTAAACTAATAGCCAGAATACAAAAACTTAAAAACTGTAAAAATTTACAAAATATATTTTCACGTTTTTGTTTGCATTTTTAATTATTTCTGCTAATACTATTATTTTATGAGGGTGCCCAAATTGAGTTATTATCAACAACATTTACCAATTTCTTTATTTCTTCTTCTTTACCCTCTGTTGCCTTTCATTCTTGAAATCAAAATAAGCGAATTTATTTTTGGAAATAAACGGTTCCCTATCCAGAAACTTTCTCAATGTGCGGCGTTCGATTCTGGTAATCGTAATACAATGGTTTTAATTAGACTACCTCACTCCTAACTAATAAACAAAATTCACAAATTTCAAAACACTTAAGAAAATTATTCTGTATTGCTGTCTAACAACGATACTTAGTAAATGTTATTCTTCTTTGAAATATATGTTTTTAATATCCAAAAATTCTCCCACCATACAGGTGTATATAATGTGTATAATATCAGTGATAGATTTCCTCCTTGTAGCAGTTCATATTCAGTATACGCGGGGCCCTTTTTGGCGTGGTTGTTTTATAATAAGTACCTTTCTCTCTCTTGCTTATAATGTATATTATTTTTCTCGCCAGCAAAATAATATATAAACAAAAAAGTGCCTCTTATATATTCAATTTCGGAGTTTTGTATCTCGTTTTTTGTCCCACTGTGTGGAAGAAATCTATTAAGAGAAACATTTTCATTTTATTTCCATTTCTTTTGTCTCATTTATCATTCTACTTGTGCTTTTGTTCATGATTTTTTATGTGCCATAAAAATGATTGATATTTATTGACCTCCTTAAATTTTAAGAGGATTCGGTGACACGCCATCTTGATTTTATTCGTCTAAATCTTGTTCAAAGAGCCAGAAATTATATACAAACATCAAATTCTTTTTTAAACATAACACAAAGCGTGACAATAAAATTATATTATCCCCAGAAAGTTCCATGAATTCTAAATATCTTGCTTCTATAAATAAAAACAAATCAATCCTGTTTTTCCCTGCGAAATAGGTTTTTAAATTAAAAATATTTTGTCTCTTCTTTGCTTTATTATAATTTTAATTTTGAATTCGATTTTCACGACTCATATTTTATCGCGAAAATAAATTTTCGCCAATAAAAAGAATGGAAAGGACCTAATGAAACAGAAATGAATATATGTATAAAAAAATCAAACTCATTTAGTTTTTCTTTGGGTCCATTACAATTGTTTCATTAATTGGATGTTAAATGAAACTCTGAGGAAGCGAGGGAAAATGCAAAAAAAAGACAAGGCGAAAGAGGAACAAACCACGATAGGGGAACTAGAGGTCAGTGTTGAGCCTATGTGGTTAACAAAAAAATTTTAATGAATCCGGAAGGATATAAAAAAATGAGAAAAAAATTAAATACATAAATAAAAACATATCGATTTCGTACGAAAATATTAAATAAAACATGGAATTATATTATCGTTTGTGTTGGAGTTTGTTTTACAAACGCAAATTAAAACGTGATTTGGATTCTTTAAACAATCTAATTGAACATTAAATTTTGTTTTTTCACCTTAAATTTGTTCTCTTTAAATAGGTTTTAATTTATATTGCCTGTGACATTGTTTCCTTTTGAAAATAATTTCTGCTTTAACCACTTTTTATTCAAAAAAAGGTTTAAAGTATATCAATACGTTAAGCACGTATTACGCGTTTGTTACAAATGAAACAGACGTGTAAATATACACATCTGTAACTGTACACATGGACAATACACCTCGTATTTTTCCAGCACTTACTTCTGCTTAAGACACGTGTTTCTGCCATCTATAGGCGTCATCAGTTAAGCTACTGAAGTAATTTAATACAAAATAATACAAATCTATTTAAAAACAGATTTGTATCTGTATATACATTTACGCTTAAATCGCCTACAAGACATAGCAAATTTCGTCCTATCCAGGTGGCACTATATAATAAGTGACATCTGACGGACGAAAGAGACTGTGCCGAAAAAGGCAACCCTTCCCTTGACCGGCTAAGCCGGTACATTTGTAACAAACGCGTAATACGTGCTTAACGTATTGATATACTTTAAACCTTTTTTTGTATATTTGCTGCCATCTGGCATCGTGTTAATGGACCTACACCGATATACGTATTTTCTTCCCTTCTGTACTGGCTTAGCCGGTCAAGGGAAGGGTTGCCTTTTTCGGCACAGTCTCTTTCGTCCGTCAGATGTCACTTATTATATAGTGCCACCTGGATAGGACGGAATTTACTATGGCTTGTAGGCGATTTAAGCGTAAATGTAACATTCTCACTGCGATCTCTGTTACAGCAGCATCGCAGTTGTGAGCACCGACGACGATACATCGTCATACAAACCCGGAAGCAATGGCCGGACGATATATCACCACTACTATTACGAACTTAGCTCTTAAACCCAGCTTTAAAAGAAGATGCACTTCGCAGCAACGACAGGACGCGGAAACCATCATAAGCCAAACCACGGAGGAAGAAGATATTCAAAATCTCTTACAAAGACAACCGCAAATATTCATCGTAGATCCCGACGAGCCGACGGTTAAAATAGAATTATTAGAATCGCCTAAACAAGAAGCAAGCCCGGTAAACCCGCCCAACATCAACCCGGAACTCAATTTCACCATCGAACTCCAAAACGTTTTTACAAATCCGAAGAAAACGTCGAAAAAAACAAAAAACCGAACACGAAAGTACACCAATCGTAATAAAAAACTATACAGCGTCCTCGAAAAAACTAACGCCGAGGAAAAAATGGAAGAAGACACAAACGAACTCACTCCACAACCGTCAACATCAAATAACAGCACTCCCAGGGTATGTGACAATACAAACATTACACATAACACAAAAACTGAAACACGAAAACCACACAAAATCGCACCAATAATTATAACTGAAAAAGACAAATGGGCACACATACGACACATACTTAAAACACACAGCATTAACACAGAACAAAACAAACTCGTGAAACCAGGCATACACATCGAACCGACAACTGACGAAGACTACCGAAAACTTACTCACACATACTCGACAAAGAACATATACAATTTTACACTTTTCAATTGAGAAGTGAAAAGACACTAAAGGTAGTCATGCGAGGCATTCCTACCTTTATCACAGACACTGACATTACAGACGACTTGACTGACAAAGGCTACCCGACATTAAAAATTAAAAGAACGAACGGCAAACACGGCATACCGGCACCACTGGTATTAATCGAACTAACGAGACAGTACAAATCAATTTATAACATACACGACTGCTGCGGACTCACAATTAAAATAGAACCATTAAACAAACGGACAGACATAATATAATGCCACAAATGCCAGACTTTTGGACACCATCACAAAAACTGTAACGTAAACTACAAATGTATGAAATGCGGAGACGAACACTCGACACACCTATGTACAAAAACGAAAACAACCCCACCAAAGTGTGCAAACTGCGGTGGTCCTCACCTATCCACATTCATAAACTGTCCTAACAACCCAAACAACCCTGCAAACAAAACCACACCCAAACCTAAATACATACCAGCACCACCCCCAACAACTAATCCCTGGACTCAAAAACAAATAAACACTACACTTAACACAGTTGACGAATTAGCACTTGCCTTAGGCAATATGCTGTTAGCACTACACTCGACAAACGCAACAAAAGAACAGATACAATACTTCGTAACGCAAACACAGACAATAATAACACTCTACAATAGTAAACATTAAACACACACATAACTGAAACGCAAAAAAATGTGATGATGACCAGTAAACGAACACATATGACTTAAACGCAAAAAACGACTAACACACAGACTACACACACACAACACAGGACCGCACAAAAAACACAACAACACACGATTAATATTAATCAGACTCAAACACATCACAACTCTGGCAGATACGAAACAACGGAGTGGAAATGGAGGCAACTTCGACCACAAAATAAAATTCAACGACTCACGCGTAAATGTATATACAGATACAAATCTGTTTTTAAATAGATTTGTATTATTTTGTATTAAATTACTTCACTAGCTTAACTGATGACGCAGAAACACGTGTCTTAAGCAGAAGTAAGTGCTGGAAAAATACGAGGTGTATTGTCCATTTGTACAGTTACAGATGTGTATATTTACACGTCTGTTTCACTTTTTATTACACATTTAAAGGATTTAATATTTCCAGAATTTTCTATCTTTGTTTGTACAGAGTAAGTTAGGTGTAACTAGAAATATTTTGGAAGATATCATGGTACCTTCTTTCTGGTTTCTGATCAAGAATCATTTACGTATTTCTACTAGAACTAATATGTTATTATATGCTGCATCATAATAATTAATCTTTCAGTTTTTGGTACTAATACTAATATTCTACTCATTGCAATTTTTAAGGCTGAGTTCAGAAAAGCAAATAAGCTATTTGAAGACGAGACAGAAACAAGGTATGTACCTTGTTTCTGTACCACATTACGTACCACATTACCATGTGGTAATGAATAATCACCCAGCAAACGAAGGAATGCGCGTAACGAATAAAATATATTCTTTTAAAATAGTTCACTAACTTGAGCATTTAATAATAATTTTAACGAACACCGGGCGTAAATCTAAAGAAATCGACAAACAATTAGCAAGATAAAATTAAATGTGGAGCATTACAAAAATGTTAATAACAACAACTGAATATTGAACAAGCTTTGGAACAATATACGCAGCAGTAAATGAAACTGAATGAAGGACAACTAAGAGAATATCGTATAAAAGGAATGGTTTAGAACCCGTTAATTGCAAAAAACGGTAGAAAAAGGACATTCCCGGGATCTTATATGGAGCTCAGCTGTCCGAAAATATTTTCATGGGTTTTCTTCTCTTTTAAGATGAATGCCGACAGCTAATCATCTTAGATCGCTCCACGGCTGCCGACGTAATGATAACTCATGGCCTGCTGTTGGGAAACGCTAAGGCATGAATTATTTGCAATCTCTTGGTTGCCATCCTCAGGTTATCGTTATCATCAACGTTGCGAGTTATGAAGGCCTAAAGTCAATAATCGACCAATGTATTCATGTTATCATTTCTCATTGTATACTTGTGCTTGCTTTTTACATCTTTTATTTGTTTTTCTACTATTTTTACTTAATTATTAATTTCTTATTACAATGTTTATAATTTTTAACCAAATAAACTGTCTTTCTAATTGATATTTTTTTCACGGTCGTAAGTTTTACTTACTCTTTTTATCATCAGTTTATCTAACACATCTTTTTTAAAAAAAAATATTTAAATTTAATGTGAACAAGGTCTATACTGAAGTAAAATTGGGCTACCGCAAGGACAGACAACATTATAATAATAAAACGAAAAACTTCATTACGTTAAGATTGTATTAGGATAATACATAATGCATAAAGATGCAGTTTAAATAGAGTAAAAAATTAAAATACTTTGAAGTAGCTATAAATAAGCAAATTAAAAAAAAACAATAAAACCTCATATCAGAAACAGATTTTAGATAGTGTTATAATGTTAATTAAAATTTTCGTAACCATAAGTATTTGGTGAATGTATCAAATATTAATACGTCTCATTATTTTAATGTTAATACAAGTGTTCCTACAACTTTCGCTAATAGACTTCGTATGTTTTATAAGATAAGCACAAAAAAGTGTTATATGAATTGCTGAGCCTATAAAGCCACTTGTATTTCGATATCATAAAAGTGTTCGTTTTCTCCGTATACGTTTTACATAAAATTTGATTTTACAACTTCGTTTTATTAAGTTATTTAAAATAGGTTATTTATACGCTACACTCGAGCAAGGATATGCTTGTATTGTCTTTATTACACGCTAAAATTGAACCCTTTACAGCATATTGGAAGCAAGGCGTTATGTGTTATATATATATATATATTTTTTTATTTATTAACATGAAACAAATTTTATTCGAACGATTTATTTTATAACATTGCGGTTGTTGAACATAAATTAAAAATTTGAATTACTTTTTGAGCTATTTCCATAATTTATAGAATTTAGAATCCTGACGTTTCGGCAGTTTCTTTATATTGTCGTCACCGGGGAACCCTTAGAAAAGTTGAAGTATTAAAGAATGATCAGAAATGCCACAAGTTCCGGATAGGATTTAGACGAATTCTGTATCATTTGGGGATGAACAAAATTAGGGCGCGACTGGTTTCAAAACTTTTTTGATTATTAAACTCAAGCATCTTGCATGGGCGCTCATTGTTGGAATTTTGTGAAACGGAAAAAGAAGAAATTTTGCAGTTAACCTTTATCTGTGATGAAACTATAGTCTTGAGTCCATGAAATAGTGAAGACTATCGCAAGCGAAGAAAATATCATTCAACAAATTTTAATTTTTTAATTTTCCTTTAGAAACTATTTACAATTTTCGATTTTGAAATTTGTAAAATTTAATGCGATTTTTTGAAAAAACTATTTAAGAAAATATGTCAAAATCCTAACGTGATGCAGCCAATATTAAATCAGATCAATATTAAATCTAATTACTCTTAGAATTTATATTTATTAATAGATACATACATATATAGATATATCTGACATGGCTTGAAATATTTTTCTTACTTATTCCCCTATTTATTTTTATGCTTCCTTTTATTTATAATTAGTGTATCAAACTAAACTTATAAACTACCTTTTCCACGATTTTATATATTTTAAAACATAAAAATGTATAAAGAAATTCTTCCAATATAATAGTTATTCATGGATTACGTTTAATTTCTATTCTATGAGGTAATTTAACTCTAGGATCTTGAGAAATAAAACAAAATTTCCTATTGTTGAAGAAAAAATTAATGAATTAGTTTTGCATGTATTGCATGCCATTTATTAATTATTTGTTAACGTTTATTACAATTTATCGTTAAATCATTAATGTTGCTATTCTCATTATTCTCCCTGTTAAGAATTTTATTTACTATCGCACGGACATCGTTGCATTACAAGACCTCCCGTCGTGTATGTTCGCGTGCTCACATGGATTAGCCTTCTCATATAAATAAATGTTTATTTCAATAGTTAATTATTTTCTATTATGTACTAGTATAATATACAGTGTTAATCAAATAAATTGGCCAACACTTCCTAAATACACAAATACCACACAATGATGCTATCGTAATTTTGAGATTTGGTACATGTAAAAAGTGTCAAAACCCTTTAATACATATTGAATATACAATATGTACATTTAGACAAACACGGAAATATTTGGAGGGAAAAATTTAGAATACAAAATTTGGTAAAAAACTTTATAGACTCAGCAACTTTAAAATTAACGTGTTGAATCGTTGAATAGGAAAACTAAATAATAAAAAATCCTAAAGCAGTCTCCATTGACGTATTAATAAATAATTTTTATTCACCTTCGAATTTTTCATTATAATTTCTGAAGCTGAATCAATTATGTTAACATAACGGTAGAATAGCTTTTTTCGTGAAAGTATAATATATAATAGATGACAGGCTAGATAGGTCTCCGATATAATTGTATAGAATTATTTGACGATCTGCTAACAACATAAAAAAGCAATTGTCTAAAAAGACAAAAATTAAGATCACGTGTTTGTAGTTGAGTCACTATTAAAAAAATTTGCTACTGTAGTTGTAAAGTCATTTGATTATCTAATAATAGCACCAAAAATCAGTTGTGTGGAAACCCAAATACAAGTACATCTGCTAGTAATTAGGTATCTAGTACAATCTTAGAATGATTTGATGATCTAGTAACAGCACAAGTTCACGTGCTTGTAATTAAGAAATTAAAAGGATTAAAAGGAAATTAAAGACTCAATAATATAAATTTTTGACGCAAGCACAATTTCACTATCTAGTTAATAATCACAATCATTTAAATCTTGTTACATATTTGTAAGTATTTAATTTTGGGTTATTTTGAATCATATACGAAGTTAATGTTTCTTTTGAAGCCGTACACATTTTACAACGACACAATCTGCTTTGCGATTTCGTAATAATACTGGAATATTAAATTTTAAATGGCGTTCCTTCTATAGACTTGCCCATAGTTCACGTTTCTTCAATAAATTTGTAAGCAAGAACTTCAAAATGGTCAGATATTTACTTTCAAATAACTCGGTTATTCTTGTAATTTAATAAATTCATGAAAGAAAATTATTTGCTTCATAATTACTGAATCCCAAATTTTCCAAATTGTTGGAGATGTTTCTAAAAAATTCGATGTAATTTTATTTATTAATATGTGCTGCAAGCATCGTCTATGATACATTAAACATACTTCAATTTTCAATAAAAATATGATTAAATGCGATGATTCCTTTTATTTGTATCTTCCAAACATTTCCTTCTGTAACTATACCTTAGAACCAAATCAAAGGTCCAGCTAAAATGATCTCGTAACATTTTAATCTTACCTTTAACAAAACTAATTTTCCTTTCCATTAAGAAAATCCTCCACCTTACCTTTCCAACAAGTGGAACGTCTTATTGAATTGCATCACTTCAAATTTTAAGGTTGGCATTTTTATAGGAAAGTTATGGATGTTAAAAGAGATAAAGGTGCAGGACGAGGAAAAGAAAAGGAAATCCTGGGTGATTTTTAAATATTAAAGGAGACAAGTTGTTTATTCCCTTGTATTCCTTTACGATATTGCTTTAGTATATAAAAAAAAAATATGTAAGAGATTGTTTTTATACGTTTTTTTTTATTTCGGTTCTTTTTCCCTTCCGTGTTCGCATTATTTGCCCTTCCTGTACTAACCGCGGCGAAATTCTTTTATAAAAATCATTCCACCACACATACCTAATAATACCAAAGTGATTCTTTAGTACCTGTTTGTAATATATGAATAAGATATGTGGCCTCTCTTCAGTTCTTCGTATCACACCGGAACCAGGAGGTTCATTAACCTACTTATGTATATGTACAGTCACGAAATATATGTACATCAAGTATTTTATTATAATATCGTAAAGTTTAATAAAGTAATATCATTATATTTAATTAATGGCTCATGCTAAATAAATGATAATTATTTTAGTAACAAATAGAGCCAAAAAGAAGTTTCATCGTCATCTAAAACAAATTAATATTGGAGAAAAGGTATCCTGCAAGATTCTAAATAGAAACGTGCTTTTTTCTCATGTACGTCGTAATAGTTCTAACTTCAAATCTCCTAGGAGCTTAATCTAGACGGAAAAATAAACACAATGAAATTATATTAATTTTTCTACTCCCATACTTGAATTGGATTATTAGATATACAGAACCTGTACTTTAATGATGTCCATTAAGATACAAGTTTACATCCAATAGGAACGCGACATCCCAAAATTCGGTTAATATTCAATATGGTCATGACTACCTATCTGACAGATCTAAAAATTAATTAAATTTGCCAGTTCTCTGCAATTTACTTGCATGTTGTTAAATGTGTTTTTTTTTGAAAATATAAAAGAATAAAAATGAGTTATAGTGACAGTGAAATGGCAAATTTGACCAGAAATTATGGAACAAGTCTTAGTAGTCTCAGACAATTTATTACCAGCGAAATCGGCAAAAACCGTATTGAACATAGTTATTATTATATTGGCTTGATGCATGAATTCAGGGTAAATTTATTAAATTTTTAACAAACAAAATACATGACTATATTCCGCTCCATTATTCCCAAGGATTCGTTTTATTTTTGATAACTTCCTCAAGTCTTCTAGGCATTGATGCGTTGTAATTTTTTCCAAAAGTTTTCTTCTTCACTTATTACTTCCCAAGTGCTAATAATAGCTTCCCATACCTCTTCGTTGTTGTTAGGTTGAACATGATTTTTGTGTAACTTTTTCACAATCAATCCTCAGATGTTTTCAATTGGGTTTAAGTCAGGGCTATTAGCAGGCCAAGGGAAAACTTCAATATTTTGGGTTCCAAACAAATTTCTAACATTATTTGCGATGTGCACTGGACAATTGACAAGTGTTGATATACAAACTTGTCGTGATATTATAAGTTTACTGAAGGTAACATGACGTTTTCCAGAATATTCAAATAATTTGTAGCGTCAAATCTTGCACTGATCCAACTCGATACATTTAACTTAAAATCATCCCGATTTCTTTAAATTATTTATATATTTCGCATCGAATTTACTATTTTCTGGCCGGTAAACTCCCAATTTTGAATTTTTTGATTGAAAAACCTTTTTCGTCCGTAAAAATTACCTTATTCCAAAAATCAATACCTCTGTACACATAATTTAGAGAAAATATTACTCTCGACTGTTTTAATTCCGAAGCTTTTATTCGCCTGCTAACGGTGGGTAAAGACCCAGGATAATTGCTTTGATATTTAGCTTCCTTTGCGGTGGAAAATGGAGATTGCCTTAAAAAATTTCGTAACTCCGTATCTTCTTCCTCGGTAGAAATTTTGCGTCTCCCTGATCCATCTTTTCTAGATAATATTTGTTGTTGCTCCCCACGCTTTTTTACATAAAAAACAGTAGCCTTGTTAGCGTTTAAAGCACCAGCGACTGCTCTTATAGACCACTCATTTTCAAGTTTTGCTACTATTCTAGCTTTCGAAATTTAATTTTGGCGACATATTGTTCAATTTATTTGAGATGTAAAGCAAAACATCACTGTCATGTGTGATAGCTGTCATAGCGTTTGACATTAAATTGTACGCTTACAACAATTAATTTTAAGTATACGAGATTTTTTTGAAATCGACAGTACTTTCAATCGACGATCGCTACTAACAAGGACATGGACTTTATTAACCATTTCTGGAGTAGTTACAGTAAATGATGGCCCGGAGCGGTCTGCATCGTCCATGCTCATATGGTCACTTTTAAAAGCAGGAAACCAATTACAAATCATTCCATGAGATATTCACGATAATATTTGCGTAACTTTTTCCGGTTTCTTTAATTGTTTTTCTACGTAAAAAAGAATGTTTTCTCCATATTTATACAACAACGGAAACAGTTTTTTTTTTAAACGAGTATAAAACACAAGCTATCTGCCAGAGTCGTTTAAAATTTTGACAGTAGACATCAGAAACATGGAGGAAGACAGCAACATAATCATCGTAGCGAAAGTGTTGTCAACCTTTGAAAAGTCAGTTAAACCGCCCTGGTACATTGTTATAAGAGTTTTCTGAATTTTAACTTTTATAGAATAAGCCACGGTTTGCGATTTATTAAAATAACACTGATTTATTTAGAAATATCATTTCTATTATGCATTCAAATTATATTTTAACAATCATATTAATTTCAATTCCTTTTCCCTCTTTACGAGATTGAAAAAATTAAGGACGAATAAATTTCAAAGATGAAGAAGGAATGAATGAACATATAAATTAAAATAATACTATATAAATTTTGCTTAAAAGTGATGAATGCTGTTTTTGCTTTTGAGTTATTAAAAGGCAAACAGTGATTAGGGCCGTGGGAAGACGAAAGAGAGAAAGACGACAATAATTAAAAAAAGGGGGGAGTAAAAGGCCCAAGCGAAAAGAAAAAAAATGGAAAACATCCCACTTCGCTTTTGCCTTTTTTTTTATTTTTTCCTACAGTTTAATTTAGCCGGAGTTAAACTTTTAATCGTTAGGTGTAAAGAAGCGTTTGTATTTGTAATAAATGGGAAATTAACATTTTTTCGCTGTCAGTAAAAAGTTTCAGGAATAATGATATTCTAAATTGTGTAAAAGTTGGAAGGCCTTTACTTTAATACTACTTTAAAAGAGGAGAAGGCTTTACAGAAGAATCTTAAATGAAGCTGTAATATCTCGGTATTAATATTCGTGTATTCTCCATTCATATAACTTCCCCCCACCCCTTCCCACTTTGTAAATTGATTTTTTTTCTTTACGAAAGAATTTCATAAAACTTTCTTTTATCTGTTTAAATTAATTTATTTCGTAATATTTCACGGAGTGTCTAAATGTGATTAAATGTAAGCCTTTGACAAGTCCCTTCTCTTCAAAACTTTTAAATAACTAATTTAATTATATTGCTATTTGAATTAAAAATAAAAGTATGCTACTCCAGTGACAAGTAATTTAGGATACTTAAAATTCGTTGGAAGGAAAAAATGTAAGTGGACTAAGTTTGTAACTAGGGGATGACCCAGCGGGACCAATTGTCTGAAAAAGTATTTTCAACCCCATCTGAAGGCCATACTGAATCGCATTTAATATTCATTAACTTAAAGAATATGCATGACTATACTTTTAAATAATTCGTGAGATAATTTCACACGATTCTTTTGATTAACTAGAAATTATGCAACATATCTTCTACTATATTTAAGAATTGAATAGCAAATTTTGAGAAACGCTTTTTTAACACAATTATTGGAGTATATGGAAGCTCGTTCGTAAGTGATACTGGAAATAAATAAATAACACAAAAATGCTATAAGAAAATTCCAGTTACGCCCTCAAAGTATGTTTCGAATTATTTTGTTATATCGTAAATTGTTAAGCAATCCATGACCGCAGCTTCAGAATGGCATGCATTGTCAGAGTAAGCACTAGAGTAAGGAAGCCTTTGCAAAATTCCCGACTTTATCGTTAGATATGTTCAAAGTAATATCCTGAATTCTTAATGGAAAGATAATATACCAGTTGATTTTAATTTTTTTCAAAAGTTCTTGAATTTTAAAATGTCGCATTTTATGTCTGAAAACTCTCCTTGCAATTGCATTATTTTATTTTCTGTTCTTAAAGTTCTTGTACTATATATGACTATATTCAGACTAGACATTTTCATTGGATTAATTTGGTGGTAATATGCAAATTTATTTCTCATCCAGAAGCCTAAAGGCAGACCTTATCAAAGGTGTGAGAGCAACCCATCTTGAACATATTTCTACTATATTTAACACTGATGACAAGAATGTTTTTAATCTTTTAGTTAAAAATCAGCAGAATAAAATTTGACTAGTTTATATTCAAAATTCGCGTAATTTTTTTTATGACTTCAAGTTTGTTTGACTAATGTTGGTTTTTATATATTCCCATAAACACTATAGTACCCGGTATATTGAACCACAATTGTCAATCCATCGAAGATCTTCTATAGAAAATTAATGGGTATCTTTTGTTTTTTTTGAAACAAAGTATGAATAGAAAAAAACACGTAGTACAACCTGGATGAGTGTATTATAGTACTAACAATACCGGTTGTGAAAACCTGCAGAATTCTATTTTTTGAAATCTATATTTTACTCCTCTCCTGAAGCACCCTGTATAGGTCTATCTCTATTAATTACAACGCTACCTATGTCCATGTTCGCGTATTATTGTTTTTTCATTCTGTAATTAATTTCCAGACAATTAATTTCAAATTAGTCACAAATTGTTTTAATTTTAGTACGAATCCATTTTGCGTATTTGTTTTTAATTATCTTACGCCACATATTGTGTCCATTAATCTTTAAACATCGCAGAAGCATTTCGTGCGCCATTCATTTTTCTCCCCCTTTTATGCTTACTTATTCTTCGAATTATATGGTATGCAATTGCTATTTTCCAGCTTTCTTTTGTGCTCAGCGGTGAACTATCGTCTCGGACCATTTTTCTCTCTTTTTTTCGCTCCTAAGTGACCCATATTTCCTTTGTTTGTATTACATAATATACTATGTGTGTTTTGTTGATATTTTCATTTATCAAATTTTTTTCTATCTTCGTTTTCCTCTCGGCTAGAAAATTCACACGATCACCTGTAATTTATTTTCTTGATGTTTAAATTTTCGGTTTGCTAAGAAGTGATGTTTTATTTAAACGTTTACGCGAAGCTTAGAAATATAAATTTGTAATCCACAGAAAATTACATAGGGCAAACTAGAACACCTATTCTTCTAAATATAATAACATGTAACTGTGGTAATTTTATAAAATAATTCTATTAAATGAAAATCGCATGCTTAAAAATGGTACCACAATTAATATTGTATCCTAAATACGTATTTCGACAACTAATTTGTTATTTAAAAAAAGGTAAAATGAATAATTACAGTGTTGAACATCGGGCATGATAAAGCTAGCATAAAGTGTTACGTCTCATGTTCTCTAATGTAATAACTCTTATTATTTTGCAATCATTTCTAAAAGAAGCTTATTAATCTGAATGGAACTAATTCGTATTATTCGCTGTTTCACTAGTGTCATTTATTCATATGCATCTTCACAATTTTACTAGGTCTTCTCTAACTAGATTTATTTTAATAGTCTACATTTCTCAGTTTTGTTAGCAGTATTGTATCACCAATAACATACAGCGATGCACAAATCAAAGAATGAACGTATTGAGTCTTCAAGGTTACAGATATAAATTTTTGAAGACATATTCAGGGCAAAGGGCAAAGAGAATGACCAAGGAAGAGTTGGTGTGAAAATGATCTATCAGATATTATTAGATCTATCAGATCTAATAACAGAAAAAAACGGCGTTTAAGAACTAAACAGCAAAAACAATTTAAATTGTTATGTGCTTGTGTCTCCAACATTGCGCGAGTACTGGCGGTAGAAACAAGTTCTAACTCGTCTTAGCATGCAAAGTTTAATTTTACTGTGTACCAAAACAAAAGAAGATCAAAAATATATCCGTTGATTCACAATAGATTTTTTAAATTATGTCTGGATGATGCAAATATTAAAGCAAAATTCTGCTTCTTCTTACAATTCTTAAATGATTGAATTTTTATTGTAAAAAAGAGAAAATTTTTCAAAACAACATATATCATAAAATTATGAGAAAACAAACACCATGATGTCATGGATTTTTCCCCGAAGAAAGAAATAAAAGAAACTATAAAAGACTATATATTTATGTACATTTTATTACAGAGAGATTATTATAAAGATTTAACATTTTATATGAAAATTTAGTATAATGTGTATTTTTGTCCACGATTGTAGATCGTTCGTGATGGTCAGATGTTTGCAGTTCCCGCCAAATTGGACGTTGTAGTATTTGCATATTGTAGCTGCTTTTATTTATTTTATGTTAGGTGGGGCTATTTAAGCTGTTTCAAGGATACTGATATTTCAGAGATTTATAGTTCTTGAGCAGATAGGTCGTTTTTTTTATTACTATTAAATAGAACTTAATTTTATTCATTAAAACTTTGGATAATTACGGTGTGTGTTTCTATTAGTGGTTTGATGTCTTTAAATTTCATTCACGAGTTTTACGAGTTTTTTTAAACTTGTAATTTGGTTCAAATTGACCTATCTGTAAAAAAAAATCTCTCATTTTGTATGTGAAGTGATTACGACATTAATTAATGTATGTATCTTTTGTTATTATCTCTATATTGCTAGAAATAAGATTATATTAATAATTAAATTTGAGCTCAGTAAAATTAATAATTTTAGGTTTATTAAGTATTTTGTAATCAGAAGAATATTGAGAAGAATTGTTAGATTTTCTTTAGTGTGTTTTTTTTTTAATTTAATATTTTCAAGGTCAGGTATTGGAGGGAAAGTGTATTTGCTTCATGTTCATTGTACGCATGAATTAAAGTAATTGCGTGCGCATTGCAGATCATTTTCTTTTTTATCGTTTGAATTTTTGGTTAACGTAGTTTGAAAAGTCTGACAGTTGTTCTGAGTATTTAATTAATTTGAATTTTTGCTCGTGGTCATTTTATTGAGGTTTTTCTCTTTTACATTCATATTGTATCAAAGTTTCCTCAATACTGAGATTTGTATCAGTTCGACTTTATACTTTGTAAAGTCGTTTTTTTTTTCTTTTTTCCTTTTTTTTTTATGAGGGATTAAAATTGTAAGGGGTAATTTGTTGTTTCAATTCCTAATTCCCTGCGTTTTAATTTTTGGCACGACGTACCCTACGAGGTAGCCCTGTAGATCGAGGAGCTCAAGGAAGGCGACCCAATTAAGGTATCAACATCACAATCCATTGCAATATGTCAAAAAGTTAAAAAAATGTACACGACAGTAAAATGTAATGGAGAAAGTATGGTGATGCATGTCGGCATCAGATCTAGGTCAATTTTTCGTGTACATATACTGCCACTTTGCAATCTTCTTTTGCAAATTTCGGTAAACAAAGTATTTAAGAACCCATCTGTAGATGTACATCAATTAAAGTACATGTATATACCATATGGAAACATGGTAAGTTAACAACACCGCTACGACACTGTTGCGTGGTAAGTTAACGACACGTCTCCGCCATTAACTTACCACGTTTCCAGACGGTATAATAAATAGAAAAATAAAACAGTAACTACATTGAAGAATCAAAAAAATATTAAAAAACTTTGCAAACCATTTCAATAAATTAATATGAATTATGTACTTATAAAATTTACATTAATAAGAAATTTGCAAGGTAGTTAATACTTATAGAAAAACCTATATAGAGTGATAAAAAAATTGGAGCTTATTTTTAACTGAAAATAGTACACACAAAATAATGATAAATGAAAAAGAAATTGTGATCAAAGTTACAAAGTAACAAAGATAGTCACACTTATGCGAGCAACACAAGAACACCTCCTAGAGCAACGTGCGTCAACACATGTGGATTTTGCACGACGGTGCTCCACCTCATAACAGTTACAAAGTGCGTGAGCATTTAAATAATACGTTTGGTGACTGATGGATAGGTAGAGGTGGCCCTATTGCATGGCCACCTAGATCACCCGACTTGAACCCGATCGACTTTTATGTATAGGGACAAATCAAAAATTTGGCGTACAATAACGATAATGAAATTGAAAACATTCAATTATTGACTATACGACTTCAAGATGCGCAGACACAATAAACAGGCACGATATCCGAGCGTGTTATAACTCGTGGATACGGCGAGCACAAGCTTGTATTCAAGCAAGAGGTTGTAACTTCAAACATTTGTTCTTGGAGGTGTGAATATCTCTGTTACTTTACAACTTTTATCACAATTTTTTGTTTCATTTGTCATTATTTTGTGTGTAGTATTTTCAGTTAAAAATAAAGCTCCAATTTTTTTATCACCCTGTATAGAATCATAGTGAATGTAACGTGATAGATTTTTTGATCACTTGTGGGATCAACATGACAATAATAATAACATCTATTTCAGCGGTATTTTCTACTGATCTAATCACGAGAATTAAATATTTAAATGATTCCGTTTGTAAATTTTTTAACACGAGACGTGCCTTTTCGGGCGAACATTGTAATATCAAAGTGTCGCCGTATCGTCCGAAATACCAAGGGACAGTACCTGGAATGGTATCCGGCCTCTGGGGTGACATTGTTAAAAAAGCAGAAGAAATAATATTTAGAAATTGTGATATATATTGTGAATACATTGCGTCACGTTATAGTCTCTTCCACAAATCGTGACACAAATATATTGCTTCCAGACAATCATTTACCTCCTGTTCTTTAAATAGAAAACGGATTTTGAAAATGGTTTGATTAAAAATGAAATTTTTCGTTTATTTAAACTTCTTTATTTACTACAAAATATGTTAAATTCTATAAAATAATTATTATTAATAGTTATTCTTCCTATATATTTCAACTTGTTTCTTTTTAGCTCATTTCACTGTACATTATATATATATTTTTTTTAAAAGCCTTATTAATTTACCAACTATTAGTTTAGTTAATTTAAAAAATCTTATTCAATGAAATTCAAATCTTCTCGAAATCTCACGATTTCTCATATATCAAGCAAGCCACAAAATTTGTTTCCTAGATAGGCCGTGAACGCCTGATATAGACATATAAGTCACGTCTGAGCTTAGAGAATTGACGAAGTGATATTTGTAAATAATCTCAAGTCGAATTGACAAGTTACGATTTAACCTATTACTAATAGTACGAAATGTATGGAAGATCACTTAATCAATCTAAGACGTAACTGATTTAATCTATATGATACACTGAAAATATTTTTGTGGCCCACTCCTTATCAGGTACACAAATAAGTCTCCAAATTATGACAGGTCGTTAGTATGTACAACGGGGAAGACACCTAAAATCAAATACCCTGCTGTTAGTGTTAGGGAAAAATTACTTATCACTAGAGCTGAGGATGTTTGCGGTACGGCAGGACCGTATGTAGTGCATCCCCACCAGCGTATAAACACGATGCAGCGAAACACTTTAGTTAGTCGTTAACTGGCAACGTGATCGTGTGTTGTCTTGAGCTCTATTTAATAAGTATGACGGACGTGCCCAAGCCAAGAAAGCGCCCATTGTATAACGACGTGAAGAAATTTATCCGAGACTTTCCCGATTTGTATTATAATGGAGCAAAAATGGTTTGTAAATTATGCGATAAACAGTTACTTTGCTGGGACAAATACGACTGTAAAAGACATGTTGAAAGTGTACACCACAAAGACAAAAAAAATAATGTGCTGTCTAAAACGCAATTCATTTTCAATTTATTGACAATGCTACTCGTCTGCGATGTGCCAGTTCACCTGCTAGATATAAAAGCCTTTCACGACTTTTGGAATAAATACAATTCCAACATAAAGCTACCGTCACGGAGAACGTTACTCACCTATTTACCAATTGTGCGTGAGGACATTGAAAACAGAATAAAAGCAGTAGTAAATGATAAACAGTTATGGGTATGTGTCGACGAAACGACAGATCGAAAAAAACATTCTATTGTGAATATTATAGTGCGTGTACTAGATCCTGTCAAATCAACATTTCCCATTTTATTAGCCAGCAAAAGATTGGAAAAGTGCACTAGCGAAGTAATTACGAAGGTAGTGCTCGATACGCTACAAAAATTTCAAGTTTCAACTAATCAACTCCTGATGTTTATGAGCGATGGTGCTGCGACAATGCGTTCTGTAGGCCGTTCTCTTAAAGCAGATTGCGAGAGACTTTTGCATGTGACATGTAAAGTTCATGCTTTACACCTTGTGGCACAAACTATTCGGCAATGTTATCCAGAGGTGGATGCATTAATAGCAACCACAAAGTGTTTCTAAAATCTCCCAAACGAATTCGAGAGTTTCACAGTCGGTGCCCTGGTATTCCCGAACCACCAGAGCCAATCCTTACACGTTGGGGAAGTTGGTTAAAGGCGGCATTTTATTATGCCAAGTGTTTCCAACAAATAAAATCTGTGGTTCTACAATTCAATCCTGCCGAAGCTGTGGCCATTAAGGAAAGCCAGAGACTCTTTCAAAACCCTTCCCTTGATGCAGATTTACAAACTATTTATAACAATCATATAGGATTGTTTAACGCAATTGAGAAATTTCAAAATACTGCATTATCGTTAGCGGAGTCACTGCAAATACTGGACGATGTACACGCCCAGCTATGCGCAGTAAATGACAACAAAAATGTTAATGTAATAGAAAAGTTCGAGAGTGTGATAAACAATGATTTTGATTTTGCCAGATTAAAACAAATTAGTAATGGTGCAAGTGTAGATTCGGTTTCTATCTATAAAGATTATTTTAATTGTGCGTGTGTTACATCCGTAGATGTCGAGCGGTTTTTATCAAAATATAAAAAAATTTATTCATCACGGCGTACATCGCTCACCGCTACAAATATGGAAACGTATCTAATGCTACAAACTTACTGCAAGTCTTATCCACTTGGCGCTATGCTATAATAATCGTAAATAAGGTAAGTGTGTTATTTATATACAGTACACATAACTGACATACCTAAGTGATATAAATTGCGAATGCATGTAAAGCAATAAAATCACGCATGCATCACCGATCGAAACAAGGTCATTATATTCGTGCGTTTAACTGAATACTATCCTGGCACACCGCAAACATCCCCAGCTCTACTTATCACAGATTTTATTCTTTAATAAGTTTTCGTTTATGTTATTGCCTATCCTAAGACTTTACTTTTATTTCCTTGTGAGTTATCAATAAACTATCACTGATATTCATCGGTCTCACTCGCACGGCATGAAAATTTTAGTTCATATAGAATTGTACATTTCTATGTCGAATCCTATGTGTCTAAAGCCCTACATTGAATAAACCATTTTGCTAAAAAAATCAATAATAATTCAGACGATATATTATTAAACAAATAATAAAGCATATTTTGAGATCTGGCCATTAACCAATAAGTATCAGATCTCGCAAAAAATGACAAAGTATGTCCAGGACCTACCTTAACTTCGGATCGTTTCGTAAAAATTCATTAGATATTTCCAATAAGTGGTTTTATTTTTCTGATGAAACTAATAATAAAAAATAAAAAAGACACTTGTATACCGTATGTTTAGCGTCCGAATAAATCAAATAGATTACTGTAATCGATTTTAATAAATAAATGATTCGATGATGTGGGATAAAGCATCCCAAAATTGCTTTTTGAACAATAAGATAATAAATAAAGGGAATCAACGAACGAATAATAGAACGAACGAATATTAGGAAGGCAAAAAAAAAGACTTAATTTAAAGTGCATGCGATGTTCTTCAATTTCACAATACTCCCATGCAGGTTTTAGATTTATGTTATACCGCAGTTTTAGTTGAAATTACATTGCTGTACGAGGGTTAAATTAAAAGTAAATTAAATCGAAAATATTTTTTTTACAATATTACCAATATTAATAGGTGTGAAAATGTATAATTCTTATTGAATATGGCAACTTAGTTATTGAAAGATGTACAAGTTTTTTAATTTTTTTTATGATTATTATATTTTATTTAACTAGAACGTATAACGAAAAAGGTAATAACACAAAATTTGTTAACTTGAATTTTTTTATATTAATTCTATTTATATTTAGCCAGCATACTTTAATTTAAACATAGCATAATTAAATAAAACGTATATGAAAAAGAAAAAGGAAAAAAGACTGGAAAAGGGACAGGAAGACGGTTACTTGTGTTAGATTCACCACGCTTATTTGGCGTGACACAATTAAAAATGTACACACCCTAATTTATTGTGAATAAGTTACCCACGCCGAAAATGCAATCTGTTCTATTTAATGCAGCACACTATTCGTCGTATAAGCACATATTCCCAGAGCTGTATATAATTTGGCGAATATACGGAAAAAATACAAACATATTCGTCGCGCCTATATACACAAACATGTTTACACAAGATTCAAATTAAGGCAGGGTGATGTGATACATTTTTATAGACACATAATATTTTATAACACTTACACAAATATAATTAATTTTTATTTAACAGTAAAACGTTCACTAAGCAAAAATTAGGAGGAATTAAAAGCAGAATTGAGTAATATACTTCGCAAAACGAGCACAAAGTAATGTTTTATATATCCGAAAACATGAATACTGGTGGTTGTATTGTATTCTCCACACCTGATTTTTAATTAAGTTTGTATATTATTAAAAATGTTCTATAAATTTTATAAAAAAAAATAAGGTTTTACCCATTCAAGTAAATTTCAATTTATATTATCTATTTTGAGTTCTAAAAAGAGCAATGGATTATGGTGTCCTAATAAAGTGACCACACAAATATCACGGGAACTGTAATGGAAGACTGTAATGGATGGAGATTATGTTTACAACTAATTCTTTCAATGGAGACTGTGGTTAAATAAAAATTTAAAAAAGGTATTAACCCCTTACCACAATTATTAGGTAAAATACGATAAATACGTATTTCGACAACTAAGTTGTCATCATCAGTAGGTAAAAACTACTAATTAAAAGTCGCACATGGGGCACAGTAAAGTAAGAAAAACGCTTCCGCACAACTACTATACACTGCAACCCTGTTAAGACTGTAAAGAGTCTTTACAGGGTTGCAGTGTATAGTAGTTGTGCGGAAGCGTTTTTCTTACTTTACTGTGCCCCATGTGTGACTTTTAATTAGTAGTTTTTACCTACTGATGATGACAACTTAGTTGTCGAAATACGTATTTAGCGTATTTTACCTAATAATTGTGGTAAAGGGTTATATACCTTTTTTAAATTTTTACAGCTAAGCTGAACATATCTATACCGACCAGGGAACAGGCAAAAACTCGCTTGAGTAATTGGGACGCCGGCACCTGGTTTAAGGATGGATCACGATCAAATCGGGGCACAGGTGCAGGTATCTATGAAATGTGCCATTATTTAGTCTGGGGAACTTCATGACGGTTTTCCAAGGTGAATTGTTTACAGTCAATACAATAACTGGTACTCAGGCGACTATTAAAGCAACACGGTGTAACAATATAACCAAGTCCTCAACAGAAAGAAAGAGGAATTTCATATGACCAGAACCTGTATGTGGAATCGCTAAGGATTCCGCTAGAAGGGATCTAGTTATAGCTAGAAAGAAAATATAAAGAAATGGAGGCTAACGGAAGGTCAGCTTTCAGCCAACCTAATTAAATGTAATAAGAAAGAAATTAAAACTATCATCGGAATGATAACAGGACATTGTCCTTTAAGGAAGCATCTCTGCAGCATGGGCTTGGTTAGTGAGCTCTGGTGTAGAAGCTGTGAAAAACGAGAAGAAACTAGTCTTCATGGAATATGCACAGAAACCGAAGAGACTTCAGACAGAAACATTTCGCAAGAGATCCATTGGATCTTACATTCTTTTATCGAGGACACAGTACTAGCAGAATGGAACTGAGAGATCTATTTGAGATGGTACAAAAAGAACTAGCGCATGGACTTACTCCGTCTAACCCTGAAGAATTAGAAGTAGATTAGAGTTTTTAAAATAAAGAAAAGTTTAGAACTCTGAAAAAAACTGAAATATTCGAACATAAATATAACAAGACAGATCCATCTCACATCTCCCTGAAGACAACTGATGGAAATTGTACATGATTTTCACTAGTTCATCACTTCAGATTATAAATATTTAAGATTAATCCTAAAGTTAGATATCTTAAGTATTATGCAGCAACACAAAGAATAGAATTTTCTCAAAAATTTCGTATTTATAGAGATGCTACGAAACTTTTTAATATAAGTATGGAAAAACATGAGTTGGTATAAATGGCTTTATCGGTAAGTTGCGAACAAGTTTCCAGTTTTGGCTTATTTCGGTTCACCAAAACAGATCATGTGAATAAATCAAAGTTTCATAATCAGTTGCTTTGTTTGAATGGAATTTTTCTTTGCTCCATTTAACGCGAGCTTTTTCCCCAATAAATAGATGAAGTCAGTCGATACATTATTATTGAGTTAACTCACACAAGAAACCGTTCTCAGTCATCGTTCGAAGTTGTTCACGAGAAAATTCAATTTTCTCACAACGTAGCTTGCTTCTTTGAAGCAATACGCAAATGAAACTAGTTGATTTCTTTACAAAATGTCATATTTTAGGAAAATTATACGCTACCTAAAATCTATAATCCTTGATTATAAACATTCTAATTGTCAACCCAATTAATATGGACGTGGCTTAAAATACGTTTCACCCTAGATTAAACGTAAACACTAATAAATAATTTATAATTACATAAAATAGTAATCCCTAAAACTGTTTTAGTTCAACAATAATCCAAATGATTATTTTAAATTAAGCGGTCAAATCTGGAATACAGTAGCACTATTTACATATTTGTAGGATTTATAACATCTACGAAATAGATAATAACCAGTTATTGCCAGAATAGACTCATGGGAAGATTCTTTTAGATAATTAGCAGATACATAAATCAAATTGTATATTTCACGTATAATATTAGCATACCACATAATCAATAGCAAAACGTAAACGCGAATACTAGAAATAGTAATCGATAGATAGAGGCAAGGCTTTAAAATTTATAAGGGTCTGATTACGTAACAATTTGACTTTGTATTGTATTGTCAATGATTGAAATACCTCTGGGACCGGGTTCATTTCATAACCTTGTTAGTATTTCCTGTCGAATTGAGTCTATTAAATAGAGCGATCACAGCATTACCATGATATCTAACAGAAATATAAGAACTAAATTAAAAATTCCTGTTTTGTATACGAAGGTAAGCAGGGTGTAAGGAATATGGCTGCCGTTCTTAAAATATACATTTAGTTAAATTAAATAAAATGAAATTTGTAAATAAATTTTTACCGAGTATTTTGAACGCGAAGTAAGGAAAAGGTGGCAACGTCGCACTCACCCCAAGTATATTTCACAGCTGAGCTTCGTTAGTTAATCTGTTGAACGTTATGCCAAGTATATTACGGTACATACTAATGTACTCACCCTTATTTCGACCTATGAATGTTTATTCAATATCAGACATAATCTAACCAATCATAATGAGCTAATAATAAACATGTATTAACTAGGTACTTACTGTTTTTACAACAAATCTTGGAAATGTCGCCGTTATTTTCAACACAAGCGTTATATCTATGAATCCAGTTTTCCCGATCACGTGTGGATAGTCGTGCGAATAGACAATATGTGTAATAATCGAATGTTCTTAAGAATCGTAAATTGCACGCTGAGCGTTCTATTCATACGAATATTATTGTGAGATAAACGGAATAAAAGTAAATAGACGAACCCCCAATAAAGCTTTAAGTAAGATAGCTCAAGATATGCTAACTCTTTTATAATTGTTATTAACCGTTAATGGTTAATAGTTAATTATACAGAAAATTGTCATTAAAGGTTTTTTCTGTTTCTGCGTTTACTGTATAAATCTCAAAAATATGCATTATCATTAGAGACAAAGCACCTCGAAAAACGAAACTTGGTCGTGGAAACTACTGATTTTTGCCATACATTTTATTATACTTTTTTTAATTGTTTTTATGCATTCTATCTATTTTTAAAAGGATGTCATTCTTATATATTCTTTGTCTCTTTGAATCTCTCTAGCAAGATGTTAAGATGATCTTTTATTAGTATAAAATTATAACCATCTAGACTTCGATTATATTTAAACAGCCATTTTTTTTGTTTACAATTAAAGTTTAAATACACTGGGTTAATGTTTAAAATCTGTTTCAAAAATTGAATTCATTTATTTTTATTTTTGAACGCGATTTATACTGTGGCTCATAAACTTGAAACTTCAGCCCTCAATTTAGTTAAGTCGTGACGCATGATCAGAAAGACTTCTGGCGCCTAATAATAACAGTTGATGAAACCTAGATGCATCATTTATACACCCGCAATAAAGCAACAATTGAAACAATGAACTGAGGCTGGTTCAAGTGCCCTGAAGAAGGCGAAGACCTGACAATCGGCCGGAAAGGTTATGGGTATTGAGTTTTAGGACTGCATCGGGGATTTTTCTAATCGAATATTTTTAAAAAGGTAAAACAATAATCGGTGAATATTATGCATCCCTTTTATACCAATTGCACGGCGAAAGACCCCACTTATATAATAATGGACGTGTTGGTACTTCGATAGTTCAATGACAAAAAACTACATTTCGAGCTCGCTCCTCATTCTATAGATTTGTCCCCGCCCCCCAGGTTTTTCTTTTTCTCAACCTGAAGACTTGACTCGGTGGGAAAAGATTTAGATCAAATGAAAAAGTAACTTACTTTTCTAAGCGAAAGAAAAGACTTGAATGTCGGTGGACTAAATGTAATGATTTACAAGGGAGTATGTTGAAAAATAAAATAAGTTTTTGTCAAAAAGTTGTTTTCGCAATACCAGTTTAGGATCATTTTATTACGAAAATATTTGTCAACGCTTTTAAACAACCACATGTCTTTTTGTTTCATAAACAGAACATTCTCAAATAAAATGACGTTTTGTTTGTTTTAAAAGCTTGACGAAATTTGACCTTTAAATAAAATTATAAAAGTGTGCGAGAAAAAAATCGACAACATTTTTCTTTGAATACAGTAGCGTCTGTTACCTCTCTATGCCACGACCATATACATACCCGCTGGTTATGTTCAGTCACAGGTCTTCTGCTCGGATACAATTTATTTTTTTAATGTACGTCCATTTACGTTTTTGTACAAAAAAGATGTCAGATTACAACAGGCAAATTTGTTACCTCTACCACGGTCACTTAAAAAAGCATATTTCATTTTTCATTTGAAACATTCTTAAATGGAAACGCGTATAGTCTGTGACAAAATGATAAGTGTTAGACTAGATAAATATGGTATAAATTTGAAAGAATACTAATCTATTATCTACAATCAACGATAATTACAGACAATTATATTAGAAAGAAATAAATGCAAAGAACTTAAAATTTATTTTGAAAAAAGTACATCCAAGCAGAAAATAAACGTAATCTTTGGAAGTTCAACATCTAGAATACAAAATTATTATTATTTAAACAGGTTTTGTACAAGGGTGTTTGTAAAAGTAAAGACCTCACGTTTGTCGAGAAATTTTTATTTAAAATATTGTAACAAAACTTGCTTTACAACACATTGATACCTTAGGTACAAACAAAAACGTTACGTGTTGCTTCCGCACGAGCTGATCGCCTACTGATTTCTTCTTGTTCCAATTTGAATGAATTTCTGGTTGGAAAGAGATTTGGCTCAAACGAAGAGGTAACGTCTAAAATTGATGACTATTTTGAAGACCTTAAACAATCTTCCTGTGCAGAAGGTATAAAGATGCTTGAACACCGCTGAATTTAGTATTGGAAGGTTGTTGGAAGGCTTTACTTTCGAATAAAAACTAAAAATTTCACCGCACCCTCATATATAACATCAATATCAAAAACATAAGAAGTATTCGATCTAGAACAAACACAGACGAAGTCTCAAGTGATTTGCTAAATTTCAAATTATTGATTATTTGTTTTAGGCGAAGTTTCATCATTGTATCCCCTCTTATCGAGATCATATCTCGCGACTTAAGCCTTGTCATATAAACAAGTTAAAAATTGGTGTTTAAATTTAGAAAAATTTAGAAAATCAAATCCAAATAAACATTTATAATGCCAAAATTAACTAATTTATTCATTAGCTTTTATTTTGTGGGGTAATATTAAAAGACGATAATAAATTATTTAAAGTGAATATACGCTTATTGATCTTGGAATAATTTAATATTGTTATAATGCACTAGAAATTTTAAAATCTTGCAGGCTGCGGACGTGGTAAATATTTGAGTAGCCGTTTTATTAGATTCGGGGCTGAAACTGGAGATATTGTACCCGTTTGGGCCATTATATCGGGTTTTTGCGAAACACTGCATTAGCTATATATACATACATGCATATTTTGCATTCTGGCATCACCGAGGGCGAACACAACCGCGACACGAGCAACTATAGAAGTGCCTGAACAATTTAACTTGTTAAATGTAATAAATATTTTAATCGGGTACTTTTCGATTTCTCCTTTTCTTTATTCTGTTTGTAGTAGAAATAAAGACAAACGAACTCGGAATATTGAGTGTGAAAAAATGGAAAATAATGTTCATGGCAGTATATATGCGTACAATTTTATATAATGCGATGTTAAGATATTTTAGATAATTCGTAAAAACTCAAAATATAATAAATGCGCAATTCTAATTACGTATTTTAAAAAATATGAATTATTTTTTATATAAATTAAATAAAAATATGCCTTTACTTATATACTTTCTAAGATGATTTAGAAAAAAAACCTCTTGAAGATACCAAAATAAAGACATGATATATTTCAATTTTGACGAATGGTAGCGAAAGGTAGCATTATTCAATAAAAACCTAGATACTTAGACGCGAAATTCCTAATGTAACCGAGTTATATTAGTGATAAATCCACCCAGATGTCAGAATAGTGAAGAGATATCGCAGTAATTGCACGCGATCATGAATCAATGAGACAAGCTTTTATTGATCTTGAACCACATCCAATCGATGCCGTCAAAAGATAAGATAGTTGGAATTTGTGAATGGATGCATCTAGAATGACATAAATAATATTAGAATAAAGACCCTAAAACAGGAGACCATTAAAACAACTCAGTAGGATATGCGAGGTATGTCTCAGCAGTAATGAGAATTAATTTTTTACGCTCAATGTGGCAACACTGCATCAGGTCGAAGACGACTATATGTGAGTGGAAAGGGTAGGTACCCAATCAGAAAAGGTGCAGTCCACTCATTTCAGTGTTAATAGTTGTTGGCAATTGTGTTGCAATACCGCGTCACATGAGAAATTCAAGCATGTATCGAGCAGCGATATGCAATTAAATTTTGCGTTAAATTGGAAAGAACTGCTTCACAGACACTTCAAATGTTAAAAACAGCATTTGAAGATGCCGCTTTGTGTTAAGTTTTTTAGTTTTTTCGTTAATTTTTAGCGAGTAAAAATCAGCCACCCCGAATCCACCAATATCATATTTACCTCAAAAGTGGAGCATCTCTACAGGTATTCATGTACAGTATGACATTCCCCATAAAAAACGATGTGAAATATCTAGACTTTGACCGCTATTTAAACTAAGAAAACCATATTTGGACCAAAAGAATACAACTAAGGATTATTTATAGAAACATACATTAGTATACGTATTGAAAGTTCCAATTGATCCTGGAAAACCAATTACTTATCTAAAAGTACATATTAAAATCTACCGCCAGTAATTCAAACATTAGAAGTTCAGTCTAAAATTCTTAGTCAAAATCGTAAGCCTTTATGATTTGTATCAAACAACGTTATATGTATATCGGAATCTACAAGTATCTTTTGTTCAGGATACGACACTGACTCACTGGACACTCAGCATCATTTATGTTCATATGATCATAACGACATGCATCAAATAACTTTTGAACCATTGCATACTGAGGTGCAAAATTCTCGTAAAACCTTTTCAAATCTTTTTGGGCTATCCTCGCAAAAAGTACTATTTTATCAGACAAAATTTTTACACATATTCACAATGAACTACGAACTTTCAAAACATGTGAAACAATAACTATAGGAAATATTTACTTGGAATTTGTTAGATTATCAAATGTCAAAAACATATAAATCTTGATGATCCTAATGCCCTCTATCGAGATATTATGGTACGTATTGTTTTATATTAAACATATTAAGTAAAGGTCTAAGAGAGAGAGTCCTTATAGTACACCAGCTTCACGCAAATAGGCATTTAATTATATAATGTATTACTTACTACGTTAATCAACAGAACAATAGCATCTTCTGAAATGTTTTCTCTTCCTTTTAAACCAGCCTGTATAACCAATTGCTTTTTACTTTAAAAAATCTTCCCATATATAAAACAATAAATAATCGATACCTGTTTTTTTTTTTTGTAACATAGTTAGGGAATGCTATTACCAACACATTTTTTTATATGTCAATAAAATTATTATCTCTTCAATTTGTCGTATGAAATTCTATCCCCTTAGCGATTAATGTTTCTTTCGCGATATCTTCCGTAACATGAAAAATCCAAAAATTGAATAAAAAAAGGGATTCTTATTTTTATCGTTCTTACCACCTTTTAAAATTCAATATATCTTTCAATCACAGTATGTCTCTGTTCCCACAATCATCATCAATCATTTCTTGCATCAGCATACCAGGTCCGCCGATAAAATTCATTTTTTCAAATTATTTTATAGCACTTTAGAACATGCTTATATAGTTACAACATAAACTAGTTGTCGTAAGTGAATCATCGTAAGTAATGTACCGAAAGGATAAGCTAGAATACACGTACGAGAACTTCTAATATAATTATTAAGCCTGTAGTAAAGTCGTGAAGCTTATGGTTATTGACAAAAAGCAACAATCGCATAAAATATTTATGGAGTTACATATTCAGTAAAATATCGAACTAGACTGTGTTGGGTAGTCGTAAAACTTTTAAACCATAGCTGTAAAGAAGGAAAAAAACAACTCAGAAAGTTATTTTGTTAATGGGTTTTATTGATTAATTGAGACGTTTAGTTTTCTAGGAATTTAATGACGGGAAATATTACTTACTTAAACTACAATCAAGCTTTTATTTTCGTGTTTGAATTTTCTTTTGTTTTTATAATTTATACACCTACTTATTCTCTTCTGAATTTAGGGAAATATGTACTTATACAAGGCGTATCTATGATATAAAGAAAACTACGAAAGATATTATTATTTATTTTTTATTTATTATATACAAAAACAAATGAAACGCAATATCCTAAATATATTTATATTGTGCATACAGCTATTTTATTATTTATTAAACCAATAATATGCAATTACGTTCTATTTCTTTGCTGGTGTAACATCTTTTCCAACAAAGATATATGTTATTAAAAAGTCAGGTCAGTATCCTGTCCGAAAATCTATTAACAATTGCCTAATAATGCAGTAGTTAATTTGCCTGCAAGATTAGCAGCTTCAAAAGTTGTTCTCTTAAAAATAGTTCCGCGTTTTTGCTAAAGATTAAACATTTTTTTAGAACTTTTATACAACGATTTGAAACTACAACTAGAACAACTAAACACAAGAAACAAAAGCACAAATACATCTGCCTAACAATAACGACATACAGCTATGAAAAATTATATTAAGATAAGATACTAGGGTAAGAGCCCAGGTAAAGACTAGGATAAACTCACATAGACTTAAACATAGACAGCACTTAAAAGGGTAGATCAAACAGACAACCGAAATCTTATGAGCACGGGTTAAGCATTTTTGAGAAGTTTTGGACAGCAACTTGAAATAACAACCAAAACAATTCTTACAATCTATGCTGTGATGAATCAGCCGACGATACGTCGGGCACCGTCTAGAAAAATGTCGATGAGGATGAATCGAGAGATCGAATATACTAGAATTTTCACTTGAATATAAATAGCACTCAAGAGGGATTTAAGCCATTCCACACCAAATTATCGCCGAGTGATCTTACGTAAATATAAATACATAAATGTTCTGATTATTAGTTATTAGTTTTAAGTTGTTATTTGGTGTCTTCTGTTTTTATCGATAATATACTGTGTGTTTAAATTACCGTTATTTTTAATTAAGAACCCCGGAAAGAAAAATATTTCAATCATCGTATACCAGATTAATAGTTAAAATTTTATTATTGCCGGCATTTTATTTTCTTATTATGTATTGAATTATTAAACTATAACATGCATACCATTTTCTATAGTTTTAAATCCTGAAGAAATACACAATGTTTATTCGAAAAACATCGATTTTAAAAATAAAGAACCGTAAATTCAAATAATGTTCTGTGTACCCAGTTATATATCTATATCGTGCATTATATATATATATATATATATATATATATATATATATGTAAGTAGACAAAGAGTCTTTGCCGTTAAAACAAGTATGTAAAATAAAAATTGTTGGGGAATCCGGCAATAAAAACCTTTAGTTAGTCAATTAGAGTCCTTTATTTTTTACCTTATATTTCGCTCTGTAGATTTAGAGCTTCATCAGAGGTCACTTTAATCAAAAGAAATTACAACATTAGCTAATTTAGTCTACTAATTATAAGATTAATACTATATATATATACTATATATATATATATATACTATATATATAATGGACATTTTCACATGTTCTTGAAACCCCGCCTTCTCTATATAAATAGGAATAATTGTTTCAGAAATTATACAATGTATGCCAGCAAAATAAGTTGCTTCTCTTGTTGGATAACTTGGACATTTTCATTATTGTAAATTGCTGGAAGGTATATATAAATTTTGCATATTTATTAGGCAAAATTTTGGAGGAGGTACCGACTGAGAACGAAATATTTCAGAGAATAATTAATATTAAGATGAATTAATCTGCAAATTATCATCATCGTCCGGCTTTACGCAACTTTTACTATCTCCTTGATAAATTATCAATAAAAAAACCTAAAATAAATAAATAAAACTTTTCGTCCGTTTGTCTAAGTACTGAAATTTCAAATACATAATTTAATTAATTTGATTTAAAAAAAAAAATTTTTTTTGTTAAATAGATTCAAATATTTAAATAAATGAAAATGAATACACGGACCTATAATTCGCCAAGCCATCTATAAATCTGAAAATCACAAAAATTTGACTTGTTACTCAAGCTTTCACAGTATGTGTAGAAATATGTTAGCAACTTTACAAACTATAAATGCAGAAAAGTTTGAATTTCGGATTTATTATTTTTATATATTTTTTGTTTATTGTTATTAATAATAGAACTTAAAGAGTTGTTGGTTTTGAAAGTTATGTTATAATTATTTCCCGATAAGAATTTAGACATTTTGTGTGTAAGATTCCGGTATAAGTGTTTTATATTTATTATATATTTCAATACTGTCTGTAGGGTATACTAATTTAATAACTTTCTTGTAATTTTGTTTATTAAGCATATTGTAAATAATATCTGGTTTATATTTATTGTCATAGGCTATTTGTTTGGTGTAGTTAAGTTCTTTACTATAGTTTTCCTTCGATAAGGGAATCAACAAATAGAACGAAGCCATAGATGTGTAGATTTATTATGAATTACTGTATCAGTATGTAACGGTTATATAGCAAAATCATGTTTATTGTTTTTGTTCGAAATAGATAAATCTAAGAAATTTATTGTTTTATTTATTTCTTTTTCAATAATAAACTTAATATTGGGATGGAGATTGTTAATATATGATAAAAATTGATTTAACTGTCTGTCTGTTCCAGTAAAACACTCTAAAACATCGTCCAGGTATCTATGCCAATAAATAAAATGTTTGCAAAGGGAATGTTCATTAATTTTCTTTTCTAAATTGTCCGTAAAAATTTCAGCGAATAGGCGGCTTAGTGAGATACCCATTATTAAACCATTCTTTGACACAGTATAAATTATGTGAAAGGAAAATAATTTGGGTTTAAACAGACATTTAACAAATCTAAAATAATTAACCACTAAATAACAACACTGTTAGATTTTTACTGTTTAATGTATATAACACTTGACAATTGTTTCGCTCACTATCGTGGCTTCATCAGAAATGTATACAATATTACGGGTAGGTAGGTACATCTATATAATAAGGCACAAATTATGAAGACGGGGAGGTATACTAATTATTATCGTCTGTTGTTTAAAGTATATTATGAAAAACTTCAAAGAATAAAATTTATATTCAAAAAATATTTAATAATCTATTTGTTTCTAATTGGTCGTTTAATAAATTATTAGAAGCTCTATTTTTATTAATTTCTAGAGATTCTAATAAGTTTAATTTTGGTCCTTTATTTTCTATATGTAAGACATCTAAGTTGTAACTAAATTTATGTTTTTTTCCCAACCTAAACGATCTTAGATGTTTTGACATCCTTTTCTCGAAAGTTCTTTCAGTTTGACCAATATAAACCTTAGAACAGTCACTGCACGTCAACATATAGACTCCTGATTATTGGTAATTGGGGGTTTTATCTTTATTGTTTTTAATGAATTTAGATAGTTTAGTATTGTTTGTTCCGAATGCTACTTTTATGTTGTTCTTGTTTAGGAATTTAGAAACTTTATCACTAGGGCTACTTACATATGTAATTGTTTTGTATTTATTCTGGGTATCTTTTATTATTATTATTTCTTGAATATTTTTTTATGGAGAATTTTATCAATCATTTCTGGTTTCTAGTTATTATTTATTGCAGTTTGTTTTATTATCCAATCCAAAATCTAAAATATCTTGATTAATAATAAAATTTACATTGTTTTTTTTTGTTAAAAGTTCTTCTACAAATTTTAAAACATCTTCAAAAGAAACACTGTGTATCGAAACAATTGTTATGGTATTTTAAAATAAAGTAGAAATTAAATGAAATTATTTTTTTCATTTTTATTTTATCGTCAGTATGAATTTCTATCAAGTAAAGGTTATTTCGATTCGAAACATATTTTGAAACATCATAACGGTAGCTGGAAAGCTCTTGTTTCTTAAAAGATTTTAAAATGGTCAGTTTCATTTTAAAATCTCTCTCAGTTAAGTAAAGAGTTTTAACGTTAACGAAAACGTCTGTAACAGTTTCCATAAAACGTGCCAAATTATTTCTCCGGGCATCCAAGAGTAAGAAAGATGTTAAACAATAATAATGCTAGATAGTTAAGTATTTCATTTATTTATAAAGGGACGGTTAAATTAAAAATACAACCTTCGTTACGGTCTGGCACAACCTTAATGGGAAAGCAGTTGAATAAAGGAAAAAACAACTTTCATAATTAAATTAGAATATCATTTTAATTTTTTTTTTGTTAAAAAGTTCTTGGCGATAGGAGATGACGAGGTCGGCGGAATCGACGGCGAAGCGAATACATTTTCGGCAGAATGAAATTTTAAAATGCGGATAAAATTTGATTCCTAAAATCGGAAACGCGGCAGAAACTCCAGCAGAAACTATTTCACCCCGGGGATATTAATATTCGACATCATTACATGAACTTATGTTTGTTATAATTTATTACGTCACGGAATCTCGGGCTTAATATATATTTTTTAAGGGTGCCCTAAATATATACGGCCATTTTGAATTAAATTTTCTACAGTAAAAAAATCCCAGATTTAATATGTTGTGATTAAGCGCCAAACATTTGGCAGTCAACGTGGTACCGAATATTTACACCAAATAGTATCGTGTAATACATAGGTGAAGCTGAAATTTGTGTGATGTGACAACTTCACTCACTTAGAACGACATTTATTGCACATGGGTTAATCTTCAAACATAAATAAACTAGTATGTATTGTTACATTGTTAGTAGCGGATGTTTCAATGCATGTAGTCATAGAGTTAAGCCTAGACCATTTCAGGGCTATAATACTGTATGATTTCAAAGTAGGCCTCGGTGAAGAAAAATGCATGTACCGCTTACATGCGCCTTTTGGGAACGAAGCACAACCTAGGGCTACAGATTTTATATGGTTTACAGAATATCGCTGTGGTTGCAGGTATTTACATGACGAATAACATACAGGTAGGTCCAGGTCAGCGGTCACTTCTGAAAATGTGTCTCGTGTTCGTAAAATGTTGCAAAAAGAAAGTGCACCTACGCGATGATAGTGGCCACTCTTGGTAAGGCATGAAGAATTACGTGTGAGAAAACGTGAATCACGATGGGTGCCACATAGTTTAACAAAAACACAGAAGGCCGAGCATGTAAGAATTAGCCGTGAAGCGCTGGAAATGTTAGAAAAAGGTGGGCACCGTCTTATTTCTAAAATTGTCGCGGGTGATGAAACTTACATTCCTTTTTATGATGTTCCTATGCGGCAAGAAAGTAGGATATTGATATACGAAGAACAACCAACGCCCACGGCTGTGAAAGAACAAAGTGCGATGACGAAAATTATCTAGGTCGTTTCCTTCAGAAGTACTTGGCATGTAAAATCTGTCAAGTTAGACGAACAAAAGACTGTAACGACCGCCTGGTATACCCAAAATTGCCTGCCCAAGGTTCTCCGAGAATTCAAAATTAAGGACTTAATGCTACACTATGACAATGCTTCGGTGAATAAGGCTAGTGTTACTGTAACCTTTTTGAAAGTAAACAAAATCGAGCTAATCAACCACCTCCCTTATTAGCCGAATCTAGAATGTGCGATTTCTAGCTATTTTCTTAATCTTAGGAAGAATTTATGTCTTCGCTTTTCATGAGAAGAGAAGATTGACTTCGTCATCCACGAATATTTTGAACCAATTAACTTAGGTTAAATTAAAAAGTCTAACATTCAAGATCTTTCAATTAACAACGGTTTAAAATACATATTTGGCACCCAACGTGGAGCGCCAAATACGAGGTGTTCACTTTTAATTAATATCATTTCATATTGATTGTATGTGTATCAAAACTCGTAAAAAAGGCAAATAAATGGAACATTTAATTACTTCACATTGTATTTATTATCTTAATAACTTTCGATTAAAAAAAGAACTAAATATAAGCCGATTCATTCAGAAACACAGTTAATTGTACTTATTTGTTTTTTGGGTTAACGCAACCCCTATTATTTCTCCTCTTTATAATTTTTTTAAACCGCTTTTCATCTGACATCTCCTTTGAATAAGATTAGTGTTAATACTCATTAATTTTCATTTATGCTCTAACTCTTTGTTTTAAACGAGAGACCCCTTTTTTCACTAGCTCCGTCTATCGTATACTCCTCTTTCTTCTCGGTCTCCGTCGTTGTCTCCTCATATTCTCCATTTCATTTTATCACAGGTCGCTTTTGACCATTTTCATTTTAATAAATGAACAGAAAACATGGCAATTTTCAAAGACGGAGTAATGAAGTATGACAAATTTATATATTAGAAGTATTTTTAGAGAGCGGGCCGCTCCGTGCAAAAAAGATCGCGACATGGGAAAAAAGTCCTTTGTTTAATCACTCGGAATTTTTTTCAAATTAGAACCGGGCCCATGAGTATATACATTTATGGGGCTTAATATGCATACGTCTAAAACGACGAGATGCAAAAACATTAATGTAATTTAATAATCGCGTTAGTATAAGAGATAACTACAACATATAGTTTCATTAGTAATCAATATACATTCAAACATGTGTATATGAGTATGTTAATTATGATCTTTCGAAGTGCTTTAATAAACGAATAATTCAGTAAATTATTACTGTTTCTCATCTGTGTGATGCAAACACGCTTAAACTGAAACCTACACCATTATGATACTATTAAATATCAGTATACAAGCCCTTCTACGTTTTAATATACAAAGAAGCGAGAGCATAATCTTATACATATATATTCTTCGTCTTAAATAATTATAATTTAGTATTCATACGCTAAGTAGATCTAATTTATTTCATAAAATATTATATATCGACTTTTTATAGAGTTTACGTAAAGAGAGTGTAATTTTAAATTAAGCTTAAAGCAAACGAAAATATTATTCTGGTATTGTAGAAGAAATAAATACATAAGTACGGAAAACACATATTTAGATTAATTAAAATAAAGGCAAAAATATTTAGCAAAAGCTTTAATGAAATACGAAGAACTAGTTCTGAAGGAAAGTATAGCATCTCATTTTACAATTATATGTATCCTTCTTCCAGATAACATTTTGCGTGCGGTTCTGGTTCTTAGAACCTTTGACAGCTCCACGTTTCAATGAGTTTTTCATTATCTTTTTCAAGAAACTTCCAGAAGATCGAATGAATTCTGTAATTTTCTCCAAGAAGATATTTTTGACTATTTGGTTGATAACCAAGGACTTGTAAAGAAGATGAGTAAAAACTTATTAAAATGTCAAGTAACTGAAGTTTCTTGTAATAACCAACTTTATGTGGGGAATATAAGCTAGAAAGTCAAACTATTGGGAAAGAGAAGAAAATACTTGTTACTATATTAATTTCTATACTACAGCTTACAAACAGCAATTTGCATTTTTCGAAAATCTCGTAACACAACACGATCCCAGTTCGCAGAGATTATTTACAAACTCCTTGAACACCAGAAAAGCAGTAATATTACGTAATACAACACTTTCTCCTTCGATTCCAATAGATTACGTCGCTTTTATAAAGGAAGCGTCTAAGCAACTAAAATCCCTATTAGTGAAGATAAAGTACAAAAACGATTCGAAAATAAGAATCAGAAATGTTCTGATTCTAATTCTAAAATTATGGCAATTACATCTTTCGATGGATTTTAATAGACTTGCTTGCAAGAACCAATGTATCATTTTCTTATCCAAACAAAAAGCTTTTTAAAACGAATTAATCAACTCAATATGAAAAGACGTCACGTAAATTTTAAACCATTATGAAAATTTATAGTTGGAATATTCCTCAATTGGTAAGTATGATAAATATGCCAAAAAGAAATTAGCATATCGATGCGAGAGCTCGCATCAAGCTTTGCTACAAACTAATGCAAATCTGTCTAAAAACAAATCTGTATCTGTATACATGGACACACAGTAAGGTTTGTATGGTAAATATGGTAATTGAATAGCACATATTATTGATTCTTCTTTTATTTACCACTCGTATAACTCACTATGTTAAAGAAATTATGATTTTTAAATGTACTATTCAATATTGTACTTTTTCGTGAATTCCTATTGAAGTATAAGAAAGAATCAAGTCAAATGAGAAAGTAAATGTCGTTTTGTAAGCAACCTAAAAGTTTGGCTTCAAAACCATTATGAAAAATATAAGTATTGTTTTATTCGTTTTCTTTACTTATTACTGTTGTACTAAATATTCACTTGTTCATTCATTCCACATAAATAAATACATATAATGTGATTAACAATATAACAATAGATTAGGAATTGTAAATTTAATTATTATATTAATCCTTCGTAATACCTTACACCTACTAGTAAACGAGACGCATAAATTATTCCTAAATATCGGAATACTAAATTAAATTAGTTCAATTTAATTTCAGGGCAGCCGTGTACTTATTATAAACCCGGCATTGTTAATCTTCTAAAGATCATATCAAACTCACCGATGTTTGTAAAAGCTATATGTATCTCTGTGCATTTTATTTATGCCCTAGAAAGCAACGAAAATTCTCTACTGGAAGCAATCCAGCAGAAATCGTTTCTAAAGTAGCTTGATAAAAACGTATACATTTTTTTAAAGCAGCAAATTAGTTAAGGTTGGTTTGTTAAATATATTTTTTTCTCAATTTATTATCTTGTCATGCTGCTTTTTACATACACGACTATTTTACTTTTAGGAATGTTAGTATTGTCTGTATGTAGAAGTACTGCAAAAGACACATCTATAACATTTAATTGTACAGGACTTGATCAAAGAGGCTTTAGTAATTATACACATTCCAGTAACTAGAATGTTTTAATAAATGCAAGAAATGCATGCGAGATGACCTTTTCTTTTTCTATTTTTTTTTTGTATATGCTTTTTTAACATCATTGAATTATGCTTGCATTTTTCATTTAAAATAATTTTATGCATCACATTCAGTTACTCTATTCCAATGAGAAAATAATCCGAACGTAATTAACCGAAAGGGTGATAAATTAAGAAAATAGGAGTGGCCTAAATATTAACATTCGAAGTACTTTATTTATTTTTGTGTTGCACTTATAACAACAATGGGTGAATATTATATTCCAGAAAAGTTCCTGATTGTCTGCTTTGATTTATTTCTATTACGTATAAAAATTTGATCAACATTCAACCTCTTATGGTGACTAACGTATTTCTAAAGCGCAAATATAAAGATGTTTTGCTTTGGACGTCTGTGATAACCAATACTACGCTAAGCTTGCAAGTAAAAAGCTTGATCCAAAAATTTTCAATGCCTAAGTAAGCTTTCACGGAACAACTTTTTTTTAACTACATATGAGCGATTCTGAATAATACTGCAACTTCTTCTAAACGTGATGGCAGCGTTATATTCCAAGTCAAAATTTGTAAAATTAATACTACAACACTATTCAACAAAGAATTTTGAAGGGTCCAATTATAATTTTAAGCAGATGATAATGGTTCGAAATTTAGAACTTTCTTGCTTAACCCAAGGATGCATATCTGATATAAATAATACTTTACTTTTATGTAAACCGGACCTCGTTAGAAAATGCGACAACACCAATTTATTGAAATAAAGCTACATTTAAGAGAACATTTCACAAAAAACAAATATAGTTATTAGCGGTTCTATTCTCCATCCCAAGCTGGTTGAACAGCTGAATAAATACCTGTTTAGACCATATCAGAACGTTGCATTAATTTAAGAAAATTTAATACAAATTATAAGGAATCAAATATTACTCTGGACCTGCTAGGACCGGTTTATGCATCTTAGGATTAACCAAATATATTAAAATTTTTTAATTTTCAAAATTTGTGCTTTTACTCAAATTATAATTATGACAAAATTTTGAAATAAAAAATCTCATTACATAAATACATGTATCTTAGAAAAAAAATATTATGTTGATAGAATAAGCTTATAACAATTTGATTTAAATATCAAGAAATTGTATTACATTTAAATACGAAATTTGTATGTATCATAAAAAAAATTATTATTTAGGTATTTTCTTTGAATATAATCTGCTTTTTCGGTCCCTTGAAATAAAATATTTGAGAAAAAAAGCTATATTGTCAAGCAACAGATACGAAATGTCCAATTTATATTACGAAGCTAATACACCTGAATTACAAAAGTTATATTTTGAGAGACTTATGAAGTCTGCATTACGTAACAAATTTGTGATTTCAGTCCCACCATATCATTATTTTTTTTTATTAAAAAATAAATTAATATCTCTCCTACAAAATTTCTCTCCGACACACAGTGCGAAATTTCTTGAGTTTACCGGAACTTAATTATTCAAAAAAATAAAACAGTTCTATTTGTTGGTTTTAAAATTTTTAATAAAAATTAATATGTTTTATTTAAAGTTTTTGAGTTTATTTGTGTTTTTTATTATAGAACAATTAAAAAAACATACATTTTATAACAACATTTTGAACACCTATTGAGAACTAGACTCATTGCAATCGTCTGAAGACTCGCAATCATTACATGGGCCTGCAAATCTTTCTAACAACACTAAAACTTCTGGCGTAACTTCACTATGCTTGGTTTTGGGTGCTTTACGAAGACTAGCGATGTACGTATCCGACGAAATAAGCAGTCGATAAAATAAATCTGTACTTGTGTCAATTCTTGACGTTTTTCTAATAAAAAGTTCGCGATATTTTCTGCAGTCCTTGTTTCTTTTCTGAATCAATTTTAAGACCACAATGTAGGCACTCTAACAGCACATAAAAACGTTTGATCAATTCTATGTTAACGCCAGTAATTTCGGCAGACTTTTAGCCCCACATAAGTAGCATGTTTGTGATGATGCACAGGATGATACAGCATTGCATACTTTACCGTCAATCATACAAAAGATCATATTTGCTGTAACCTGAAATTGCTTGCCATCTACAAGTATAGTAGTTGGAGTAAGTTGAGATATTTGTTCTTTCACTTTGTTTACTTCTGAGGTAATTACACTGACTGTTTCTTTGGTAAAGACGAACTTAATGGGGCGACAGTACCGTGTGGAAGAAGAAGCAGGGTTTTTCCAAATTAGTGACTGATTATCACCATTATCATTTACGGAGCACATTTGGATTGGTACCATTGGTACACTAAACATACTATCATCAGAGCTATGTTTGTCCATATACTTTTGTCGATAGCTAACTTGTTCCGCCCCATCAAAACCCCACTTTACGATAATATTTAGTGCTTTACCGTTTGACAAAGTTCTAAGAGTCTCTTCTAGCCCTGTACAAAGTCTTGCTATGGTATGATTTATAAGCGACTGAACTGATACTTCAGCTGAAACTTCAGTTATTATTATTTCCTTTGGATAGCATAACCTCTTTGCCTCCTTTACAACATAATAAGGTGGATACAAAGTGCAACCGTGATGTATTGCTTGATCCCGAACAATGTTGTATTGATTTGACGATAAGTTAGCATCAATAAGTAGCGCCACAGCCTGATCCGGAGTTAATTTTCGTGGGCTGTTTGAAGAAGACATGCCAGCCATTTTCATTTTGCTTCCCCTTTCTGGAGAAGCAGATGCCAGTTCCTTGACAATCGCTGCAGGCTTTCGTTTTCCAGATTGGTATAGCTTTGTTACGGTTGCTTTGGCTAACTCGTCTTGACTACCGGACTTCAAAAGATGATTCACTTTTCTGTTTTGCACTTTAGGATGACAATACCTAAATTCTTTTTTAGGTCTGCCTGCATTGGTCCTCGATCCACTGGGCAATGCATCCCTTAGAGCATTAGAAAACTTTACATTATTTTCAAGCCAGACAGCACTTTTATTCAGAAATTATGCTAAATTTCGACTGGATTCCCTCCATCTTTTTCGTATTTTACAAACCTGTGCGCGAAGAGTTGCCTTTAAACTGCAAAGAGCATCAGATCTTAACTTTGGTGAGCCTATTTTTTCCAAAACAAAACCAATGATGGCATCCAATGTCGGTTCTTCCTTCCACTTTTGGAATATACAGTTATATGAAACTTGCAAAGTCTGTCTGGAAAATGTTTCATTTAAAAGAAGATCGCAAAATATCGCAGAAGATCTTTTGAGTTTTCAACAGAGGGAAAAAAAACTTTAAAATATTGTGCGTTTTAAGCTGGTATTATGTGGTATCACTATTTAAAATCTCCACTAAAGTTAAAAATGTAAATTTAACTTACTTCTTAAAAATCACTTTTTCCACGAATAAATCACACACGAGCAAGGAAAGATTTTTCAATTAATTAAATGCCAATAATTGACAATTTTCTAATAAAATACATGAAGAAAAAATCATGGCCTACTGATTTGCCATTTGTATGTACCACTCAATTAACTTTAACAAATCGAATAGCTTTCTATAGGCAAAAAGTATGATTGAATAAGTAATGCGACTTTCAGGTGCATTTTGCGGTTCTTTCGCAGGGTAAATCCCCAAACTGAGTATGAGGTTTTAGAGGCGGGGTATTTACCTAACAAAATAATAAATAATATTATGCATTTTACGTATTTCAAAAATTGAATAAAGTTCCGCTAAACTTCCTAAATTTCGCACTGTGTGACATTGCAATTTTCAATTTTCTTCTAAAAAAATCGGGTTGGGTTGGTTTAATACATAACAAACCATTTGTTATTATTGTTATTATATGTATATAATGGGCATAAAAGGCATGCAATTTTAATTAAGAATATGATAGTATACTGACTTTCAAAAAAATTCGAACACGCAGTAGGAGTTGATCAATTTGAATAAAATTTATACATAATGTTTGTTCAATCAAACTTAAGAAATCATTACATTTTCTAACTACAATATTAAAAAATAACAATGTTATTTAATAATGAGTGGGTCCGCCATTGTTTCTTATGTATTCAATAACTTTTCGAGACATGCTTGAAATTAAATGATTTATGGTATCTTGGGGAATGCCTTCCCAGGCTTCTTGAATTCGGTGACGAAGATCAAGCAGGTTATTTAATGGTTGGGGTAAATTACCCAGTCGTGTACCAATCGTATCTCACACACGTTCGATTGGTGGAAAGTCTGGGGAGCGAGAAGAACATGGTAGCAGGATCGTTATTTTTTTGTAAGAACCGTTGTCTTGTTGGAAAAGGGGTTCAATTAACCTTCGTAGGTATGGCAGTGCAACAGACTATAGTACGTTTGGTGTGTAATCATTTGCATTCAAATTTCTGTCAATAGAAACTAGAGGTGACCTGCTACCGTATGTTATCGCACCCCATACCATCACCCCCGGTGTAAGGCCCATATGGTGATTGACAGCAAATTCTACATTTCTGCGTTCTCCACGAAATCATCTTACTCTTCCGCGACTATCGTGGAACCACAGACAGAATCGGGACGCGTCAGAGAACACAATACGATTCCAATCACCATCCCAAGTTGATCTGGTGTTACACCACCCAATCCCAACAGCGCGATATCAAGGTATCAGTGGGAGACATAAAAGTGGTCTATACGAACGAAGCCCAAAAGCGCGTATTCTGCGATATATCGTTGCCATAAAGACTCTTTGTTTTAAAACTCCCAACTAAGCATTTCCAATTGATCGAGTTGTGGAATCTCTCTTGTAAAGCCACAATCCTCAAATGACGATCTTTCCGTGCTGTAGTTGCTCGAGGTCATCCAGATCTATGACGACTATGGATTCCTTCTTCAAACCACCTGGACCAACACTGTAACAGTGACATACTGGGTCCAATGCGGTCGAAAATTTGTCTTATTGAAATACCGGCTTCCCATATACCAAACCCTTTCAAATTCACTTAAATTATTGTAATTGCTCCGTAAATGACGCCTAGGCAAAATGAGTTAATGACTTAATAAATTGAGAACAAATCGCTTCAATCTGAAGGAAACGCAAATTTAAAAACTTTTTTTGATAAAACAAAATAAAAGAATTGTACACCTTCTATTTTTTGTCCATAGTGTCATTACTTACTTGTCAGAGACAAAACAAAATAATATAAAAAAATTCGGATTTCTTTGAAAAGCAGTATATTAAAGGTTTAATAATTTTTATTCCAAAAAAGATATAGCAAAGTTATACATCAGAGATTAACAATTTTTACAATTTAAATTTGTAAACTAGACGTTTGTTAGCAAGTGGTATATAGTAATTGTATATCTTATAGAAGAAAGATAAGATACAATCTAATATTGATGTAGGTGTAAAGTAAATAGAAAATAAAGATATTGCATTTATTTGCAAAAATAGCTGGTTTACTATACATTTTTAAAATATAATTCGTGAATCGGGGTAAATTCAAACGATTGACACAGACCCGCGATCTATAGAAGCGAATACAATAAATTACATTAATTCGTTATTACCAATTAGCATTTCGCATGTTGCAATTTAAAATGTGGTCGATTTGGGATATTTCGCTTTTGACATGTTTCACTACGATAGGCAATAAAATACATACGCGACAGAAAAATATACCTTTGGGACGCTAACATCGTTCTATACACGAGAAAAATACACATAAAATATTTATATAAAAAATTAATAACTAATATTTCGGCATATCACGAATAACTCCAAATAAATTAAATAGAAGTATACAGGTGAAGCCATGTTTTCCCTTTTTTTTACAATATGATACTTTTTAATTTGAAGAAATGAAGAGGAAGTAGAATATTGGAAACGTTTTGAATAAATTTCAGAAAATCAGAGAATTTTTACGAGATATTTTATATACCCGGTTAAACTAAATGAATGCAACGACCCACTCGATTTTTCTTGATTTATTTCATTAATCGTATTACTCTCATATATGTATTTTACATAATATATATGTCTTCTAATGTTTTCACGGTTGTATAATATGGAAGTAATTTTTCGGGTATTGTTCCGCGTGTGAATTTGGTTCTGAGGAAAACCTCTATCTTGACGTTTCAACGAAATATCATTCGCCTTCATCTGGACTAGGCTATCGTTTAAATGCGCTGCAATTGAGAGCACGGCCTATTATGCATCAACGCTTCCTCCCGTCTCTGCTTCAATGGTGGGCCATTTGACGGTATATATATATATATATATATATATATATATATATATATATATATATAGTGTTAATAAGAATTAAATTTCTTATTTATTTTAATATTAAAATAATAGACTTGTTTATTGGTTACATATATCCCTACACCCTATATAACTGGATTATCCGAAAAACTAAACAATATATTTAAACCATTTAATTTTAAAATAGCACATCAAAGCGGAAAAAACTTAACATTCCTACACACCAAACTAAAAGACTCAACACTTACACTAAAACAATCACATACAATATATAACATACCCTGCAAAGACTGTGACAAAGTATACATAGGCCAAACAAAACAGTTACTACAAGAAAGACTAAAAGGTCACAAATACGCAAAAAATCAGACTGCTTTAAAAAAACACCAGTTGACACTAAAACATAATTTTGATTTTGAAAATACCAAAATAATAACAAAGTAAAAAAATACAAAAGCTAGGGAGGTCTTAGAAATGATCCATATTTTCAAAAACAGCAGAACAATCAACGACCGTAACGAGATTGATGGACTTTCTAAACTCTATTATCCACTCATTAAACAATAGAAGACAACCCACCCACACACAACCAAATTTTTTTATTGTTTCCCATTGTAAATACATATACTATGTTCACCTAACACATGGCCTAACCATGCTAACTTTAAAACGAAATAGGAAATTTCAGATCTCAAACAAAGATATTTAGTCACACAAAATATTCTGAAGAACGCGGTCGCCCCTAAAATGGTCTCGGGCGAGCCCGACCAATGTACACATGTGTTTTGAAACGGAATAAATTGGTGAGTTTTTTTATATCATTTTAATTTTCCTTACTTTATTATTATTTTAATTCTAATTTTAATTCATTCATACAAAAGTAATCATTTAATTTTCCTTACTTTATTATTAATTTAACTGTAATTTTTAATTCATTCATACAAATGTAAACATATTTTCTTACCTTTCGTTATATTAATTTTTTGTTTCTAGTCACTTGAAAAAGACTCAATAATAAAAAGAGTCGAAACGTCGTAGAGAAAAATATTAAAATTCATTAAAGGTCGCTAAACCAATAAACAAGTCTATTATTTTAATATATATATATATATATATATATATATATATATATATATATATATATGGTAAACCTAATCAGTAGGCGATTAAAGGTCCGTACACTACTTCAAAATATATGTATTTAAAAAACTCTACATGTTTCGGCTGTATACGCCTTTTTCAAGAGAATACAAAATATGAAATATTCTCTTGAAAAAGGCGTATACAGCCGAAACATGTAGAGTTTTTTAAATACATATATTTTGAAGTAGTGTACGGACCTTTAATCGCCTACTGATTAGGTTTACCATATCATACCAAGGTCACGAAGTTATTATATATATATATATATATATATATATATATATATATATATATATATATATACATATATATATTTAGTGTTAATAAGAATTAAAATTTATTTCTTATTTATTTTATTGGCCGTGTCATAATATTAAAATAATAGACTTTTTCTTGGTTTAGCGACCTTTATGAATTTCAGTTTTTTACTACGACGTTTCGACTTTTTTATTATTAAGTCTTTTTCAAGTGATTAGAACTAAAAAATTAATACAAAGAAAGGTAAGAAATATATTTACATTTGTATGAATGAATTAAAATTAAAATTAAAATAATAATTAAAGCAAGGAAAATTAAAGGATACAAAACTCACCAATTTATTTCGTGTCAAAACACATATTTTGATGAGTTTTGTATCCTTTAATTTTCCTTTCTTTAATTATTATTTTAATTTTAATTTTAATTCATTCATACAAATGTAAATATATTTCTTACCTTTCTTTGTATTAATTTTTTAGTTCTAATCACTTGAAAAAGACTTAATAATAAAAAAGTCGAAACGTCGTAGTAAAAAACTGAAATTCATAAAGGTCGCTAAACCAAGAAAATGTCTATTATTTTAATATATATATATATATATATATATATATATATATATATATATATATATATAGGAGATTTTTTTTAATCGGCGATTTAAAGTTTTACTTCAATATGTACATATTTAAAATAATTTTATTCTTACATGTTTCACCAATTACTGCCTTTTTCAAAGAGTTTTAAATTATAAAGAATCACAGTATATTACTATCATATTTACATATTTGAAGTTGTCATGGTTTTCTGATTATTAGAGAAAATTACATTATTAAATTTATACATTCAAGTCTAAATATTACATTATGTACATATTCATGTTGGCAAATTGCAGATCACTATTCTACATTATTAAATTATAATATTATGATTTAATAATGTAGAGTAACGATCTGCAATGTATAAATTTAATAATGTAATTTTCATTAATCATAAGAAAACCATGACAACGCGTCAACACATGAAACTGATATTTTGGATATTACAGGAGAGCATTAAAGAATTTTAGTGGGTAAAATTAGTCCTCAAAAACTATATTCTTCTTCAGCTTTTACTTTTAAATAAATATTTAAAATAATTCTACTTATAGCGACTATTTCTCTACTTTACCATTTTTGTATTCGCCCTGATTAAAAGTAAAAATTATTTAATTAAGATGTCGTCGAAGATGTCAAACGCATTTATTCACGAGTGCAGGGCAGTAACTTGTATCAAGTCTTCAATATTGCTATGGGTAGTAAATATTTGTGTTGATTTTGAAGTAAATGAAAACAAATAGAACAGTTATGAATCATATTTTTTTATTGGCGACGTATTAATTATTTATTTTCTAAATTAAGCATATAATCCATCTATAGAAAATATATATACGAAATACTCAATTTTATGCCTTAGATATTTTGACAATTTGCACCAAACACCCACTGCTAAGACCAAATTAAAATATGAAATATACTGGCTTAATAGCGGTTAAATTCTAAAGTCGTTACAACTTTTCACTATAAATAAAGAAGATTCAAAAGTAGCCAAGTTACAGTTAAAAATTATACCCAGATTCTCTATATTTTTTTTGACTAACTATATATTCAAATTAAAATAGGTTCATTCCATAATTTTTGAATGACACCCAGGTCAGTTTACAAAATCCATTAAACATGTCATATATGATGTATCTAAGTAATATATGGAATATTTTAAGATCGTCTATCTCAGCGAGGATAGAACAACGAAAAAAGTAATCATATCATAAATGATTAAAAGTAATGGGTTAAGATTAAAACCTTGCGGTTATTTAATATAAATAATCTTTAGAAGGTTATTTGCGTAAAAGTTTGATTTTTTTATAAATCATTTTCAAAGTTGCTTTAACCTTTTAGAAAGAAGTGACAGTATTAATTTTCTTTTTCATGAAAATTGTTACAAGTCCACCGAGTTTTATTGAAACCGGTGAGACCGCATTTATTAAAAGCTTTTCCTTATAAATGCTCCGAGCTAAATGCAGTGTTTACTGTACGAAAGATTGGTGCGAATGTTGAAAATACGCGAATTAAGTACTGCAGGTATATTTGCAGATTTCGCTAAATTAAAAGTTAGTTTTTAATTTAGAAGTATCTTTTCCAAAACTAAACCATATTCTAGTACTATTCTCATTATATACTGAAAATATTGGACGCATTTCGTTAAAAGTAAGAAAGTAATAAAGTTTTGGAAGTTAAGACATTACTTAAATTCAAACTTATAATGTTATTACATGAATTTACCTACTTTTCTCAAATTTAAATAAGAAATATGTGTAACAAATGTATAAGATTTTGACTATTGATACGGGAATGGGTTAAATTTGTTATATTTTTTACAAAACTACGGCAAACAATAATAAATTGACTCACCGCAGAGGACGAGGAGCATGAATACGAAAAAGCTTGTTTGGGACATTGAATGTCAGTTTCATTGGCGGGAAACAACGTTAAAGCACTAAAGTCCTTAGGACTACAACGTACACGTCCTGGGGTAACTACCCTGACCACGCGGCACTGGCACTGGCATCAAATATGCGAGAGACAGAGACCGGTCAGTCAGTGAACTGACAAGCGGCAATTGTAATGCAGTAGACGCGCGTGGAGTTCGTACGGCGCCCGCGCTTCCACAGTTGGCGAATCGGGAACCGTGATGCCGCACCAACACTCATTAACGGGCCCCGCTCCTTTTCAGCGACATGTGATCAACACGCTGTGTTTACTCTAAAGGGTCACCCCGCATTCTATGGTCACATGGTTCATCATTAATTCAAGCGTTTTCCTCGCCCGCGGGGTACACAATTAAAATTCGTATCGATACCGCGATTGCACAAGTCGTGGAGGGCAACGGCGGAAGGAAAAAAAAATTCGCTTCCGTTCACTTGATTTTACCAAAAGAACCCGTCCACTAAGTAAAATTTCACCAATTCGAACTGATATCATTGAGGATTCGTTGGTTATTCATTGTAAATTGATATCTAGCATTACCACCTGAGGGCGACCGGCGACTGATACCGAGGTCTGTTTGTACATCAACTCTAATACTCCTCCCTGTTTACCCTGATGAGCTCAATAGTCACGCTATACAACATTCTATCTACCAATATCGAAGATTAGTACATCATATTATGACATACTAAATATAACTAGAAGTATCGGAACACATTATCGACATATGTATTTATATATATTTATATATATATATATATATATATATATATATATATATATATATATATTCACAGAAAAGTCTCCACATTATAAAAATAGCAATGTTGAATTCCAGAAATAGAAAATTTAACGTCAAATTAACTCTAGACCTAAAATCGCAAGTTTCAGCTAAAAAATACGTAAATTTCTTAACAGGTTTCTTTTTAAAACAAAAAGGTTTTTTCCTATACTGAAAATATTCCTTAAAATAACACCACAAAAAAAAATATGCTGCTTACAACGAAAAGTTTAATTTACATACTATGATGATGTCGATGACGTAATACTATTACCATGAAGCAGGGCAGAACTTGAATAAATGTCGAAGTAGTTTACACCTATAATTTAACACAAAAAAAATTAAGTTCATGAAAGTTAAAATCTGACAAAATTTAATAGTAAAAAATAAAAACGATGAGTGATGGGGATTTGAGGAGTTAGTACTTGGGAATCCTAAAACCATCTTGCAGTCTCACTTGCAGTCTACCCTCACTTGCAGTCTACCCTCCAAACTGCTTAGGAGGTTTACATGGAATCTCGAAATCAAAAAATATCTCCAGTGAGACGAAACTAAACATATAAAAGTGGATATTAAAACCAGCACTGGTATATAAATATTAAGGAATATCTTTAGAGAGAAAAGGAAGGAAAGCGAACGGGAAAGAAGAATTATATGAACTTTTCGAAGAAAAACGAATAGAGAAATATGTTATAAACAGAAAATTACAATATCTGGAGCATCTTGAACGAATGGGAAATAAGAGAAATGTTAAAAATATTACGTGCAAATACCAGAGGAGGGAAGAAAGAGGAAACCCGAGTGGAGGAAGGCCATGAAAGAAAATTTGAAGTCTTACAGTTTTAATTATTTTAATTTTTATGTGATTAATTGAAGTTTTCTGAAAAAAACATATCTCCCAATACATAATATGTATAATTAAAAAATTTGTAAAGAATCTAAACTATATATAAAAAAGTTGTTATGGATGTGATATTCGGGAGATGAGCGCGCGACATAATAAAATCGTTGATAAATATTTCTTGTTTTCGTTTATATGATAACAACGCTATAGTAAAATAATCTTTAGTAAATACGTGCTTTATACAATTCAAATAAATAAGGAATAATATAGATTTCAATATAAAAATCAAAATGTTATGATGAAATTTCAACAAACTAAATTTAAACAACATATAAATCAAGACACGTAAATTATATTTTGTTATATTTCTTTAAAATTACCTACTTTGAAACGATCGCTTCAAATTTATACACTAGCTGACGCGAAGAATTCGCTTCTGTATATACAAGTATAACTTAATTTCCAAAGAGAAATTATTATTTAACCAACTATTTAGTTTCCGAATTTGGTCCGAAGTTCTTACAGTACCGTTAGCTCTACTATGTAAATTGATGCAACTTTTACCACCTAAGGGCAGCCGACGGCTGATATCAAGCTTTGCTCGAACATCAAGTTCCATCTCCGAACCCCTTTCCTATTTGTCCTGTCATATACAACGAGCCAGACGGAGAACGTCCTGTTTAGCTAAGTTAAAGATTAACATGATGCTTTATGTCATATGGAACATCACTGATAATAAATATTTTATGTAAATATATATAATCGATATCTATCGAATATATATTCGATACATACTATAATATTATAATATAATAATATCTGAAGGAATTTCTTAATTTTCATGGCCGTATTATAAGGCGAAATAATAACGTAAAAAGTATTTCACTGGTAGCAACTTTAAAAAACTCATCAAGCAAACCAAACACACACTTAATTTCCAACACTAATATCATCATGTTTAAGAAAAATAATAAAGTCAGAAACATATTAGAAAGCATCCACATACAAAAAAATTAAAAATTTCTAAACGATAGAACCGATATAAATAATCTCTTAAAAAATCCGAAAATTTTGCAAAAATCCGGGCTGCAGTAGAGGCCGAACGGTTCGCCCCCTATGGGGACGCACTTGGGCTCATTTTAATCGTTTCGATGAATACTTTAATTTGCAGCACAATTCACGTCGATCGGATCATAAATAAGGGAGTCATGGGATCTTAAACTTCAGGCGACGGAATTTGAAAATTCCCAAAATCGAAGTATCGATTTTAGGCATTACGACACTTTCAGTTAATGAATTTTGGGCGCTGATTACGAGTAATAGAAGTGCAGCCCCTTATCTCTTTTCGTTCTAGAGATATTTGCGAAAAACCGTGACATGTGACAAAGGCAAAATATAATATGTCGATTTTCGATGTTCCGATACTTTCACTATATGGATTTTGAGACGGTGATTACGATAAACAAAACCGCGCCAGTCTATCCCTTTTAGTTTTCGAGATATTCGCGAAAAACCGTAGGCGCGTTTAAAACTCGAAAACGCCGAATTTCAGCGCGACAATATTAGTACAGTTTCCTTTAGCGCCCTGGAAAACCGCAGAGGAGTTTTTAGGACGAATTCGAGAAAAAAAATTTAGAACTCCATTCCGACACCCACGGATGCAGATTGAAAAGTTGCAAATAAATTAGTTATAAATAGTAAGAATAACAAAGAGATTAAATATAATAAAAGGATTGGAGCCTTGGTGAACCCCCGAAGCAAATATGAAAACATTAAATAAGTAACCATTATAAAAAACATAATTAATCCTATTGTTTAAATACCACTTCATAAGTCTAAGAAGACAAGGACATGATCGATAGTATCAAATACGCGGGAGTAGCCAAAGTTAATGTAATCAACCTGACTTTGACAATCAATAGTATCACTAACATAGTGTCTGAAAGTTGCTGGATTAGTTACAATAGATCCCAGAGAAGAAGATACGTTGTCGCGGAGAAATATAAGAACGGATATTAATGAAATATGCAATTGTATACTGTTCATATTTTAGCGAAATTAGAAAGAATAACAATAGGACGATAATTTGTTATATTGGTTTCGTCGTCTTTTTTTAAAACAAAAACAATTCTAGCTGGCTTCCACAGTCTAGGAAAAACAGATGAAGAGATGCAAGTATTAAAGCAACAGTAAGAATATTTCGAGCATACTTCACAAGAAAACTAGATATTAATTCGTCCCTTGATATACGAGGTGCATTCAAGCTCTAAGGCCTCCGATTTTTTTTCTAACTAACTACTCACACGAAAACTATGAAACTGGTGTTACTTCTCGACGTAATCTCCCTGCAGACGTACACATTTTTCACAACGTCGACGCCATGATTCCATGGCCGCGACGAAGGCTTCTTTAGGAGTCTGTTTCGACCACTGGAAAATCGCTGAGGCAATAGCAGCACGGCTGGTGAATGTGCGGCCACGGACAGTGTCTTTCATTGTTGGAAACAGCCAAAAGTCACTAGGAGCCGGTTCAGGTGAGTAGGGTGCATGAGAAATCACTTCAAAGTTGTTTTCACGAAGAAACTGTTGTGTAACGTTAGCCCGATATGCGGGTGCGTTGTCTTGGTGAAACAGCACACGCGCAACCTTTCCCGGACGTTTTTGTTGCAGTGCAGGATGGAACTTGTTCTTCAAAACATTTTCGTAGGATGCACCTGTCACCGTAGTGCCCTTTTGAACACAATGGGTAAGGATTACGACCTCACTGTCCCGGAACATGGACATCATCATTTTTTCAGCCCTGGCGGTTACCCGAAATTTTTTTGGTGGCGGTGAATCTGTGTGCTTCCATTGAGCTGACTGGCGCTTTGTTTCTGGATTGAAAAATGGCATCCACGTCTCATCCATTGTCACAATCGACGAAAAGAAAGTCCCATTCATGCCTTGGTTGCGCGTCAACATTGCTTGGCAACATGCCACACGAGCAGCCTTGTGGTCGTCCGTCAGCATTCGTGGCACCCACCTGGAGGACACTTTTTTCGCATTTTCAGGTCGTTATGCAGGATTGTGTGCACAGAACCCACGGAAATGCTAACAATGGAGGCGATCTGTTCAACTGTCATTCGGCGATCCCCCAAAACAAGTCTCTCCACTTTCTCGATCATGTCGTCAGACCGGCTTGTACGAGCCTGAGGTTGTTTCGGTTTGTTGTCACATGATGTTCTGCCTTCATTAAACTGTCGCACCCACGAACGCACTTTCGACACATCCATAACTCCATCACCACATGTCTCCTTCAACTGTCGATGAATTTCAATTGGTGTCACACCACGCAAATTCAGAAAACGAATGATTGCACGCTGTTCAAGTAAGGAAAACGTAGCTATTTTAAGTATCTAAAACAGTTCTCATTCTCGACGCTGCCGCTACAATTCAATCTGCCGTACAGTGCTGCTATCTCTGTGACGTATTGACAACGAAAGCACGCTCATTTTAAAACAATGCACATGCTTCTATCTCTTTCTAGTCTGGAGAAAAAAAATCGGAGGCCTTAGAACTTGAATGCACCTCGTATATATTGCTACTTGGGAAAGAAAACATCATTTCTTTCAACTCAGAATTAGATATTGAAGCTATCCAAAAAACTCTTTAATAAGGACGCTAGGGGTATATGTATTTATAGGAATGATATATACACTAGAGAAAAATTGAACAAAGGAATCAACAATATCTTCAGGATTACCTATCTCATTTAGAACACCAAGAATCTTGAAGTGATTATAAATAAGACCATATACAATGACGATCAGATTTAATGGATTGCTCGATATTTTTTATATATTATATATAAGATTCGGATATTAGATTCTTAGTCAGAGTACGAAGTCTTTTAAATTAATTGTAATGAGTAATGCTGTTAGAACATTTCTATTTTCCATGATGCTCTTCAGCTTCAAAATTTCTTTGGTGTACCAATGAAGATAATTAGATTATACATATGTATATATATATATATAATAATCCATAAATCGACAATCAAATTTATCTTAGTTAAATACAAAGTTACACAAACTTAATCTTTAGTTAATTACAACATTCATATATAAAATAAAACCCCTAATTCTAACACACCTGTATATACATACAATGCAAATTTTAAGGGATTGTGTGAAGATAGCTGAATTGATATAGGGTTTTTGTTGGTGATTCTGTTTCACAAGTTTGATATGTCGTTACAGATAAAGCAAATTGTACCTTAACAATTAACGAATACTATAGATATCGATCGGTTACACTTGAACTTGACATAAATAATTTAAACGTTAATTTGATTGTCCTGTATTGAAGTCGGATGTCGACAGATTAACCAATTTATCGTTGTTTAAATTCGCATAAATAAATACACGTACCAATAAACAATATCGATCCGGAATATTTTGCAAAAAAAAATAAACATATTCACGTTTAAAAATATGTTTGGGGCATACAATGTATTCAGTTATAAGGGTTGCTTTTACCCTAAGGTCAATATTTTTTTAGTAATGGTATTTTATGTGTTGTAATATGTTTTTGTTCTTCATCTTCCTATTTTTTTATTGCTTTTATAATTTAGATTATAGAAAATGTCTAAAAAAAGTGCTTAGCAATAGAAATAATGAATGGAGTAATACGAAGAAGAGAAAACGGTGGGAGAATTTTGTCAAATGAAAAAACCTCCAAACTCAATTTAACAATCTCTACAAAGAAAGGAGGCTGTGGGAACGAATATATAAGTAAGTGAATACAAGGGTGTTCAAATTTAAAGATTTTTTATAAAAAAAGTTATTACAATATTACAACCGTATTCTAGGTTTTATTCTCCAATCTCCAACTGGGATATGATTTTTAATTTATTGACGCAGAAAAAAATATACAAACTGTAGTATAATTAAATAAAATAAGGCTATTAAAAGCTATGTTAAACTTCGCATGCAAGAAATTTATTAATTAGGATAGAATATCTACCACCATTTAATATTAGTAAAACGTATCCCAAGATAGATCCTTGTGGTACTCCAGATTAAAATCACAATAACATGGATTAGATATGTAATTTACATAAATTAAGGCAATTATAATATATTAAATATGAACATAAATATAGTAATTAAGTTGCTATTAAATATTAATCGATAAAATAATTAACATTAATTGTTCCGGTGCAACCCTGGTACATCAAATTGAAATGGAGTACACCATTGGGAAAATCGACTTAACAACAATGAGGCGTTTTGCATGTTCCGCAAGTCATTAGCACGGCAAAGATATTCTAGTTGAATTTCCAATCGAAAATGACCGGGGATATATTTCAAATAGTAGCCGTAATGTCGGCCCTGGAGAGGGACGGCTTTGTTAGTTGGATGTCGTTAATACTATAATTTAATATAGACGCTACCCGAAAGTTATTGGTAAATAATTCTGGCTTAATACCTTTAACAAATCTGTGTAAATTAAAGGTCCTATCAAGACAGGACCAGACCTAGTACAACTACCATCACAACTATCCGATTAACCAATTTTCCATTATGAAATTTATTCATTGTATATAAACTGATTCGGTATTAATTATCGAAATATTATACCGTTTACATTACATTACGTGCAACGAATTAATATTGCAGGTATTCGCCTTTTATTATCTCTCCAATTTTTCAAATCGTTTTTATAGACTCTGTAATTCTGATGCTCCTAATGAGTCAAGAAAATAAAAACTGGCGAAGTTAACGAAAAATTAAAAGTAACAATAAGATTTAAAATTCTTCACAAAAACAAGTTTCAAATTTAGATTAATCATAAACGTTATTTTGATTAGGTTTAACAGGATATTCATATTCCAATCTTCCATTCGTAGTTCTTGTTAAGTCCACGCATTGGCGAGGTACACCATGCTGAGAAACTATTACTCTTTTTCAAATTTTGCAAACTTAACTTTAAGAGATTCAAAACGATCATCATCCAGGAATACAGGTTATACATGGATTCATATAATTATTCACAAAGAAGTTCTAAATGAACCCCACCTAATTCCGTTGAGTTTTTGCTCTGCTTTATAACTCTTAATAAGACCTAAATCATTTACACACCCAAGGCAAAACAAGTGTCACACAATAAGCAAAAACAGATCCATCAGATAAGATAATGTCTTCTGTTTTTGGAATGCACATAGTGTAATACTCGTCGATTATTTACAGAAAAAGGTAAGTTAGATAAGTTTAACACTCAAATCAATAGCAGACAATTATATTCGCTGAAGGAAGAAATTCTGTGTCATCACGACAATGCACCAGATCAAAAAAGTTTTGATCTACCATACGAATTACGACGATTACGAAAACACTATACGCACTTTACTTGCTTAGCGATTTTTTGTTCTCCAAATTAAAAAAATGTCTAATTAGAAAAAAATTTTATTCAAACGACGAAATAATATTTGGAACCATGCCTATTTTGAAGGCTTTAAACATAAAATTGTGTTTACTTAGTTAGGCTGAGGACAGATCACTCCACCTTGGTGTTGAATCTCCAGAACTAGTCATCAAATATAGTCTAATACATAACTTGTTCTAGTCATGCTTAATTTTAAAATATGTATTTTGCAAACTGTCAGATCTCAACTACAAACTTCTTTCACGTATGTATTTTAAAAATAAGGGAAGAAAAAGAATTTTAAGAAGCCCATTGAAGTTGTTTGTACTGAAAACGCCAGACCACAAACAATAACCATAAAACAATACGAAATTTTTAATTAGGTCTTGTTCCATCTCCTGTATTAAACAAACCACGTACTGAAACTTTATATAAATCATAGGATTAAAAGATTAAAAATTCGTTTCACCACCTGAGTTTTATATCAAACAAATTACTAGATAAATGACAAAAAGTTCTTTGATCAAATTTATTACAATCTGTTTCCGTTTCTCGTTCCTCATTTTCCACTTCGTTCTATCGTACCAATCTCCCTCTTCTAGACTTTTCTTTCATTTTTATGCCTACTCTCAATCCCCACTTTAGTGCTTTTTTTTGTATTCTGTTTTCTGGCATGCATTTCACGTGTCAATTCACTTTTTTTTTTAATTTTTTCAACAATATTTTTTGTCTACATACATTCTCTGTTTCACGGCTTCGTTTCTTATATTTGAATGCACGATATTTTTGTAATGCGTCTCCAGAAAACCATTTCAAGTGATGACAGTCTATTTTGCATCCTCTTGCTTACTACCCAAACTACAACACCATAAGTGTCTCAACTCTCAAAAATCGTCGAGTAGATATCCATATTTGCTATTCGTGGTTTTTTTTGATGGTATTATTCCACAGAAAGGGATTCAAACCGTATCTTAATCAAACCCTGCATAAAATGAAGATGACGCCAGTTATATGGTGAGAACATTAATTGACAAATACAAAAAGAAACATGAGGTTTAGAAAATGAACCTAGATAAGAGACAGTATTTGGTAATCGAAGAAACAGGTAGAGATCATAGAAGTATCTGGGGGTTGCAATAGCACAATATGGCAGGGACGAGGTGAACGTGAGAAGAAAGATTGGACAAGGTAAATTAATAATAATAATAATAATAATAATAATGCTCACATTTTAAAATTTAGAATTCATTTGTACAAATATAGTAATTAAAACGGAAAGAATTTTATTTATGACTAATCTTGGTAAAATTCGAAGTGTGTTTCAAAGAGAGTTAGTTATAATTTAAAAAAATCATATTACTGACATTGATTGCTCTTATTTAAAGTACACAGGTGACATTTGTTACTTATAATCAACGCAGAAATAATTAGTCAGGATTCAGGTACAGACACCCTCGTAACATGCAGTGCTGTGGTTGACTAACGAGTGATGCCGCTATATGGGCGAAAAGGGGTTGGGGAAAAGGGTAGGAGGGACGCGTGAGGATCTGCGGTCAGCATGTGTACCGTTATCACTAATCGAGACTTGATGGTATATCCGCCACAAACGTGCGATGTACTATGTGCTTATAGTTGCGCCTCCATCTCTCATATGTATATATATATATGTATGTGATACATACAGCAACTGGGAAAAAGCCAATACACAGAAGTATAAACTTGTGTTACCGATGAATGTAAAAGCGACGCACCGTGTTCCTGCCAAAACACTAGATATATTAAACTAGCAAAAACTTGATAAATATTTGATAAAATTTGCCTACAATCGGTAACACATATGTACCTGTTCAAATACATGACATAAAACTAAATAATTCAATCTGATGAAATTATATTAAATATAAGTTGTACGGTACAATTACAAAAAATATCATTTAGTTGTAATATTTTTTCTTATAAACATTTATTATTCAATAACTCGTATCTGAAGGGAAATTAAATTAAAATTAAAATAATTGAACCTGTCCGTGCCTGCAGACACTCCCCTCTTTAAATTAGTGTTAATGACGCCATACATATCGTACAGGTAATATACAATCATGTCAAAACTTTCGCGAAGATTAAATGCATTAAATGGATTAAAAATTTATAGTTTAATCCGCGGGAAATTTAAATATGTTAAAACTTGTATATTTCTTTATAATGCACGAGGACGAATCAATAGTTAGTGAACCTGGCGAAAGAGGGCAGCACTAAAAAAGTTAGTAATTCTTTAAACAATAACCGTCAACAATTTCGTTCGTTTCGGTTATTATTAGAGTAGAAAGTGAAATGTTTTTAGCTTATTTAGAAACATGGTAAAAGTGAAGTAAACGGAGAAATGTGAACTAAATGAACTCTAAAATGAAAGCCGAGCTGTAGTCTGTTTACAGTGACTCCATTGATTGCAAACACAAAATGATGGAGAGCTGAATTTAAACGTGTCCGAACCAGTCTATTCGAGGAACAACACAGTGAACGTCCAACAGGCGTGTAGATACGATTAAAAACGTTCATGGTATGGTGCTAGATAACTGTTGAATAAAAGTGCGAAATAGGAGACATTTTATTTGGATTTTGCATAGTGAATTGAATATGAAAAAATTATGTGCAAGATAGATACCGCATTTGTTGACTATGCACCACAAATGCGAACATTTTATCTCTCAATTTAGCTTAGTTAAGACATAATCCGAACATTTCTGTTACTATTTTTTTGGAACTGCAGTGGAAATCCTCTTATAAATTATCTTCAAAAAGATAAAACGATAACAACGCAAGCTCAATGTAATACAACGCGAAAAGCCACACTTAAAGAAGGAACCAGTGCTTTTTCTTCGCGATAGTGTTCACAGTTCACAGACTGCTTCAATAACAAAATTTCTTGAACAACTAGATTTGGACCTCTCAATGAAAACCAACTTGAAAACTTGGATCCGTGGCAAAAGATTTATTTTTCGAACGATTATAAAACTTACTTTTCTGAAGTAATGAAAAGACTTAAATGTCGGTGAACCAAATGTAATAATTTACAACGAGAATACGTTGAAAAATCAAATATTTTTTTTTACTAAACCTTGTATTTTATTCATTATATTGAATTGTAACCGAAAATAATTTAATTAAATCCTAATTTATTTCTAAAGTATTTATTCCTCTTATAGATATTTCCTGATCTGATAAGGAATAATATTAATAACGTTGTCTTTAAAATAGTTCCTTGTTATAGACGTTGTGGCGTGTTGTGTAACAATAAATTCGCTATGGAAGTATCAATCTAGGGAAGTAGAATTGCCCCTATGTTTTATTGTTAAATGTGATGATATTTATATCGGATTGTTTTTTTCCCTCTTTTCATATCAGAAAAGGAAAACAAAGAAAAAAAAATTAAAATATTGCACCGTTTATGTTATCGCATGCTAATCGATTTGAAGTCATTGAACTAATTACCTGCAATATTTGGTATGCGCAAGTAATTCGATGGTTATAACTTGCTATAAGACTCGATTACTAACTCTCTTTAGAGGAGAGAATGAGTATTGTTTTTTGGGTAATTTCCTCTGTATTACGATGCTTGTTTAAATACCCTTGATTTATTGTTTCGAATTTATATTAGGTTTGTCGAATTTGATGAGTAAAGTGTATAATTTAGTTTACAGAAAATAATTGTTTTTAATCTAAATACTTTCATACTTCTCTCGGCAATTAGTAAAAGCAGAAACACTATTTTTAACCAAATCTAGATCGCTTGACCTGATTTCGATGGCGCTTTTAATCCCTTTTTCATTAACCAACCCTTTTGGAGGCCTTGTGGACGCTATAGGATTTTATAGTAGACAAGAGTTGAATCCAATGTTCTGAGCCTCAAAAAAAAACAGTAGCTACGACTGTGTTCGTCCAATGGAAACCATTTAACATGGGTGGGTTGCCGTTAGTGATGTTGACATTAGTCAATGCGTGACGCTGAATTTTCTACCATGCTGTCATTTATGCCTTGACTGTATATGGTAAGGTAGTTGTTTTTGTGAAATGTGTCAATCCGGCATTATGTACTGATGAGTCCATAGTAGGACAAAACACGTGTCTACATATCTAGATAATTTTCACATAAATATGTACTTGTATTGTGTTCTCTACATTCGATTTTTACTAATATTTTTATATTATTAAAAAATGTTCTCGTTACTAGAACAAGTTTAGACTTTGTATATGTATTTTCTAATACTGACATGTAGCTAATTCAACTATATTAGCATTCCTTCGGAAAATGATAAAAATGTGTCCGTAACTGTTAATGGCGTTCGCTATCGTGGCTTGTTGCCAAACATTTTCTGGCGAGAATTGGATGAAATGGAAGTAAATGACATATAGATTGAACATGATGGCGCCACCTGCCACACTGCACGCAAAAGAATTATACCATTGCAAACACAGTTCCCAGGTTGTGTTGTCTCTCGTTTTGAAGACCAAAACTGACCTCCGAGAAGTTGCGATTTAACCTCTTTGGACTTCTTCCTCTGGGGTTCTTTGAAACGATTCAACAACTCAAGGAAGAAATCGAAGGCAGCGCAATATTAATGAAATTCAACCGCCTTTACTCGAAACCGTTTTCTGAAATTTCGTCGAAAGGGCACGTACCTACCAACAGAGCTGTAGTGACTATTTTGGCCACAAATTTTTCAAACCATAGTGTCTAATAGAGAGTCAGGCTTAGAAAATTTTAATCCACACCCCGAATTCTTAAAAAGTGATCGTTAATCCACCTGGTAAGAAATAATAAGGTTAACTTCATCAGTTCACCTGTACACGTGCTTTATTCAATCTATATGGTTTATGGCTACGATAATATGCATATTACTATGATTTTTTGATAAAAAATTTCAGAAAAAACAACAAAAACATTGCAAAAATAGAATTTATTCTAGAACATATTTTACGTAATTTTACGTATTACATTTTCAACTTATGTTTTCCGAAAAAGTAGTGCAGGCAAGTCAAGATTATTTAAAATAAAACTTCAATGTTCTCGAAACCGGAGATCTACACCATTTTCTAGTTAAAAATTAAATACATATTTCAACTTTAAATATAATTTTTCGCTTTTTATAACTTCACATAAAATGTCGGAATATACATTTACTTGTCATATTTATGTAAAGTACATGCATATGCTGTTGGCGTCAAGCAATATTGTAACATAAAATAAAGAATGCTAGGTGAAGCGATGTCATTTTGAATAAATCCCACGGAAATCTGCCATTTGTCTAGGAGTTATATGATAATACATTTGATTATTGAATTTTCATTTCGCTGAAGTGTGATATTTGCCATAGTAAAACATGTTTCATATTTTAACAAGAGCGTAAGTATCAAACAGGTACACAACTTTAGAAGTTTTCAATAAATAAAATTGATTCTCAACTCAACGGCTTATATAAATACACAAACAGATAACTTTATCTCACTGCAAATCGCAAAAGCACAACTTTTACCTAGAAATTCGATATGTCGTCGTAAGTTTAAAGTCTATTTAAAAATTTTTCCTAGATACTTCGCTGAGATATAAATATTTCTTGTTCGTATATTCCCGTCTTTGTTAATTATAAAAATACATTATTAAATAAATGCACAAATGCATTAATATATGTATACAAACTCCGGAAAAACCTATACACATTTCAACTATTACAAGTTTAGTTAATTGTAAATAATAAATAAAACCAAACGAAGCTCCAAGTGAAAGAGAATCCAAATGCGTCCATTTTAGTAAATATGTCACAAACTCCATTTTCGCAGTCACTGGATGCAAAAAAAACCGGTTATATATCTAAATATGCATATATCAAACTTAATATTATTTTCTTGGCTAACGTCTGGCCGATTTAACATATAGAAACGTTATCATTTGTTTTCTGTAATTGAAAGGTATTTAAAAAAAATGAAAGCTTAAAAAAAATCAATTTGTCAGGTTTCTTTTGGCCGGCCATGTCTATATGCAGATAATATAGTCAGTGAGTTTTGGAAGCTAAAATATTATTATTGTGAATTTACATTTTTATTCCTCCTTTATTATTATTGCCTCCCTTCCCATCATGGGAAAAACAAATATTTATAGCATTTAAATCTTAGTATATGTAGATTCTTTTTGTTCCGTTCTCCCTACTGAAGATATCGAAAATGTATTCCAATATGCATCAACATACACAATAGCAATGTATGTAGCTGTATTCTTGTGCATGTAACAAGATACACCTATTAATGTAATGGCATGTTTCTTTATTACATTCACGTGTAGCAACGCAGCTTATCTGGTTATCGCTGGAAGTTTTGCAAGTTGTTAAGTGGGTATCGGTACAAAAAATCACCTCTCTTTACTTAATAATGGCGCAAACTTACTAAAAATATAGTCGTTTAATAAAATACGATTTAGTGTCGCGATATATTCATTATGTAAATGCGCTAATTCCACCTGTAATTGCTTTTAAATATGCATAATTTATTTCAAATATAAAATATGTATTATTTATATTAAAGGTGGGTTTTATATTTTCATATTTCATTGTGTTATTTCAAGAAATATAAAATAAAATTCGATATAGACGAAACTTGTAAACGAAGTAGTTGAACTCAAGAACAATGGGTCGACGAAATAAAATTTACTTTTGTAAATTTATTCCCTTGCTTTAATAATAGTATCACCCGCTATTGGAAACGAATTTCTTTTCTTTAATGTACACTTTTATGTTCAAGATTATACGGTTAGTAAAATAACAATTTCATTACGATTATTCAATCCCGGTTCCAACGTGCGCTCATTCTTGCAATCAATGTTTCGTCATTCACACTGATAGTTTCTTCAGGATCTATCGATACACTTATCTTAGTTATTGTGCTCTTTTGTATATATTATTGTTTGCGAAAGTCGCACAAAAACAACCTATATAAAGCAGTGAATAAAAATCAAAACTACAATAAGGTTTATTAATGACAAACAACACTAAAACAAAGCAGAATTTGCGTCTGTATTCCTCTAACTCCTCTTGGATATTATTATCTAAGCGGTATGTTATTAAAAAACTTCGAATGGTTTTACATACAAGATTTATCAACTCTACGTGTCGCTGATAATTGGTCTTATCTTTAGAGAAGAGCAATTTTATGCTCTAACCAGGAGATTACGAGACGACCTCACCCTGACACAAGTAAGTTTGACCATCTCTTATCTACAGGAAAGACGATGGTATAACCATATAATGTACTAGAAGGTTTTATAAAGACTTCACCCTGCGCAAAGTAACTTTGGTTATGATGTAACTGCTCACGGAGGTCATTTAATTCCTCCTCCTACTTAACAAGTAATGATAGAAGACACTTCCGTCACTAAAAGGAACTATATTATTGAGTAATAAAGTCGCTTTTTTAAAAATTTCTGTTTTATTTTGAAACGGAATGAACCGCGTCACTCGTAATCACATTAATAATTCTTACAATTATAGTAACTTTGAATTGCCGATTAAACCAGCTATGAACATGGTTAGCTGTTCATTCATATACCAGGAATTTTTCAGAAAATCCACACCCTGGCTCATATATCTATAGAGAATTAATGATTTTGCAATGATAAAGTTCCTAAACCACTCCTTAATTAAGAATTAGAAATGAATATTAAATCTTGACAGTTTGTTCCAGACAACTTCGACAATTTGTCGTTACAATCGGTACTAGTAACGCATCTAAAATATCAACACTCTAATAGTTAGTCTGCTCTGTACCGTCAATTAGATCATTCCATATTCGTTGCTAATCAACTATATCTCATGAATTTGCATTGGAAAGTACAATGATTTCATGGTCCAACCGATTCGTGTGTGTTCAGAAAGTTTCCATTCAATATTTTGCGCAAAGATGAAATCAGATTTTAAATCAAAAATTAGAAATAAACGATTTCATAAATCTTAATAGTTTATTCTAGAGAACTTAAGATGCTTCTCATTTTCTGGATTTGTATTTTGCAGTAAAAACTTATAGTGCAACTAAAGTCGCTTATATTCAGATTTAGAGTTAGCTTTATTTCTAAAACGTCATTTCAAAATTAAGTTACAATTTTATTACTATTTGATTTAGTATACACAAAATAAAAGAAAATGCTAATATATTTATATAAATATTACCATTTTATTAAAAATAATATAAATATATATATATATATATATATATATATATATATATATATATATATATATAACTATAAGAAACCGCTAAAGGAATAGCAGTGGTTTTTATAAATTAATTCTTCAGTTGAAAGTATTTGAGGTGTGTAAAACGGAACAGCCTTCGCCCGCGTATGACAGTTGACATACGTGACGCAAATTTATGTAACACACCAGGTGCAACATTCCTAATTCTAATATCCCTTCCGCCGTTATGTAAAATTTCGTTTTTTTTACGCAGTTTATACTTGCAAAATATAATAAAATCTTAAGGTCACACACAATCGTTTATATGTAGTGATCTTCCCTTGGCATTTTTAAGACCTTTTCCCTCTCAAATCGATTAATTTTACATATTCTATAGAGCGTAAACTAAATCTATATAATCTTTTATGAAAATTAATGACCTTATAGATACATGAAAGTTAGTATATTTATATGTATATATATATATATATATATATATATATATATATATATATATATATATACATGAAAATAACTCGTATTATAAAACAGTTTTTTTTTCTTTATTATCTTGCTGCCAAATACAAACCGAACAAAATAATTAATATAGTTTATTTAGTATATCATATTCGAAAAACGGAAATTAATTGATTCATAGGTCGATACCAAACTCGGTAAATGTAAGTAATCATACATTATGTTCTGGTAATTGTTTTCCAATTACTAAATAAAATATTATATTTTCTTTAAGGGGCTATTTATACGGCGATTTTCTAATGCTTCGGAAACAATTCGATATTGTATTTTTAATCCACTCATTATAAAACTAACTTTATTGTTTTATTATATTTGATCTGTTGGAAAGTTCATATTTTTATTTATGGTAGTGTAGGCTTTATAGAAACATCATTTTTATGATGTCAACTAACCTCCTCGAACCATTCGTATCTTCTACTCCTTGCTCCCATCTTTCCAATTCAATTCGCGTCGAATCCATCTCTATCACCTTCAACTATTTCTTCTTCGATCGCCCATTTTTATCTTTCCTCCTCCAGCATCTAAAACTCCCTTCTAAATTCTACTTAGTTTCATTCTTACTACATGTCCTAACCAGCCAGCTCTTTGGGGCTTAATCTTTCTAATTAAATCGAAGACTGACAGATTCTGTAAAAGTTAATTCAGAATAACCCTTAACAAAATGTAACTTTAATCCTGAATACATATTTCAATAACTATGTTGTCATCCTCAGCAACACTCGAGAAAAGTATTACACTATGACGGTATATCGATGCGTTTTCGTATAAAATGTCTGCTAATGTTTAAAATGTATTGCTTTTTCTACAGCTGATGACAATTTAGTTGCTGAAATACATATTCAGGATTAAAGTTACATACATTGTGAATGGAGTTATTTTCAATTAACTTTTAGCTTATCTTTTAGTTAGTACTTGGCTTTCTGTATATACAGGCTGTCACACAAAAAAGTAAAAGTAACACAAGTGACTAAGAGCATATACGGACAGTGTTTTAATAATTTTTTTCTTCTAAATTTAGCTAAAATTGATGTATTGCACATCAATGGATTCAGGAAAAAAATATCCATTGAATTATGCAAAAAAAGTAAATATAGCCTCAAACATAGTAGTCATAAAACCAAATCGAAATATAAATAACAAAGTTACAGCTTGGGGTGTTTTTTGTGTGACAGCCTATATATATATATATATATATATATATATATACATATAAGTAAAAATTTCATTAACGGGTGAGCGGTCTGTCAAGTAAGAAATAAAACTCCTTTATTCCACTCTATATTTCATAACGCATTGGTTACTTCATCAGAAGTGTAATTCAGACATTCAACATGTTAAAATTCGTCAAATTTGACGAATTTTAACATGTTTAGTGCCGCTATTTGCTAAATTTTAACTCTGAATTACACTCCTGATGAAGTAACCAATGCGTTATGAAATATAGAGTGGAATAAAGGAGTTTTATTTTTAACTTGACAGACCGCTCACCCGTTAATGAAATTTTTACTTATACAGTACGGTCGATAATACTTAATAATCTATATATATATATATATATATATATATATAAATATATATTACTCCATTATTTGTTCTTCATTTCCAACATTTCACTTTCCCAAATTTGTCAATTTCTTATTTGTTCAGTATCCACAATTGCGATCCATATAACACTGAAGGACAAATTACTGTTCTGTTCAAATATTAAAAGCAAGTATACCACAACCCTTGTACCTATTCTGTCCTTACACTTCCCGCATAATATTCCCCAAATTAAGAAGATTGCAATATTTGTTAATAATGTAACTATATTAATATGTATTACTCCAATAAATAAGTAAATATATAAATAAATGCATCATAAAATGAAAAACTTAATTGAAAAAGACAATAATTCGTTTAAATTAATTTTGCGAATAAAACAAGGCAGCTAGTTTTAATACAAAAAAGGACAATAAACGATATGAAACAGTTAAATCCTTAGTCTTTTATTTATGGAGTTTTGATACCTAAACACATATTTTATCTAAAATCCGTTAGTGTTTGAATACGCTAAGTAATAAATTTTGGTGGAGGCGCCGTGGAAATTGTCTTTGCTCCCTGGCGACGTCAAATAGCGAATGTCTAAGTTGAAATGAAGTTTTTATAGATAGTCAACACAAATAAACGAAGAAAATTCGAAATCATGAACAAACATATGCGATAATAGAAAGATTGCTAACGGTTTAGCACCGGAAATATATTGCGTTTACAAATTTCACAGGAATTTTAAATAATCTGTATCGATTTAGCGTCTATTTTCCACAATACATTCGCTTTAAATGGCTTTAAACCTGTAATAATTAAAGTAGTGGAGATTTATACAGAAAATCAGTCGGTATTAGTAGAATTTATGCGAACGTAGGTTAAAATCATCGATTTTAGGATATTTTGCCGTTCTCGTACTACATTACAATGTTAAGAGGGAGAAACAGAGAGAGAGAGGACCACAATTCTTCAGTTCACCGTGTTTATTATATATTCTTGTCGCGACTTCGGCGAAAACTTTTGACAAAATATTTGTTTTTAATTCACGTGTTGTTGGAATATCTCACCTGACATTGCCAAATATAAAAGAACAATTTGTTATTGGGTAGAGCAGCTCTGGTGTGAAAAATGGGATGTAATTTGTCTTTCGCAGGGCTAACAAGAATATTTCCCTTCAAGATTTTCTAGTCTAGTTATCAGAGGAAGTAAGTTGGATCGTTACTTGTACGTAGAGACCGGTATCCTACTGATTTAGAGCCTATTTTTCGACTTTATTGAATTTTTCAGACTATTAACGTGACGGAAAAAAATATCGTTTCTATAAAGGCGTTTATTTTCATAGCTGTTTGCTTTTTATGATAAAGTCCCTGGAATACGAGCTTGTTAAATAAATTTCTTATTTACAAGGGAAGGAAGGTTCAAAATTATCTATCTATTTTTACAAAAAATAGCAAAAAGCACGGTAAAATTAGCCCTTGGAATTTATTAAAATGTTCTTACGATTTACACTATTTTACACAGAATTTATGAATTTTAAAATATACAAGTATAATTCTAAATAACTCGTTTCAATTACTTATTCAATTATACAGAGTTTGGCTTTCTAAATACCACTTAAAAAATCAGAATTTCTAAAGTCTAATCTCTTGCTTATTAAAATTCATGAAAACGTCGTACGTAATATTGTAGTGGATAATTGTAAAAGTGTGTCCCATTTAAAAATAAAACAAAAACTTAAAAAAAAAGCTGCTGTATTACTTAATAATATGTGATGATGGAAGTCCATTCTAACATTTTAATCATCTTCCGAAAATTTGCAACATTTCTTATTGGTGAAGTAAGAGGAGGAATTAAATGGGCCTCGGTGAGCAGTTACGTAATAACCTACGTGAAGTTGGTTGCGTTGTTCAGATGTGACATATCGCCTCGAATGACCTTGAATTGCATAGGAAAAACTCCATAAGAAGATACATGGGATACATCAAACCCCCATCGCGTATCTACCCTGCCGTGTTGGTCTTGTAGATATTCAATGTTCGCCTACTAATGTGGCCAGCATCATCGAAGAATAAATATTTGTTCCGATGATGCTGGCCACAGCAGTAAACGAAACGTATGCAGCATGACACATAAAACCAACGCGTGGTTGCTGTGTTTCTACCAGCAATTAATAGCAAGTACAAACTTTTGGGACCCCCCCAATAGATATAATATTCTTACGGAATAAAGAGCCGTTATATTATAAGTGTTTTAAAAGCTGAAGTAATTATGTTCATTAACAAGCTCCATACACTTCCATGTCTGGATATTCTCTTCGTTTCATATCGTGTTAATCATAATTACTTCATTTAAGAAAATTAATACTGGTAGCCGTAACTTTGTGGTAATTCATTTTGAAAATAAAATAAAATAAAACAATAACTTTGTTATATATACCACTTTATTCACATATAATCGTGACCGCGGTTTCGACATACAATGTCATTATCAAACTGCAAACGGCAGTTTGATAATGACATTGTATGTCGAAACCGCGGTCACGATTATATGTGAATAAAGTGGTATATATAACAAAGTTATTGTTTTATTTTATTTTATTTTCATAATTACTTCATTTTGAATAAGTCATCTCTAAATGATAATTCTACAGCAAAACAAATTAAAAGAAAACTAGTCAACGAAGAGATTATTGTTACTAGAGCAGACTTACCTGTGTCTGCTAGAGCAGACAGAGGTAAAGCAACAGTTGATTTAAATTAACAAAACTATACACATCAGATTCTTTAAATCTTAAATATAGGCAAGTTTCAGACAAGAAATAGTCATTCAACAAACTCATAACAATTAAATGTAGTTCTTTATTTTCTGATCATCAAATATCGTATAATATTGCTCATATTTCTGTGTGAAAGGAAAAACTCGAATTCGTTATCCAGTGTTATAGTAAGTAAATATAAATAGCAATTTGGACACAATATCTAACTACATACTATTAACTTATTCAAACCGTAAAAATATATACCAGAACTATCTGTGGTCCAATTACAATAACATACGCAATAAAGTTACCGCATCTATATGTAAATAATTAAGCTCTGCATTATTTAAAAGTAACCTGTATAGAATAACTAAAGCCGCAATGCAGGTAGTGTTATTTTGAAGACCCGTAATAAACCTAGAAGAGCTTGGGGAATTGTCTAACACACGTGTGATCCTGTAGGATCGGAATTAATACTAGTATCGACATTACGATGTAATTACATATTACAAATTTGTGAAATCATTAACACGTGTGGTAGCAGATTTAAATATATTTTATGAGTGTTAATAAATGTCATTCTAAGAAATATAAAGGGAATATGTATCCACTTTCGTGTTTTTATTAGACAGATTGACAGCTGACACCACAATACCCTTATCAAGCTCTTGATTTTTCGGATGGAAAGTTCTTTTCTTTTCAGCTAAACATTTCCTAATATAAAAGATTGACGAATATACGATGTAGAATCTCCATATTCGTGAATTTTCAAATGTATATAAATCAAATAATACGTTGGTTCGTTCAAATTAAAATAATAATAATTAAAATAATAAATATTTAATAGAATGAATGCAAAATAATGAACGTTTGATATTTTATCAATGTTAATATTACGTGTAAATAACGTATTATTTAATGATTTCCATAAATTTTAATTAGTTGCGCCAATATTCAATTTTAAAAACAATAAATTAGTTTATTTTAATTTAGAAAATCAATCAAATATGTCGTATAATTATTTATGCTAACCTTTGTGTAGTTAAATGAAATTCATATTGTGACAGCCTTCTATTCGGTTCGTTTAATAAAACTCACTGTAATTAAAAATACTTAACCAACTATAATAACAATATTTATATTTATTTACATACACGTTTATTACTACGATGTTAAGTACAGTACGTTGACTTGTTCAGCTCTTTTATAGTTCATTGGATTTTCTAGAATTTTCGTCTTTCAGTCTATTCGGGGAAAATCCTAGAACCTGCTGACGTGCACAGCCGGTGACGTCATCTATTAGATCACCGTCGCATGACGCACATTACAATATCTTGTACGGAATTTTCGTGGTGTAGTTCATCCGCCATTTTGATTTGATATATTAGCCTGTAGAATATAATATCTTTTTGCAAATATTTTACTCCGTTCAATGTGTTTCTTAAACAATATTGTGTATATATATATAAATATAATATTTTCGTGACCTTGGTATGATATATATATATATATATATATATGTATATATATATATATATATATATATATATATATATAGGTTGATAATAAATTTAAAACGGACAAGCGGTCTGTCAATTAAAACCCATTTTTTTTGATCTCTCTATATTTCTCAACGACTACGTTTTTTCTTCAGGAGAAACTACAAGATTAATGAACAAGACATTCAATAAATTATTTTATAAAGCAATAGCAAAATGCTCACAGAATGTAGAGTTAAAAAAAAATTAAAGTGACGTACACATATATATTAAAATTGATTAAATTTAAATTTAAAACATTAATATAACTATAGATGCATAGTCTCACATCAACCTTTAAAAAACATGTATATGTAAAGTTAAAATATATATAACGAAATATAATGAAACATATAGCAAAAAACTAAAGTCACAAGAATATCAAAACCAAAAACAATACACCATAATTTTTTTTTTAACTCTACATTTTGTAAGTATTTTGCTATTGCTTTATACACTAATTTATTGAATATCTCTTGTTCATTAATCTTGTAGTTTTCCCTGAAGAAGCAACAAACTCGTTGTGAAATATAGAGAGAGCAAAATAAATGAGGTTTAATTGACAGACCGCTTGCCCGTTTTTAATTTATTATTCAGTCGCTAATCTTATAATTTTATTTCAAATTCTTGTAAGTTATATATATATATATATATACGAGGGTATATCAGATATAAACGAGACTGATTTTTTTAAACTATTAATGCTTTATTGAACAAGGTTAATACAAATGTACTATTTTTCTACATAATCCCCCACCCGCGCAATACATTTTTCCCAACGGATTGGAAGCTTTTTAATCCCGTTATCGTAAAAACTTTTAGGCCGGTCACACAGCCACTGGAGCACAAATGTCTCTACCGCTTGGTCGCTGTCGAAACGCTGGCCTCCAAGAGCTTCTTTTAGAGGTCCAAACAAATGGTAGTCACAGGGTGACAAGACTGGACTGTAAGCAGGATGTTCCAAGATTTCCCAGCCGAATTGTTCCACTTTTTGCCTCGTAATGTTTGCCGAATGTGGTCTGGCGTTATCGTGAAGGAGAATGACATTTTTAACGAATTGCGTCTTTCTTTTTCGTCGTAAAGACAATTTTGCGTCATCCAAAACGTCGCAATAATATTGGGCATTAATTGTGCGGCGATCATGAAGAAAATCGAGCCTCAATGTTGGATTCGGTAACGCTCGTCCGTGGGCGTCGAACGTGGCTCTGGTTTTCAACTTTCTCCCGGCCTCCTGAAAATCGTTTATGCCATGCAAACACGCGAGGTCGTGAAAGGGTGTTCTCCCCGAACTGTGCGTACAATTTGCGTAAAATGTCTGTTGGATTCACCCCCACATTGGTCAAAAACTTAATAATTATCCGCTGCTCCACGGAAGCGTGCACTGCTTGCTCACTCATGGTCACTGCACTACTGAACGGTCTCGACGGAATTTCAGACGTTGCTCTCCCCACCCTAAGTGCTTTGTCTACATAGCCACCTACTTCGCCGATTGAAAAACCTTTTGTACGAGTCATTAAAAAATCAGTCTCGTTATATGATATACCCTCGTATATATATATAAGTGTTTAGATAATTTCTTAGCCGTTTATTAAATATAACAATTGATAAATTATTGGAGTTTTTCGGCTTTTATATGCAATATTTACAAATATCAAGTTAGTATGTATGTAATTGCAAAGTAAGGGGGGATGTAAACATTGCTGTCTACAAATTACAAAGCAAATCATACGGAATTTTTTAATTGAAAAAATTGTCTATGTTGGGACTCGAACCCAAGTCTACAGTTTGCCGGACTGTCGGTTTAACCACTCACCCACAATAGACCTAGGTTCAAGCTATTTAGAAATGCATTATAAAGTAACAGTGTTAATGAATCAGATGTCAGTTATTGAATGTAGATGTCAAGTTGAAAGCAGAAGTCAGTTTTAAAGCTCATGTCAGTTTTGATAGCAAATGTCAGTTAGTGAAAGCAAATGTCAATGATTGAAAGCAGATGTCAGTTTTGAAAGCAGGTGTCAGTTATGAAAGCAAATGTCAGGTTCGAAAGCAGATGCCTATTTTGAAATTAGATATCAGTTATTGAAAGCAGATGTCAGTATTTTGAAAGCAGATGTCAGATTTGAATGCTTGAAAATGCTAATTATTACTCCATAGCTATATGAGTGTTTAGATAATTTCTTAGCCGTTTATTAAATATAACAATTGATAAATTATTGGAGTTTTTCGGCTTTTATATGAAATATTTACAAATATCAAGTTAGTATGTATGTAATTGCAAAGTAAGGGGGGATGTAAACATTCCTGTCTACAAATTACAAAGCAAATAATACGGAATTTTTTAATTGAAAAAATTGTCTATGTTGGGACTCGAACCCAAGTCTACAGTTTGCCGAACTGTCGGTTTAACCACTCACCCACAATAGACCTAGGTTCAAGCTATTTAGAAATGCATTATAAAGTTATATTTGTTATATTTAATAAACGGCTAAGAAATTATCTAAACACTCATATAGCTATGGAGTAATAATTAGCATTTTCAAACATTCAAATCTGACATCTGCTTTCAAAATACTGACATCTGCTTTCAATAACTGATATCTAATTTCAAAATAGGTATCTGCTTTCGAATCTGACATTTGCTTTCATAACTGACACCTGCTTTCAAAACTGACATCTGCTTTCAATCACTGACATTTGCTTTCACTAACTGACATTTGCTATCAAAACTGACATGAGCTTTCAAAACTGACTTCTGCTTTCAACTTGACATCTACATTCAATAACTGACATCTGATTCATTAACACTGTTACTTTATAATGCATTTCTAAATAGCTTAAACCTAGGTCTATTGTGGGTGAGTGGTTAAACCGACAGTCCGGCAAACTGTAGACTTGGGTTCGAGTCCCAACATAGACCATTTTTTCAATTAAAAAATTCCGTATGATTTGCTTTGTAATTTGTAGACAGCAATGTTTACATCCCCCCTTACTTGCAATTACATACATACTAACTTGATATTTGTAAATATTTCATATAAAAGCCGAAAAACTCCAATAATTTATCAATTGTTATATATATATATATATATATATATATATATATATATAATTATTTCGTGACCTTGGTATGATATGGTAAATTCAATCAGTTGGCGATTTAAATCGCCAACTGATTGAATTTACTATATATATATATATATATATATTTATAACAACAGGGAAACATATTTCGCTACTTTAACGTATTGTCAATCCACTTAGATAGTACATCAACAAATACTACGACAATTTCAATATTCTGCAACTCGAGTAAAATTCATAGAATTAAATGAAATGTGAACTAAAAGAAATTCTTCGTCATGACTGTGCTGTCAGTATAAGAACGAACTAGAGAAAACTTTTGTGCCAGGTGTAAAAATTCGCTTAGCTAATGGTTCTCCGCGAGCATATCCCTCCATACACTCGTTTCATAATGCATTAGGAGTATGTGTTACAATATATGTTCATTTAGGATGAAGTGACAATGATAAGTAGACAGTGCCAAGTCCTACAGTTTCATTAATGATAACACAAAAGGACATAAAAAAAACATTCCCCCACGGGAATTTTATTTACTCGATAATATAAAATTCCAATTTAGCCCATCGCGTTCCGTGTGCTCTCTAGCGTAGTAATTTGGATAATATTTGCTTTAATAATTTTGAAGGATAGGATTATTCCATTGCGTTGATGTTAGTAGACATGAATGAACCGGAGCGGAGTCGACTCCTGTCATAACCGTTATAAGGTCAAGTTGTTCATTTTAACCCACATACAGAATGGTAAATATAATCATTTGGACGTAGCTAATATTCAATAATTTCTCTTTTATTCAAGAAGGGAATTGGGAGAGAGTATTAAAAAAATTAATATTTCCGTATATCAAAAAAGCATGACAAGAAAGTTCATATACAAACGTATTTAAATACGAAACTAGTAGTATCATAATAATTTAAAATACAAATTTCAAAAATGGATATTTAAATGTCGACAGTTTCCTGTTAACATAATTATAATCAGTATTTTAATATTTAAGAACCTTATTTGCTTCCTTTCTAAAAAAAGAAAAACAGTATTAACAAATACAATCAAGGTAAAAGTTACTAATGTCAGACACAGAAAACTCCAAAAAGATAGAAAACTGAGGCAAAACTCATTTACCCACTATGTTTTAAAGAACATAAGAATAAAAGTAGATATGTCAATAAGCTTTTCTAAATTTACATGCAATTACCAATAAACAACTGCAGAGGTTGAAGACTTTATTATTAACTAACGTAATCCCTCAGGATATGTGAGGAAAAACTTTGAAATCAAATGCCGTGCCAGAAATAGATAATACTGTTATGTTTGTCTATCTGGGTCCTTAAATAAAACTAACGGTAACTTAAACACACACTATATTAATAATAAAATCGAATAGCAATTTAAAAACTAATTACTAACAATAAGCACATTTATGTATTTATATTTATGTAAGTTCACTCGGCGATGATTTGGTATGGAATGGCATAAATCCCTCCCGACTGCTATTTATATTAACGGGAAAACTTCTGGGATATTCGATGTTCGCCTAGACTTTTCATGTGTTACGCATTTACATTTGCTAGACGGTTCTCGACGTGTGAGATCATCGGTGACTCATAACCATATCATGATTCGAAAACATATAGTCCTTTTTCCCGTCCAATAAAAGTACTATTCTGGTAAAGACTATTACTACTTAAATTCAAGATTGTACGTACAAATTATGTGTGATTTGTACAAGGAAAAATATCCCGAATCGACATTCAAATATAGCAAGTATATAAAATTCCTTGGTGAGAACTTTAATCTGCTTTTTTGGCGCCCAGAAATTGATACTTGTTGTCAGTGTGAAGATTTGTCGCCAAAAATAAAGGTTAAAATTAGGAGCAGCAGTTGCTGATGTCATTGTTCATAAAAGAAGAGAGAAAAAATTCTACACTACTGAAATACTACTGAAGAAACTCAAGAAAGAAATGACATTGCAGTATTTACCTTTGATTTTATACAGAATTTTCAATTACCAAAATTTCCTGTTAGAGGCCTGTGCTAGTGTTTTCTGTACTAACGATTTAAAAACAGAAAAAGCATGTCTTTATATTTACCACTAGGGTACTGCCCAACATGAGGTTATTCCTTTTTATTTTTAAATTTCCAAAAGTAGAATAAACATTTTACGCAAAAATAAAAACCGAATTAGTAATATTAATTCTATTATTTTATGCTCATATTTATTATTCATAGTATTTATGGATCGACAGCATTTTTCTGTAAAAAACTGGGAGTATTAACAAATACAGTCAAGGTAAATATTATGAAAATACAGAATACAAATATATAATTAATAGGAATCATCTTGGAACAAGTAAAACACATATATATAAGTACAGTTTCCAAATGATATCTCCGGACAGTTTAAAGGACGCAAAAATACTCAAAACTTTCTACCTTTGCTATCTACACCGACAAATTGTATAAGATATTTACATACAATTATATTGTTCAGGCAGATAAAAATATTAAGGAGATTAGTTACATATAAAAAATTGAATATATGTCTGTAATACATTTGAACAACATATATACGAGTATATACGTGTATTTTTAAAGGATATATCTAAAGTTAGACTATAATGTTGCAATAAGAATAATTACTAATACTTCGATGGCAAAAATAAATACATAAATACTATTTTGATTAAAAAAAAAATATTTTATATTCCATCTAGTGACCCTCATTCAGTATATACACTATGATTTTAATTATGTTGAATATATAGGCACTATATATACAGTCTTGTCGTCTTTGAGGCAAAGAGTCTTTAGCGAATTTATTTACCCCAGAAATGTTCCTAACCTTTAATTATTGCGATTACAAATAACATTGTTCTTCAGTGTGCAAGTTGTTTATAAAATTGTGACGAATAATAGTCGCTGGAACAGGTTATAATATCCGTACGCTTGACAACGTAATATCCTCAAACATACAAATATATTAAATCACATTCATACGAGGGAGTACTGATATCTAGTTAGCCTAGACCAGTTCCGTGGATAAAAAAAATATTGCGATACCATAGCAACGAAAAATAACATATTAGAAGTGTCAGTGTAAATTATTATGTCAAAAAGAACAATAACTGGAAATCATTATTCGACGTTACTGACCACTCTACGAGAAAAAATTATGGCGAGAAGACACAGAAAGTTATCCAAAGGTGTTTTGTTTTTGCAGGACAATGCCCCTGCATTCAAATCGCATATTTCCAAGCCAACAATTCGTGATTTAAGGTTCAAATTACTAGAACACCCACCTTATTCAAAAGATCTGGCTCCGACCGACCCTTTCCTCAACTGAAAAAAAGTTTAAAAGGTCGTAAAGGTCCTGGTTTGCAGAGCAAGATAAATTTTTTTTTGAAATGTCTACAGGCGTTGCAGGTTCGTTGTAATAAATGTATCCAATTAAGAGGAGGGTATGTTAAATAATAAAATATTTTGACTTTCAAAATTTGTTTGCTTCTATAGTAGGCAAAGAATTTTTCAATACATCCTCGTTTATGTATCAACAATCGCTAACGCTCCAAACCCTGCAGCGGATATCAAACCCCGAAAACATATCTAATCCTATTATTTAGTTACTTTTTTCTTGAGTGACAAAGTTAAACAAGCCATCAAGAATAGAAGAAAAAGTTCTATTGGATTTTTATAATAGGTTCTAATACCGTTACCATTATACACTCTCTTTGATGTTTATTGTTTTTGAATCCTTAAAAAGTTTTTAGGCGGAAAAAGATTCTACTCAAATGATAAAGCAACAAAAGCTGTATAGTAGAGACTTCGCGGCCAAACAAAAACTTCTTCCAATGGAGTATCAGTAAGCTTTCGGATTGTTGGGGCAAGTGTATCGCTTTTTCATAAAAATGTTGATTAAATTTGAACACCCCTTGTATATTATATTATGAGATCAATTGATTAACTTTACCCTCTTTTATTACTTTACGCAAATATGCAAAATAAATCAAAACTGCATGTAATCGCCAAGATATTAATATTACGCTGCATGCAGAAAAAGTTCTTAAATAAATATTTCCTCAGCCATACAACCCTTGTCCAATCTGTCAAGTTAGAAATTAATAGCCGCCACCCCAGTAAAGAAAAAAAAAACTACTAATGGATATAAATTTACCACAAATTATTATCCAATAAGTCGGTATGTGCCTTACGAAAGAGCAATTTATAACTTTATTCATTGCACTTAGAGCAGCACCATTGAATTAGAAAAGAAAACGTTTGCTCCCGTTAAAGCCACTCGGGACTACCATACACGTCAAAATAAAGTTTGAAATAAATTATTCCGCGCTGACATTGGCATACAAAACATCCGGTATATTAAAGTGATAATAATTAATTAGTTAAAAACATGAAACTGCGACTGTCGAGCCGGGATAGCATGTCTATGTGGAAAATTGCTTACCATCGATTTTTCTGGTAGAATAGCCACAAGTTTCCGACCAAAAGGGTCCTAGTAATCATTGATGCGTAAAATCTAACCCTGCTATCGTAATTGATAAATCGATCAGACCTAGGAGCGAACCTATAATTGACATTATAACTTAATGATAGACTGGAGTTCATTAAAAAAAACTTCACAAAGAAAAACATTTTAAAACAACACTTTCCTAACACGCATCACGAATAATTTATATATTTACATATGTTCTCCTACATTTTAGAACGGGTTTTTATTTATATTGTTTAATTTCTCCATCACTAATAGCTATTTAAATAATACCCCTTCTAATAATAGTGCCCGACCTAATTCTATCATAAACCCCCAAGCAATAATTTAATTACAACCATTACTTTATTACGGAATTATTAATGCAATTGTTTATTAATTTATAAAAAATCGATCCGTAATAAATTCTAGCGTTTTAAGTTTCTAAGATGAGATTGCTCTGAAAAAAAATGTTAGGCATATGTTAAAGTTATTTTAACGTCGTAATTAGTCTTAATTGAATAGTTTTTAAATTTGTGAATTTGTGCAAAGATTGTATTAAATACACTAGTTTACAAATTTAAGTTTGTTCGTTATGGTTTGAATTTTAATAGGTGTAATAGGCGATTAAATGTTGTTGTGATTTCAAACATGGGTTATACCACTTATATACACTCTGTGTTTGAGTGAACTCTACAATCAAGTCAACGTACGCTCAGACAAGTTTAAACATGCGCAAGTTGCTGTAATTAGGACAAATATTTAATACGATTATGAATACAGGGGTATAAAGCTTGTAAACCATAACTGAAACTATAATTGTTACTAAATTGTGAAAAATCTTTCCGTGATGGAAATAAACGGACTTCAGTTTAGTAATCTGTAAACATGTATAAAACATTGGCACAAGCTTGTATTTAAACCCCAGATACATTGTAAACCAGTGTTATTGGCAAAAGATAATGAAACGACAAGTAAAAAAAGAAACGAGCACTTTCGACATATCATTTTGTTTGAGTTCAACAGAGGAGTTCATGCACCAGAAACCGCTAAAACAATTTTTGCCGTTAGCAGAGAAATATAGGACGGACATTTTAACAAAAACAATTCTCAACGTCCAGGAAGACCATCAGTTTTTATTGAGTTGTCTGAAGACGTTAATTCATGATCTACGCCAATCAAAAGGGAACTGGCCATGTATTTGCCCCTCTTTGCTTGCTCATCATCGTTTAGCTCATGAACACCGTTTTTGTTCCGAACGTTACTAGTGACGAAAAATGTTGCCTTCGTGTTAACATCAAGAACGGAAAAGAATGACTTAGTCCTAATGAAAAGGCAACTCCCCGAGTGAAAACTGATATTCATCGGCGTAAGCTGTTGTTGTGAATCATAGGAAAAAAAACGCTAAAATTTACTGTCAACTACTCCATCAGCTTGAGGTCGTAATTCAAGAAATAAGATCAGGAAGACATCATCAAGTCATTTTGCAGTACAATAACGTTCACCCTCATACTACTAACATTACAAAACCGGCTATTCAAGAACTTGATTGATAGATCATTCCACATCCACCTTGTTGATCTAATCTCGATCAGATTTCCAAATCTATCGGTCTCTATCAAACAACCGAGAAATCTCATTTAATAGAGATATCGCACTCCAAAATTGGTTTGATTACTTCTTCACTTCCAAAGTGGAATCGCAAAATTGACATATCTTGTACTTTCCGATAAAACTGAGAGTATGTAAAAAGAGATGTAGTTTTAATTAAGCCCCTTTCATTTCAGAAATATAAGCTTACAATATGGTATAGAAACAACAAACCAGGAGTAAATTAGTCGTTTTCCATATTCATATTCAATACAAGATTTAGAGCAAAAAATAACCCTTTTTTACAAATTTTAAATTTTAACCTAATTTAATTTTAATTTAATTTTAATTTAAAAGAAGGCACGTTCCAATTTTAAAATTTAAATCGTTTATATATACACACACAGACATACGAACACGTGAGATTGTTTTGAATATAACCGAATGGGAGAAATATCAAAAACAGATGCGAAGCTATACTCGCGTGTGAAGTATGTGCAACGCAGTGCGAAACATATATTTTTTTTAGAAAAATAGAGGCGTTTAATCAACGAAAATAACTAGAAAATAAACCGAAGTTCAACGCACCAACACCCCCACCATCGATGTTTACGTTATGTATGGTACCGTTAAAAACATTTACAGCACTGTTAAACTGTACAATTACGAATAAATTGGGTCCAAAACTAGGGTAGCACATATGTTCGCATTCGACTAAGCATTCCATCATACGATACAATGATTTTCGTCCATTTAAAATTCAATGTTTTTTATGTTATTTTTACAATTTTTTTTAAATCGAGTATAATTTAAAAATTCTAGGATTTTAATATTAGAATTATCGCTAAAATGTAATGTAAAACAGAAAAAACTAATGTTTATCAATACTTAGAGCCGCAGATGCTACTTACGTGAAAATTTTAATATAAATTAATATAAATACAGGTTTCCTTATTTAAAGCGGCCATCTGTAAATTCTCTTTTGTTTGTGGCCATACTCACCTCTTGGAAAAGTTTTAAAGTTTTCAGACTTTTACAATAGAAGCAATCCGCCCGTTTTCATTAATTGTAAAATGAATGAAAGTAATTCTATAAAATATCTCCAAGAGAGAGGTCCCTCTATAAGTTTTGTCAGATTTAATATTGGCCACTTGGGACCGCGCAAACTTTTGAGTATCAAAAGTTTCGGTACTTTTAAGTTGAAGTTTCTTTTTTTTTTCCTCGGCAGCCTTTCTCACTCTCTGAGAACTCACATTAATGACACAACACAACTAACTGTAACATATTTTTTTTTGTTTTACAGAATTTTATCTAATAGTTGCTTATTAGTAGATAATTTACTGTAATGACTATTTCTTTTTTATATTAATAAACTTTCCACGACTTCTAAAATCGTTTTTTCTTCTTTTGTAATTTCCTACTTGATCCCACAGACGACAATGAAATTAAATGAGATTATCTGAGATGTTTTTTAAATTTTCAAATTAACGGATAACGATCAAATTAAATTCCGCGTTGAATAAAAGCGGTTTTATTTATATGAACTAAAGTAGCTGTACACATCAGCAACTATAAAACCTGAAAGTAACACTCAAAAAATACGACCAACAATAAAATTCAACCCAAAAACAGATTAAATGTATAATTTGTTTTCTACCAGTGCGGAATACTGTATAAGCTAGAACATGTCGACAATGAATGTTGTTTATCATTAAAGGAAACTTGTGAAAAGCTTGCAAAAGTTTTCTCTTAAAAAAAATAAAAATAAAATGCAATAACTACTGTTTGATATGGAATTAAAATTTTTGACCACTGAATTTTTTTTTGATCTTAAACTCTAATAATTTCAAAACAATCATGAAGTGATAATAACTGAATAAATGAAACAATAACTTTACTATTCATAAGAATAGTGAATGTTTGTTTAACAAAACATTTATGCAATATAGTCAGCCGCGCATACGGTCTTTTTATTGTGATGTTTTTCTTGTGGATATCAATAATAGCCTTTACATCGAATATGTCGACAACTTTATAGAGCACTTGTAATTAACGTCCGTAATTAAGGATGCCATTGCGAACGCACATAGTCACAGCGAAGACAATCTCAGCGTTGTTTGTAACGGTGGATTCCCGTATTGCCGCCCGTATATTAACTGCGACAGGGTCGGACTCGAATAAAGAAAAATCATTTTCTCGTTACTACATAAACATTGGACTGCGATTTTTTGTTTGGAGGCATTACTCATATGTATCTTACAACCTTTTTTCTTTGTCGCTAGACAAAACTAAGATAGAATAGATGCTTTGTCATTATTTTTGGATATAATTCCGCTTTATAGTGTCCGTAAATGAAAATTCAGATTTATGCAGGCTTCTATTTAAATAAACACCGGTTTATTATATATTATTCATTCCCTTATTTTCAGTCAATATCCTTTGATATTTTTTATTTTGTATATCGGAATTATATTGTAATATTATATTATAAATATGACGCTTCCGGGCGATATCCCGCCCATGGAGCTGATTTTCAATGTTTCGACGTTTCAGTGACCTCTCCCTCATCTTCTTCGGAAGCCTATTCGTATATATTTAATTTTCGTTTTTTTTTAATTCGTTTAATTTTCGTTTTGTCCTTTTGCCTTTACCTCACCTACCTACTATTTGTACAATTTTTCGAATCCTTGCACACGTGCTAGAAGCGCTTATTCTCGAATGAATTTTAATAAGTGACTTTAATACTGTTACCTTTGACTTTACATTGCTGAATGTAAAATTTTAAAAGTAGATTCTATTATTAATTACCATACTATAGGGACTGCTTAGATAACCAAATTCTTGTATTTGTTAAAATAGAAAATGTTAGTAACGGGCATTACATTAAGATATAGGGCAGAGCTATCTTATTATTATCACATATATATATATATATATATATATATATATATATGTGTGTGTGTGTGTGTATATGTATATATATATATATATATATATATATGTTTTCTTTCAGGTTTCCGCGGGTAGTAGTATGTGTTCTAACTGTATTCCGGGTTTTCTTCCGCGTTTCCATTGTTTGGTCTTTGTAAAGACCGGTGCTGGTTTCTGGACGACGTTTCGGCAAAATCACATTTGCCATCTTCAGGTCTGCGATAACTGTCTGCGTCTGCTTCTGGTTACTCGTAAACTAGTAACAGTAAACTAGTAACAGTTTACGAGTAACCAGAAGCAGAAGCAGACAGTTATCGCAGACCTGAAGATGGCAAATGTGATTTTGCCGAAACGTCGTCCAGAAACCAGCACCGGTCTTTACAAAGACCAAACAATGGAAACGCGGAAGAAAACCCGGAATCTAGTTACAACATATATATATATTATAATTGACTGAGGTCTCTCTAGGCACTTGGTGAAACATATTAAATGATAAAGGTAAAGAAAATACACACTTGGTTATTTGTTTCACTGCAATTTTATTTACAAAATACGGACAAATTTGTTTCGAACTTCACAGTTCATTCTCAACTGAACAAGAAAGGTTTACTTAAAATATGAATAGATAATTTGAAAAGTGGGAGTAACACTGTGAAACATAAACGTGAGTTATGTATTATGGGGGTTTTCCTAGTAATTAACGAGAAACAGCCTTAATAATAGGGGAGATTACAAACTCTGTTTGTTCATTTACTATATTTAATAATTTGTTTATTGCTTTAGATATTTCCATTATTTCCAAAAAGTCTAATCGTTTACTTTTATTTGCAGAGTGTAAAATTTCAAAATTATTTATTGATACCCTGTGTTCTTCATTTATACAATGCTCGGATATACCTGAACATTTCTTGGAATATAAAATTGCTTTCCTATGTTCTTCTATTCGTGTGCGAAAACATCTTCCAGTTTGACCTATGTAGAAAGCGTCACAGTCTAGACAATTTAATATATATATATATATATATATATATATATATATATATATATATCTTGCGGTTTTCAAAACTTCTACGAACACATAACAAAAAACTAATCCAAGGTACAAATCTTGTAATTATCATTTATATTCATTTATAACTATACTTGCTAAAGTATTCGGTACCGTTTAATTTCAGGCGATCTCAAGCTGTAGTCAGCAATAAAAACATCTTCAGAGGATGGCGAATCCGATCCTATCGAAACATCAAGATAACGTTTTTTTATATCTATCCTTGAGTTAAGGTTGTTATTTTTAGTGCAATTTACAATCAATAGAAATAACTACCATTGATTGACATTTAAATAAAATAACTAACACTTCCGGATTTTTGCTAAAATTTGCGTTCTCGTACACTTTGATAATGAAAGTTTCAGAAAACGTTTCATGAGGTGTGACCGTACAATGACGTCTTGTTACATATGTTCTTTTTTTAAACACCTCGTCTATAAATATACATAGTATTAGCATTTAAAATATACAACATTTAATATTCCCTTTGTTCCAAAAATTGTGAATTAGGTCACTAAAATAGTCTTAAGACTGACATTTCGTTTACAACGGCAACGAAATAATACGATATCTTTTTGGACGATCTCCAAAACACGTGAGTGACAACTTTAGTAATTAATGATTCTTCTTTCTCTTTTTCGCGCGTTTCGGTTCCATTCGCATGTCCTCTGGCGTGTAATCAAAACAACTTTAGTTCGTTTTTTAACCGCTTGTTTAAAACGAAAGTGACAATTATTGATCCTCACACACACACACATATATTCATTCACACACATACAAAATGATTCATTTAATTCTACCTCCCTATCCGTTGCAGAATAACCAGCATCGAATGCTATTCAAGACCTCATAACGTAACTTAGAAGGCGAAGCAGTAATGAAATTACTCAACAGCATCGTTGCAGATTTCGATGTTTAGAATTGCTTAGTACTGGCGGCTACGGTACGGCGGGGAAGCGGGATGCAACGGGAGGCTTGTTCCGAATATAAAGGCGATGTGTAAGCATGAATAATTTTCGACGGATTCCCGTACGGATAAGGGTTGCTAAAAGACACAAAGAGTTGATTATTTTATAATTGGTTGCATTATTTACAGTTATTCGATCAGCTAACAATAAAACTGATGTTCCTTTTAACGTATTAATTTATTTTGCAAATATTTGCACGGGATTTCTTCCAGTGGAACGCAAAATCGTCTGTGAACTCAAGTGAGTGATTATTTCACGATAAATCTCACATTGTTACATCTTTATAAAAATTCTTCGATGTCTTATGTTAAATTATAGACTTTCGCGAGTAACTAACAATAACTTTAAAATAATAACACAAGTAAAATACAAAATGTCGATTTCCGATGCTTTCACAATTTTAAGGCGATGATTACTTTTTGTTTTCGAGATATTCGCGAAAAACGGTAGACACCTCGAGAACTCGAAAATGTCAAATTTCAGCGCTACAATGTTTGTACAGTCTTCTTTAGCGTACTGGAAAGCCCTGGAGTAGTTTTTAAGTCGAAATTTGTAAAGAAAATTCGTAATCGTGAAAATTATGCCCATTCTCATGCCCACGGATGTGGATTGAGAAGCCGTATCTACTGTTGAAAACTGGAAGGCCCTGGGACACACGGTTTTAGAGTTGTGCCGGAAAAATCGAAATTTTACTGGAAAAATTCGGAAATTTTGCGAAAGTCCCGGCTACAGTAGGGGCCAAACGGTTCATCTTATAGGAACGTACTTGAGCTCGTTTTAATCGTTTTTAATTCGGCGCAAAGTTCACGTCGATCGGACGGTAAATGAGGGTGTTGTGACATTTCCAAAATTTCGCAATCTTTTTTAACTTAAGGCGATGGAATTTGAAAAGTCGAAGCGTCGATTTTCGGCGTTCTGATACTTTCACTGTATGTATTTTGACGTGCTAATTACGATAAACGTCTCTGGATAAATATCCAGAGACGAATCAGACGATATAAACCTACACTATAAAAAGGGCTGGAAAAAATTTCTGTAAATAATTTATAGTTGTATGTGAAATGTGTGGTATGACTCCTGAATCCTGTTGAAATTAACCATTAGTAAATTATATATTATCCAATTGATTTATAATTTGTTTTGATCGATTTAAAATAATTCTTTCATAGCCTTTGACGTTAATTGTTTGTTGAAAGAATATTGGCCCAATAATTCATTGTCTTGGCATTGTCACACAAACACCAATTTTACTGGGCGCAATGGTATTAAATTGGGTGTATTATTTGCCGACCAAGTTCTATAATTCTGCGATTTAACTGGTCAATGTTAGCATGCAGATAATCATTAGACCATTGAAAATATAAATATTATTATATATATATATATACAGGGTGGGGCATAGGAATGAAGTGTTTTTGAAATGATAATAAAATTATTAGTTTTTACTCTAAAAAAAATTTATTGGTAGTACAACATAGCTAATAATAAAGCATTTTGAAATATTCAAGTACGGAAAATTACATCTGGCATATGATGTCCGTTTTCATTGATACACTGTTGCAGCCGTTGACGAAAATTGGCCTCCACTCTTTCCAGCATGTCTCTGTCGATTAGGGAGATTTCATAACGAATCGATTCCTTTAATGCGTCTAACGTACGGGGTTTGGCCTCGTAAACACGTGACTTGAGGTACCCCCATAGATAAAAATCACAAATCGATAAGTCGGGAGACCGAGGAGGCCACAAAACGTCACCAAATCTCGAAATTAGACGATTTGGAAACAGGTGGCGAAGAACAGCCATAGATGCCTTGGCGGTGTGTGCCGTGGCCCCATCTTGCTGTAACCACAAATCTTGAACCTCTTCTTAACAATTCAGGTATGAAAAAGTTATTCACCATATGAATGTAACGCGCAGATGTTACTGTAGCGGTTACCCCATTTTCTTCAAAAAAATATGGGCCAATGATGCCAAATTTTCCCACCGCACACCTAACTGTTACCTTAGGACTATGCAATGGCATCTCATGTAACTGTCGTGGATTCTCGTCAGCCCAGTACCGGCAATTTTGTTTATTGACGGCCCCCGTAAGATGGAAATGAGCTTCATCACTCATGAGTAACAACATGTTTTCATTCTCCTGAACAAGTTCAAGCATTTGTTGTGCGAAACTCAAGCGTTGGGCGTAATCTCTTACATTTAATTGTTGGGCAACCAGTATTTTGTATGGGTGAAAATGTAAGTCACCATGCAAAATCCGCCGTACAGTGCGATTGCTGATTTGAAGTGCAGCTGATTGTCGACGTGCAGAGCGGCGTGGACTTCGCAGTAATGCTTGTCTCGCCCTTTCAATATTCTCAGGAGTACGCACAGTACGTTGACGACCGGGCGGCTTTCTTTTCATTATTGAACCTACTGTTCGAAGGTTATTGACCCAGCGTAAGATGGTGTCTCGGGCAGGAACAGAGTCATTACGATGGATATTAAATCTTCTGCGAAATTCACGCTGTACTGCAGTCACCGACTCGCCACTTCGAACAAAACAATCATACGCGAACACGCGTTGCTCTAGCGTCCACCTCTCCATGATGGCAAGTGGCAACTGAGAAAGTGAAGTGCTTTGAGTCGAGGAATGGATTGTAATAAACCGCGCGCCCCTCCCTTTTCTAATGGCCGAGTACTACCCAAACCAAAAACACTTGGTTCCTATGCCCCACCCTGTATATATATATATATATATATATATATATATATATATATATATATATAGTAAACCTAATCAGTAGGCGATTAAAGGTCTGTATATTACTTCAAAATATATGTATTTAAAAAACTCAGTTTTTTAAATACATATATTTTGAAGTAATATACAGACCTTTAATCGCCTACTGATTAGGTTTACCATATCATACCAAGGTCACGAAGTTATTATATATATATATATATATATATATATATATATATATGTACAAATAATATAAATAGAGAGAGAAATAGAGAGAGAGAAAACAGAGTAGTATACAAAATTTCATTGCAATTGGTCGACTCTTTCTGGATGTTCGGATTTTCTTGAAAATCAGTATATATGTCCATGTAATTAACATCTCCTTTCCTTGCATTTACTTTATTTTCGTTTCCGTATAACAATAAACAAAAACATATCTCTCGTTTTTTAATACAAAGGCTCAAAAAAGGGAACAGAGAGAACATGAGACGATAGATTAAAGATAATCTTTGTCGTAAACTTTCCACGAGATAAACTACATGAAATTATTCCGTAAATTTACGTTTATTTCCTTTCGTTGGGCCTCCTTTCGCTTTCATTTAATGTCAGCGATGTTAGATAGTTACGAACTGCAAAAGAGTATTCTTATCAGTTAAGCTGTGGACAGTCGATATTTCAGGGGATTGAGCAAGATTAAAATGAAACCAATTCGAAAATACTAATTCTAATGAAAGAATCAAAAAGTATATAGATGGGTAGAACTGCAAGATAAACAATAAAAGACATGCGATGCTAATCAAACGATGCGTTTCTGCCGTGTTGTGGTGTTGTGATAAGGAATATTGTTGGCAAATATAAAATTGTATAAACTATGTACTGTTAAACTATTGCTGTAATCCATTTTAATTAATAAATAAATATACATTAATGTCCAACAGGTAATACCTAGTAACAGGACAAACTAAAAAACTATAATAAATACAATTTGAATATCTGAGAGATATAAATTTAAGAAAAAAATAAAATTTGAAAAATATTTAGAATATAAGTATGTAACTGAATTATATATGAAAAATACAATATTTAAACTTAATTATGTGTACTCAGACTCCCATTGAAGACATCACTGTAGTACAAATCACAATTCTTACACATGTGTCATAATGGTGGACATTAATTCTTGGTATGGCCATAAAAAAATCGCAGTTTGTTGTAAACGTTCGTACCACATTGAAATTTATCTTAGAAAACAACAATGGACAGTCAATTACATTCGAAAAAATTTTCTATAAAAATTTTGCACAGAAAATATTTCACCTCCAACTCAATGAAATCATTTCATATTGGTACAAAAATTCGTTGCACGATAAACCACGTTCGGAGTACTCAAAAGTACTTCTAAATCAAATAAACTTTGAAAATCGACGCTGAACAAGCTCCGAGCGTAACTTATGTGTCTATGTTCTGATTATAAGCCCCAACAACTTGGAAGCCCGATTACAATTAATTCAATATAATCTTTAAACGATCAATTAATGGCAAAAGTAATATCAGGGTCTTCGACTCTGGCAGCTATATCAAGAAAATGATCTTCCATTAAACAAAGGTAATTAATGGGATTGATTTTCCGATAAAGCAATTATCAATATTTAAATATAGTTTATTGAGACGTGACCAGAAAATCATATAATTAATAGCTGATTGTAATTTAACACAATCTGTAAAAAATAATAGACTTTATAATTTTATAAATTATGTCTGTTCATTTGTTGAAACTTCCAAATTGAAATATTAGTTTCCGTTTATTTGAATTATATGAAATGAACTGTATATTCCCGTTTATTTTTTCAAAAGTTATTTTTAAAATAAATACAATTTTTTATATTTCTAAGAAACGCCAATTGCAATTTAGTTTTATATTTTGTGGTTTCTTTTTCCTGCCATTCTCGAAGGTTTTTTTTTGTTCGTTTGTTAAGAATTAAAATAAAATATAAATGCACTTACCTTCGGCGGGTTAGTGTTCTTCCCTGCTTCTACGTATTACACCTGAGACTCTGAAATAAAAATAGAAAGTACGTCAAAATTAATTACTTACAGTGGAAGATAATTCAAAATTTACCCCAAAAAATGTTTGGGCTCTACAAAATAAAACCAGGAAATGCATTAACTTTCTAACATAGATCTCGACGAAAAATTTATATAAATGTCCAAGAAAAAAAGAGCTATATAACTATAAAGGCTAACGAAGCCTTTTCGCGTCAAAAATACAAAACTTAATTACATAATTTACGACTGCGACACCAGGGCAACCCAAAACTATGCTAATATTAGCCAGTTCTGGATGTTACATAAAGGGATAATATTTATTACCTAAAAATTATTTCCCGAGCAAACAATATCTTTGAAAACGACTAGAATTACAAAACGAAACACAAAAAAATTTAAACTTTAAAAGAACTAACAAAATAATCTAGAAATTATACAGTCGGTTTTATGAAATTAGAACCAACGAAAACTAATATTTCAATTTGTAAGTTTTAAAGCAATAAATGTAAATGACTGTCGCAAATGATGCCCTAATAGTAAAATCAGAAAGAGGTTTAATAAGAATTAAGTGGGTTTAAAAATAAATGAGGGGAAGCCTAAGTATATGATAATGAAAAGTGCAGGCAATACAGTGGGGGTAGTAGCATTTATACATTTAAAAAGGTAAATAAGTTCGTGTATTTGAGAGGACAAATCGAATAAAACGGACGCGATGCAAAAGGAAATAAAAATATGCAGCGTAAGATCATTACTGAAATCTGAACTGATGTCCAGAAATACTAAAATAAGGATATACAGAATATTCTTTGATTGTTTCGACCTTTGCTTGATGTAAATCCATATCGCAAATAAATAAAACACACATAAGATGTTTTAGATTTACACTTTATTAATAAAATAATGACAGCTGTTTCGCTAAGACAGTAGCTTCTTCAAATTCAACTACATACAATACATATAATACATACATACATACATACATACGATACATACAATATACAGCGTTAAATCAGGTAGTTGACCCAAGTTAAAATTCTAGGAACTATTACATTTATATTTTGCTTTTTGAAAACTATACCAGGTCCTACTTGTGTGAGGTTTAAGTTTAATTATATAACATAAGCAACTAAGAAACAATATTTCAATGGGTGAACAGATTTAACAGTGGGGAGAATTCAAGTCTAATTTATCGTTTAGTAACATTTCTGAGTTTTTGAGTTTATTAATTTCTAAAGACTCTAAACAATTTAGTTTTCTACCTTTATTTTCCACATGTATGATATCGAATTGTAAATTAAATTCGTGTTCCTTCTCTATTAAATGATTAGAGTAGGTTGAGTCAGTTTTCTTATTGATATAAGAATGATAGTGATCTTGGATTCGTCTTTTAAACGTTCTACCTGTCTGTCCCATATATGTTTTGGTACATGATCCGCATGATAACTTATAGACTCCTGATTTATTGTCTTTGGTAGTTTTTTCTTTATTATTTTTAATATATTTGGCTAGATTATTATTAGTTTTATAAGCAATATTAATGTTTTCTTTTTTAAGGAATTTTGATAATTTAAGTTGCTGTTGACCTATGTAAGTAAATGATTTAAACTGCTTGTCTGGCTCCACTTTAATGATCGGGTACACCTCCTTTAATAATTTATTGACAGATTTTTTAAAAATTAATTTATCTATTAGATTTGGGTCATATCCGTTGTTGTGAGCGATTTGTTTTATAATATTATATTCTTTATTATAGTCTTCATTGGACATCGGGATGTTAATAAGTCTATGTGTCATGCTGTGAAAAGCCGCTACCTTGTGTTGGACCCCGATGTCCAATGAAGACTATAATAAAGAATATATTATAAAACAAATCGCTCACAACAACGGATATGACCCAAATCTAATAGATAAATTCATTTTTAACAAATCTGTCAATAAATTATTAAGGGAGGTGTACCCGATCATTAAAGTGGAGCCAGACAAGCAGTTTAAATCATTTACTTACATAGGCCAACAGCAACTTAAATTATCAAAATTCCTTAAAAAAGAAAACATTAATATTGCTTATAAAACTAATAATAATTTAGCCAAATATATTAAAAATAATAAAGAAAAAACTACCAAAGACAATAAATCAGGAGTCTACAAGTTATCATGCGGATCATGTACCAAAACATATATTGGACAGACAGGTAGAACGTTTAAAAAACGAATCCAAGACCACTATCATTCCTATATCAATAAGAAAACTGACTCAACCTACTCTAATCATTTAATAGAGAATGAACACGAATTTAATTTACAATTCGATATCATACATGTAGAAAATAAAGGTAGAAAACTAAATTGTTTAGAGTCTTTAGAAATTAATAAACTCAAAAACTCAGAAATGTTACTAAACGATAAATTAGACTTGAATTCATCCCCACTGTTAAATCTGTTCACCCATTGAAATATTGTTTCTTAGTTGCTTATGTTATATAATTAAACTTAAACCTCACACAAGTAGGACATGGTATAGTTTTCAAAAAGCAAAATATAAATGTAATAGTTCCTAGAATTTTAACTTGGGTCAACTACCTGATTTAACGCTGTATATTGTATGTATCTTTAGTCTTAAGTTGAATTTGAAGAAGCTACTGTGTTAGCGAAACAGCTGTCATTATTTTATTAATAAAGTGTAAATCTAAAACATCTTATGTGTGTTTTATTTATTTTTGATATACAGAATAGTCTGGAAAAGACCTTTTGGATGGATGAAAGAGAGATACTGAGATGTATTTATGGTATAACAAAAACAGAAGAAGATTGGAAAAGAATAACAAAGAGACAGTTGCTGGGCCATGTTATATTCCAAACTACTAATCATAAGATAATGACTTTTACCTTGATAGCCTTGGTACCGTAACACGAAAGCTATTCTACTAATGAAATATCTGACGAACTGGTTAGGCGAAGCTTATCAGTGGTTTTCTTTGTAAATTTATAATGTGGAGAACACGTCTCGGAAATTCGCAATACTCTTTGACAAAAACAAACATTTCATAATTACAGAAACATTCAATTAAAATATTGTCGATTATATTTAATGAATTTAGAACATTAGGTGTTCGTTTTAACAGGTTTAGCGTAGAAATTTATTCTAACTATGTAGTGCGGAAGTTTTAGTTCAATCACTTTTCGCCGAATCCGAAGAACGAGGCAAGTCGAGATTTCGCTTTTGTGCTGATACTGTATTCGTGTATATTCCCAAGTACGGGTCGGATTCTCGCTGATTCTAAAGTTACCTTTCTGTCTCTCTCCTTGCCCGTAGGATAAGGAACTTGCTTTTAGACTGTTAATTAGTTCCTTTAAACGACGTATTTGACTTTCTATCCAATTTATTGATTGGTTATATACAATATAATAGATACCCTACTCATTTACTGCTTTTAGACAATATTAAAGCAAACCTTATCGGCTAATTAATTATTAAACATGCTCTAGATATGAACTAAGGTATCTTCAATATTATCCGACGTATCTGAAGTAATCTCAAGATAGTTTTACAGAGATTATTCTAAAATCTGACGATTTTTAAAAGATCAGCAAGTATTGCGTTGATACATAAGTTCGTAGAGTGTATATTAAATTCAAATTTTATTGATTTTTTAACAAACAAAATACATGAACTAAACAATTATATACTCTCCGCTATTATTTACGATTGCCTCTCAAAGATGTGGCAGGATCTGAAGAAGTAGTCCAGCCAATTTTGAAGCACGTTATCGTTAGTAAAGGAGGTTTCTCGAAGGCTGTTTAATAGAGAATGAAAGATATGAAAATCTAACAGAGCCAAATCGAGAGAATGAGGTGGATGTGAAATGACCTCCCAACCAAGTTCTTGAACAGCGGTTTTTGTAATGTTAACAGTATGAAGGCGAGCATTATTCTGCTGCAAAGTGACTTAATGATGTCTTCTCGGTCGTTAGGCCTAAGCCATTCCTTTCTGTTCTTGATGTTAACTGCACCATTTTTCGTTACCAGTAACAACGTGGGACGAAAACGTTCAATGTTATGAATGAGCTAAGCGATGATCAGTTAGGAAAAAGTACAAATATTGACGCGCTGATTCCTGTTGTTTTCTCTCGCAACGAAACGCCATTAGAGCTCTATTAAGTTCTAACAAAAGGATATTTCAGATATACTTTTTTTTTCTATTTGAGGTTCCAATTTCTTTTATCAATATTTAATTTAATCTTTGCGCAAATTTACAAATTTAAAAACTATTCATTTAAACAATAATTAAAATACTTCGACATACCTATGCCTAACAATTTTTTTTCAAGGCTATATCAAAACTATTATAAAAATCAATTACTTATTCCGGAATGTACGGCGCCCTAAATAAATAACTTAAAAAGAAGTCAATACACTTAAACAAAATGAATAAAAAATGAAACAGTGATGTGTGCGTGCATTTACACCGAACAATTCAAATGATATTCGAGTCTTAACGGCCCCCCATACATACCACATATATATGTAAATATTTGGTGATGGTCATATTGATTTTACAAAGGCAATATTTCAAAAAGAAATCTACAAAAATTCTCGAATGCGATGCTTGGAAATAATGGAAGCTATTAACTTAGATTGAAAAGTTAAATAAAACAAATAAAACCATGCAAAAATTTATCTGAATAATTCAAAAATTGAATTGCATTCAGTAGAACTTATGTACCTACTTTGTACCTACTAAAATGTTCAACTATTAATTGTAATTTAAAAATTTTAAAAGTTATATAGATATGTTATTTAACATTTTTATATTGCTCTACTTGAACATAATTTAGTCTCGGTTTATTGCAAATTTAACTAAAAATGATGTATCTAACAAAGTATTGTCGCCTTTTGTTTCCGTCTTTAAAGTTATCATGTATAGTTTAAAAATGCATTAAGCTGTCTTTTGTACCTGTGAAGCATGATATAATATCGTCCATACATCCATAACAAAGGATTATCCTGTTATTGTTCCTAAACTATTCGTGAAAATTTCTACCAATAACAAGCATTCCCCCTTAATTAAACCTTCCTTAATATTATTAATGGACAATTGTCGTGGTTGGTGAGAAACCAACATCTTGTTAATTTAATGTTTTAAATTTAGACGATTGATTTCAACATGTTTAGTGGCGTCTTTGCTAGATTTTAACTCTTAATTGGACTCCTGAAGAAGTAACCAATCGTTATGAAATATAGAGTGAAATAAATTAATTTTTTTTATTTGACAGACCGCTCACCGTTCAATTAACTTTTACTATATATGTAGAGGTTGTCTTATGTTATTTTTATACAATACGAGATTTAATCGTAACTTTCCACTACATTTTCCTCGATAGGTTTATAGGGAAAATTTGCTTCTTTAGAGATCCTCCCAAGGTTACAATAATTATTTTTCGATATTTTGCAGTCATATTATTTACTTTAGCCAAATATTGTTTTAATTCAAATAATAAATAATAAAATCAATCAATATCAAATAAGAGTCTAATCAATATAATAATGTTTTATTATATATTTATTATGTACACTTTTTCAGTGAAAATATCCCCAGGTAACGTTATACAGTTATTATTTATAGAAACTATTACAACTATTACTTGTTTTAGTATTTTGTTTGAATTTACTTCAGGTGATAAATTTGTGTTAAAAATATTTCTTTCAGTATATTTATACATTGTAAAATATGAAAATAATTTTCTAACTCATTACATCATCACCAAATCGAATATGGGAATTTGAAATATTTTGTTTTGAATTGAAGAAGTTTCCGGGAAAAATTTGTATTTGTTCTAATATTTTGTATGTACCTTTTTTTCAGATATTATTAAGACACAATATTGAATTAAAACTCTACGTTATTCTTATAAAAATGATACTTTTTTGAGTCGATTAATTTGGCGAGTGGGCTTACTTGAATGCATCTGTATATTTATATTTGTGTTGCGTTAATTTTATAAATTACTAATGACACTTGCATTCAAAACCAAACTAATTCACGTAGTTATAAATACATTATATTCAAACTCATATACATGCAGTAATACAACTCTATATCTTATAACAAGCTATAACATGTCTCAACGTATTTCATAACACTATTAAAAATTATTATTAGATTCTGTGGCTTTCCTTTATATTCTTTTTTATGCCATGTCAACTGGTATGATTACAATTGATACATCCTAGGGCAGTGATTCTCAACATTAAAAGGTGCTTCCTAGATTGAAAATCATTGTTCTATAGAATTGACAATTTTTCATAATATGATATAGGTATTTATATCAGATAAATATATGTGAACGTTTCTATTATTAAGTAAACTAAAATAAATTATATTATAATATTGTTAAAAATAAATCTCCAATAAAATTTTAATTTTGCAAAAAAATGCTTTTTTTATTTACCTAAACGTTACGCCTCCTTCAAAATTTCCAAGTCTTTAATTTCAAATTTACGAGGTACCTATCACCATCCATGATATGGAGTCGTAATCCTAGAATATGTCACACTGGCACATTTGTTAATATTTAGGGAGATGTTGTTTTCGTTACATCAATTGTACACTAGCTTGTTGTTATCCAGCTCGTTACAATCTTTAATCATACGATGTTGGACAGAAACGTCGAGAGTAATAGCCATTAAAGCAAACATAACATGAGCGAAAATCTAAGTAAGAAGAAATGAGATTCAATACCAACGCAGAGAAATCAAAGACATTCAATTTAGCTAATAGTAATGAGTAATCGATGGAATCGAAAGCTTTGACGAAATCTATAAACAGTAAAAACGCGCTTACTACGAATATACAAAATTTGTGATTAGCGCTTTGCGATCGGAGAAGTGGGGCGCGATTAATCTTTTTGACAGGCTTCAAAATAACACACCTGACATAAGTGAACGTGACAGCCAACCTATCTTGCGATCAACCAACTTACATCCCCATTATATTCCCCTATTGCTATATATTCGCAGAAAACGCGTTTTTACTATAAATTACATCGACTTGAAGACGATAATCGATAGCTTCACTAATAACTGACGTTATTTCTACCAAGTTAGTGATGGTAGAACGGCCAGCAACAAATCCATATTGGTAAGGAGACAGCAGATAACGTACTTCAGCAGAAACTATTTGTTCATACATTAGAGATTTGAAAATTTTAGAAAATTACTAAGTAAGGTAAGTGGTCAGTAATCACTCCGATTGCGACTTTTATGGACTGGCACAATCCTTCCAATCTTAGTAGTAGAATAGTAGAAGTAGAAATATTTAGATTGAAAATTAAAATAAAATGACGTATCGTAAAGAGGCTATCAAACAGAGCTATTGTCAAAAGAGTAGAGGGATCTCATCATCTTGTCAATAATTTTATAGCTTTAGATATTTTATACAAGAAGCCGCTCCAAAAAAAGCTATAATAAAGACAATATTCAATAATCTTTGGATTGAATTCTTCAGGCAATGTACCTCATTGAAATAAAAGCTGTTTCAAATTGAAGCGCAATAAATTTTACTACTACCTTAGCATTTTCTCTCTCATATAACTGTCTCTAAATAATTATTAAGATGTAAATTCCTAGTGATTTAAAGGAATTATAAAAATAGATTGACTTATTTCAGATTAAGCGAATTTAATCTAAATTCATATGCATGACTAAAGACACTAAAAAGTAATTTTACACTTGAATAAGCAACTGATTCGCAAATTTTTAATTTGTTAAAGGGAAACTTACGAATAAACGGTACTAAAAAGCAATTACAACAGTTCCTATTGCTTTCGATTATAACCGGGTATCGAACAATGATACTCTCATTAAAACACATACAACAAGTAAGTTTCACAAAAATTCCTGGAGTAGTCAAAGCAATAGATAGTCGCCGTTTGCCCTTTGTAATTAAACTCAAACGAAATTAATTTGATTATCTGTCTGTATCAGAGAACAACGCGCGTTGGAGGATGTAATCGAAGATTAACAAAAACGCAATGGTTGAAATCGATCCGAATATGTGCGAGTTAAGATGCTTTAACTTCAATACCGAAAGTCTTAGTTACATGGCTTTGATATTAAATACATCCTTATCGTGAATTATATAAGAAATATTGTGAAATAAAATTTGCAAAAATTCGAAGTAATCTACCAAATTGGATATGAAGGTTGTAAAAATATTTTTGTACTCGCTCATCAAAACCTGTCATTTCACGATTCGATTTGCGTGCGTAAAAAGTCACTTTAAACACGAGTGCGTAAAAGTAAAGTTGGTACTTCCTGGAACTTGATTAATTTAGTGACATTTTAAAATCATAAATCCCTAACCTTAATAATATGCTACCCAGTTCGTTGTTTTTCTATGAAAATAAAAGGAAATGAAATAGAAATTGTTATATTTGGAGGGTATGTAATTCAATGTCAGAACAGCAACAAATATTATATAAATTACCATTATTCATTCTTTTCAGAAATTGAAACGGAACAATTATTAATAATTTTGATTGGGCAATTTTGACAACCAGAGATTGATACCCCAGGGATTAACTGGTTTGTTTGAATTGATCTTGATTGCGAAGGTAGAGTAACGTTGATTGTATTATTACATATACAAGATATATTATTTCAGATGTCGAACAAGTTGCAGGCGGAGTCGAAATCTCTAACGGGGTCATTGTTTTAGCTAATTGAATTCTACTATGCAGAGAATTTTCGATATATCCTTCTGCAACCGTAGATGATTTCCATCCACCATGCCTTTTAATTGAAAGCAAGTCACCTCCTTGGTTTGCCAACAATGTCGCTGAACTCCTTCGAAAACAGTGACCTGTGAAGTTACTTGCGCTATCAAGCTGAAGGTACTTAGCTATTCGCATTGGAATTTTGCCAATTGTATTAAGACCAACAGGTGAACAAACACACTTGCCATTGCGATATGTTAAAAAGAATCGCTACTGGCTGCCCGGTCTTAAATTTGCATATTGCCGAATTAATGCAATCCATTCGGGCTTAATGATTGCAAATATACGGCTGTTACCTGTTTTAGTTTCTGGAATTGTTACGATAATTAAATTCGATTTAAATTCTATGTCTCGCAATGACATTTTGCAAAGTTCTTCACGTCGACACGCTCCAGAAATACCCAATACTAATACAGCCTATAAATACATATAGTGTTGTATGGAATTTAAATATATGGAAATGACTTTACCTTCATTAGTAGGAACAAAGAATTTGGTGCTTCAACAATAAATTTAGTAATTTGTTCTTCGGTTAATACTGCTGATTTCTTAGGCTGATGTTGTTTCGTTATCTGTTTTAAATACGCTATGAGTTTTGCATATTTAGATATATCCGTATTATCGTATATTATTAAGCATGATTTTAACATAGAATAAGTGGACCATAATGATTTATTTGATTGTAACTTTTGAAAATAAACTAATAAACAATTTTCGGAGTATTTTTGTATATTTTTAGATCTAGCCCAAGTTACGAATTTAGTATAAGTGCTTTTGTATATGTTTTTTGATTTTATGGGTAATAAATTATCCACTGCAATATTGGCAGCTTCGCGAATTTCAGGCGGTGAACATTGCATTTCATTATCAGAATTCATGTTGTTGGTGAGGTTTTTATTTTGTATGGAATTGTTTGAATATGATAATTTTAAATTAAATGTCACTTCAAATAATCAATACTGCCAACTCAAATTTTTTTAATTAATATCACGAGATTAGTAGTGTGTCATAAACGATAACGTATTTAACAATATGTATTATTATTATAGTTCTCGTACAAAAAATATTGTACAAACTTCGTGCGTGAAACATTTCGCGAATTCGTGTCCATAAAGCGCTCGCCTACGGCTCGCGCTTTAAACTGGTCACTCATTCGCGAAATATGATTTCACGCACTTGGTTTGTAAACAACTATTGTGTTATTGACAGAATTGGTTTGCACTATTGTTGTTTCGGCTGAAATCAGCATTAAAAGATTTAGATTCTTACTGTTACTCATCAGTGTTTGCACAACTGAAAATAGTTAATAACCTAACGCTGGAGGGCCCTCGTACTGTTAATGTAGAATGGTTCACTACAGTTTGTTGCCTTAAGTTCTCCAATATGTTCGGCAAAATCGTCCAGTAGAAATAATCACTACTGCCCAAAGAAAAGAGTATTTTAGTGCTCAAAACATTGAAATAATAGATGAAACGCAGTATAGTCCTGACCTATTACCTATTGATTTGTTCTTCCTTCTACTTGGAAAGAATCAATTATGTGGTTTACGTTTTATCAGCAGAAGAAGCATTTGACGCATTTTAAAATAAAATAAGCAACCAAAAGAGAAAACATTGAAGAAAATGCTTTAAAGATTGGTTTTCCTGTGGAAGAAAATACTTTAAAAATTATAAATAAATGTGTTTTGACAAAAAATTGTTTATTAATAATAATAATAATTCATGCCTCAGCATTCACTAATAACTTAACGCTAATTACAGGCAGGGGGCACTGGCAGGCCATGAATTATCATTACGCCTGCGCCAGTGCAGCGATTTCAGATATTTGGCTGTCGGTATTCACCTTAAACAAAAAGGAAAACCACTAAAACCTTCTCGGACAACAAGAATCAAATCCGATTCTGGCTCAAAGGGAAAAGAACGATAGCCATCGCCGAGTAGAAATCCTAAATTCTAATTCTTAGCAAAGGCTTAGTCTACTTGTGTAAACAATTTTATTAGCAAAATAAATTTTTTTTTTCTTGATATAGTACACACTGTATATTTTGATTAGGAACATAATCTCGAAGTTTATTATGTGATTTGAAAATACTACTTTGAGAATTCTTAATTTGTCAGTTTCATAACTTTATTTAAAATTCGAATTTTTAATTGATCAAAATGCAAAGAATTAATGCAAGATATTACAAGTACAAATAGACATTTGTTTACCCTATTATATTATATGTATATAAGATTCAGTGTTTTACTTTTTTTTGTTGAAAAACCGCTGAAATACACTAAAACGTATGAATTGTACATGTGAAGGTGGCAAGGAGTTCGTACGTCCTGAATCCAAGAAACTGTACCCGAGGGATTGCCGTCTATTCTACAAATGCGTCCCGCCAAGAGGGCGAGGCGCATGCGTCCGACGACGTGCTTACCGTGTAGATGTATAAGGACACGCTGCAGTGCGGCTCCGGTGAGCCACATTCACAATAAAGTAATCTTCATCCGCTATCTTCTTGCATCCGTTCGCATCTTATCTCTTAGTCTCTCACCTTATATCTGATAGGCGACGTCAACTCATTAAGATCAATTATCAGTTAATGTCCTAAGTATATATACGTTTTAAGAGAGGAGATTTTAATAATGTCCCTAATGGCGAAAATCGATATAATTTAATAGAGGATTATTCGCAAGTGGGATATATTTCTTAATTGAGTTAATGTGTTAAGTACTTGAAAAGAATTTACTGAATATATTATGAGTTTGAAAACTATATTAAAAAAGGAATTAAAAGTTAAAGGCGAACTCGAAATTATTCACCAAAGTTTTTGAATCAATTTCTAAATTGAGGAAATATTTCTTTATTTTCCCCTTTATAATTTATTATTGAATCTGATTTCTCTAAAATCTAGAATAAAGTTATTGTTATTAATTCCAATCATTTCTCTGTCAACAAAGTACAGTTTTTTTTTTAAATACGAGTAATTTCGAGTACTCGTCTTCACATGGAAAGTTTAATTTTCCTGTGTACCGTCGATGGATAATTATGGATGTCATTTATCACGAGATAGATTTCTAAGATTCGTACCAAGCAACCAAGCAACGAATTTTTAACGGCAAAAGATTGCACACCTATCGAAATTTACAGGTGTTTGAAAGCTGTTATGGCAACGATTGTATGGATGTGAAGAATTTTCGATAGTGTTATCTAAACTTTCTGTAAAGTCTAAAGTTTTTGTTTATCAATTCATTTAATCGCCACCCAATCTTTCTATTTTGCTAATGCCATGAACAAAAATGATTAAAATTAAATCTAATCATAAATCCTTTAAAGTCTTTAAAAACTTTCATCATCAACCAAGATTTTGGGTCCACTTCGAACTTCAACTTTAAGTAACTTATCCCAACAATGAAATTTCTCGCAACAACATTATATAGTTCATTCAAGTATGATTTACCTTAACTTCTATTTATATTAAGGAATGTTAAACTATTGAAAAAACTAAATTTCCAAGTAATAATCTAAGTTAATGTACATAAATCCAATTTTATGAATTAATAATGATTCAATAATTTTTTAATTTTTAAAAAGTTTTAAAAAACACCTGACTTTAAGAATCTCATAGGACAATTCCAATGCAACAGAAGAACCAGGTACACATACTATATAGTTTTATATTAGCCACCGGTTACCTTTCAAATTCAAAATAATTTTATTAGTTCAATCAATTATGAAATCCCTTTACGATAACTAAACAAAGAACTTTTAAGTAATTGTTCCTATTCTCATTATTTTTTTTCAACCCCACTACATCGTTTTCAATTTCACTTTAGTTCTTTGCGGCGACAATCGACTATTTATGTATTAATGAGTGTTATTCGATTGCGAAAAGAGCCCGTCTAACGTGAATTTTAACGAAGCACAGTGTAAACATCATTAAAAAAAGAGGAGACTAGTTTAAGCTGTAATTCATGACAGCTCGCCCGTAATTCTTCTCCCTTTTCCCAGGTTCACGTGTGGTAATATTGAAATGATTTCATTCATAAACGTATTCTTATAGAAAAGTATATACAGTGACGTTCATAAATCTTTGGACAAAGTTTAATTGCTCTTAATTGATTTAGCATCATCATACTTTAAAAATTGTTGAATATATCTTTTAGATATTAGGCATTATATAGAAAGCACAAGAATCTATTGGTTGCATTAGTAGCTTATTGTATCTAAAATCTAGTTAGTATCATGTATCTGAAATATAAAAGGAGTTAAGCAAAAACCGACTATTATTACAGAACGAGACTTATAAGGAGCATCATCATTTAAAAATAATCAACCAACCACCGACAATAATAAACTATTAGATAAGTAACTGTTCTCAACCTGTAATAAATCGGTACTAAGGACACAGCGCGGCCATAATCCTATATCAATGATGATTAGGTAATATATATTCTATCAAAGTCTAACATCTCTTCGCTTTTGTGAAAAAGGAGTCAAAACTAAAGAAAAATGTTTTGCAAAGTGTTACGAAACTGCTAAATATTTTTCAAAAAGTAAAGATTAATGTAAAAAGACTAGGCCCCAGGTCGCAGAGCTAATTTGTCGCAATTTGGAGAACATGACCTCTCGAACACCTCACAGTATTTAGAGAGTTGGAAAAAAGCATTGACAGAGACAGCAGATAGGATTCTAATGGATTGGTATCTTGTCTACTATAAGTGATTGGCTATGATAGTTGAAGCTTTAATAATTTCTATATTTTAGCTTCCGTTAGTTTAAATTATAATTCAAACTTGTTAATATTTAATATTTTCTAAAAACATTTGATATAGACTATAAATTGTTGTCGATGGATAAACTAATGACATAATTCAAGGTAATAAGACGGGATTTGCAGAACATTGTATAAATAATATTCACTTTTCCCATATAGAAGGCTACAAACTACTGCACAATATAAATAAAAGAAAAAAACTGAATTACTTAGCAATTTTAAAAATAAAAAAAGCAATTTCCTAGAATAAAAATCTAGCAAACACACAGAAAGAATTTTTAAACACCCCAATAATAGACACAATTATAAAATGGTCGAAATAACCACTACACCCAGACACACAAATACATATATACACTTATACATTTCATAAGCTGTGCCCCTATATTAGGTTCAATAAGATCTTTTTTTGAAAATGGTACAAATTAGCGAAACAATATTGTTAGAATAATAAAATAAAACAGTGAAACTTATGAAGTGTTTTTTATTAAAATTTGTATTAAGTATATGTAATTTAAATATTCAAAACATATGATTAAACTAACTAAATAAAATAAAATATTTCGATTATTTTCCCGTATTCTTGTAAATGTGACTAAAATTAACAATAAGAACAAAAGAACTCAAGATTTTTTGGTGACATCTTCGATTAAGATAGCGAATTATGAACCTACTAAACAAGTAGTTACAGATAATTTAAAGCAACTAAAATCACTACAACATACAGATAAAAAGATGGCGCTTTCTTAATTATATTTATCCTTTTTAATTATATAAAAACATAATTAAATATTACAAGAATATAAGTTTGAAATACAAAAAATATTAAATTTTAACAATTGACAAAATCATTTCAATATGTTTTTACATAAAAGTTTATGATAAGGAGGAAAAATAAATGATTTGTCTGAATTTATTTAGTATTTTTTTTTATCACCGATTATTCTATAATTATATCAACTAATTCATAAAGATCCTATTATTACTTATCAAAGTTTCCTGGATTGTGGTCTCCCTCTAATGTTATAAATTTATACATTCATATTTTTATATTATTAAACTATAGATTATTTAGAATAAGTGTTAAAATGGGACTAGGTTAGTAGATCTATTTCTTTTTGTTTTTAATTTAAAAAATAATTATAGCGTACCACAATTCGCATATCTCTTTTTTTGTATTTAAAACACTAATATCATTTGCCCTATTAATTTTATTTTAATTCAAGATATAACCTTATAACTTAAAATTGTATTAATCCAAAAAGAGCTAGTTGCTGAGTTGAAAATTCTTTCAAGCTTTCAGCGTCCTTATGAAAGCTGTTATAAATAAATTGACAAAAATACTAAAAGAATATACTAATTTATGATTAAAAGAAAATAATTACAAAACATGAGATTAAATAAAAAATACGCAACTTTTTTTTCTTTAAAACAGTTGAAAATATCAAATAAATGTCTATATTTAACCTAAAAAAAAAATGTATAATTTCCAAAAAATATTAAGTTAAACTTACTAATTTCAAATTTATTAGAAACACTAAAATTTTATAAAAAAAAATTAAACAAATTTTAAAACATCTCTTAAATATATTATACAAAAAAATTTAAACAAAATTCTAATCATGCCTTAGCTTTTTATAATTAAAGTGTTTTGAAAAAAAATAATTAATATAGATACAGCGTCTGTGTTACAATAGCGAAACTATACAGTCTCAATGAGTTAAAGAAATCTTAAAAATAACATTGTATGAAACAATAGTAAAATTTGAAATAAAAATAAATTATCTAAGGGCCCGGCATTATAAGTAAAGGATGATTAATTTAATGGTTATAAAGATATCTCTTTGTTTGTTGAACATCTTTTCACAAAGGTTAAATTGCGCCATCTGTGTAAAGATACATGAAAATGGGCACTGTAAAAAAATGTACAGAAATGAAGATGTTAGTCGAATACCTTGGTTTTGACAATAAATATCAAGATATCTATTTGGTATCAGTTTCTAAAGATGTAAATATTTCGCCATCTCTATAAAAAAATAATAACTACCAGGTCTCAATAAATTTATTATAATAATAATAGTTCTAATAATAGTCAGGTGTTTATAAACTAACTTGTGGCACATGTACTAAAATATATATTGGGCAAACAGGTAGAACGTTCAAAAAGCGCATATGGCATATACGAACATTATTATTCGTTTAGAAATGGAAAACAGATTCATCATACTCCAACCATTTAATTGAAGAAAGCCATAGTTTTAATAATAATTTCAAGATCCTACACGAAGATAAGAAAAGTAAGAAACTAGATTTATTAGAAGCAATGGAAATTAATAAACAAAAATTTTCAAATAAATTATTAAATGACAAGACAGAGCTTAATTCCTCCCCACTGTTGAACTTATTTCCTATTTTTGATTAGAATATTTTGTTAATTGTGCTTTATGTATAATATAATTATGTAATTTATGTATCCCTTATATAAACAAGGGTAAAAATATTTCGGTTTCCAATTTCTGCGAATACATACCATTAAGTCATAAAGTATATACGTTTAAGTAAAATGTTTGCAGTACCGCTCTGTTATATCTGAAGATACCGTTGTACGGTGAAACAGCTGTCATATAGTTATTATTAAATAAAGTGTAAATCTAATACAACAGTGTTTGTGTTTTTTTATCATTTGATATGGATTTACATCAAGTAAAGGCAGAATCGATTCAATAATAGTTCTCCTTTACATGTCGCTCTTAAGGATTGTAACGTAACAACTTGAGCCATTCACTACTCAAGGATGGTGGTAAAGAAGCTAACGCTATGATCACCCCAAAAGTTATCCCAAGGAACTCATTTTTATCAGCATTGCTTAAACTAAGATTCGAACCCGGTTCGTCAAATCCGTAAGTACAGTGACCTCCTATTGGTCAGTCACGGTCACCAACAAATTTATGAAAATGAAAATATATTTATCAAAGTTATCGAAATAACAGTCTTTTTAATTTAAATAATATATTTTTAGAGATAAAAATTAGAACTTACTATTTAAAAAAATCCTTTTATAAAGCTTTCTTTATTTCTATAAATACGCAATGATCTAAAAGAAAATATTACGGACGATATTAAAACCAATTTTACTTATTATTTTATTCCTTTTTTTAAATTAAATTTTCGCACTTGTAATAAGACGTTTTTGATTATCTCTGTTAGATAGGCAACACACTTTACCACACATATTACACTTAAATACTGTATAACGGTGTAGCTATTTCAATTAAAATACAGTCCATTCAAACACGAACAAGTCTTATTTATTTATACGAATTTTTGGTCCTTCGAGTCGGATCTTCGCAGCTATTATCGAAGAAAAACATCGGTTGAAAGTTAGCGTTCTTTTGCCTTGGCAGTAGGTACACACATTCTGAAATAATAAAATTTTACTTACGGTATATTTAATTAGTGTGTTCTTTATAAACTGATGGATAAAGGTTTTGGAAGGAGAGAGATTGTTAAATAAAATTTTTCTACTATACACAAGTTTATTTTCATATTTTTATCCAATGAACACATGGTCATATAAGATAAAACAGATTGCGCCATTTACAATACTCTAGTGATCATAAAAAGTGACAAGTAATAATGATGAATGATAAAATTTGAGAAAACAAGAGGTCATTATACAATATCCGTCTTTACTAACTCGCTTTTTTTAAATAGAAATTTTGTTTCCTCCGAGTTTTCCGTACAGACCATCGCCATTTGTTACTATTTCTTTCAATTTATTTATTGTTCTTTTTATATATACGTCTATATATTTATATGTATATATATAAACAAGCATCAACAGTCATAGGTGGTTGATGTAAAATGGCGTAATCTGGGAATACTAATTTATACATAATATGTTAGTTTGAAATAAATAGGATTCAATATATCAAGGTACCTTTAAGGCTAGTTGAGATCACTAGTACTCTATCACTACACACAGGCCATAGATGGACAATGAGCTTTTAAAACGAGAGCTCTTATATTTTTATGGAATTTTTGTTTTTTTTTTTTGTCATAGAGACGATATATGAATAAAACCAGGCTTTATAACAACAACAATCAATCTTCAAAACTTATTCGCTATTAAGATTATATAATTTAATGACCAAATTATTGGTCACTAACTAAATAAGTAACGAAACAAAACTCTTAAGAGCTTTTTTTCTTACAATACAAATCTTAAATATTTACCAAACTTCATGTAATGTTTTTAATTATATATTAGATTTAATTCTGTAACTGTAATAGATACAATGTGAGTTTATGATAATGGAACAAGACATGTAAACATAGGGAGCTTGAATTAATAAAGGATTACTGATGAATCTAGAATAGAGCAATGGAGGTTAACTAGAATGGGGTATAATATACCGAACTTTAGGTAAACATTAATAATTTGCATTGCATTTCAATAACAAATATATATTAACAAAAAGTATATTTAGAAAGTTTTAATTTTTCGTTTGAAGACAATTGACTATTTTCTCCTAATCAGTGGCAAGTTTCGAATTGAAATGTCTAAAATGATTATAAAATACATTTACAACTAGAATTGCCGGTGAGATATAATAAAAGAATTGTTATTTTTCTAAATATACCTTGACAATTTTAAAAAGTCATTAATCAACGACTAGAAGAATCAAACATCACTGATTACATTTTTTTAAAGTTTACTAACGCCCATCTATTATTTCATATTTTATTTCATCTTCTCTATAGGCAAATTTATTTTATGTATGTATTTGGAAAATATAGAAAAAAAAATGCGGCCTGGTTGTTATCTGTATACATATGACCCATATGTCACGCATGTTTCCCTTGTCTTTACATTCATGAAATCTATCACCTTTGTTTTATTTTTATAATTTGACATTCATGTAAGTTATAGTGACAGTAGGTTTAACTCCGACATCTAACAGTTTTTTTTAAATTCAGGTATCCGGGAACCGTTCATATGAAAATAATACGTAAAAAAGTTCTAATAATAAACTGATTATAAAAAAAGTAAAGTTTTAAAACAACGACCTACAAATGTCTATATACTGGAGGATAGAGGAGAATCATGAAAATCCTCAGATTTGAAACGATTTAATTTCTTTACGAAAAGTATCCACCAAAAAATAAGGACTGAAAATAAATAAAATATGACAAAAAATGGACCTGCATTATGCAAAAAATAAAAATATCTATATACAACCAATTACAATAAAACACTATTTTTAGTATTTATTTTAGAGACGTTGTAATATCCGGTGAAGTAATTGGTAAAAATGAAGCAATAAAAAACGGTAAAACGTAAAATTAAAATTTAATTAAAATTTTCTATTGAATGGAATTTTTTATATAATTTCCCGTCTTTCTTTAGACAAACTTCTTGAAATGATTTTTTTTTTAATTAAGACGAAAAATTCTAAGTTGTTTGCGGCTTTATTCGATGCTAATTGAAATGATGGATGAATCGACAGGAATAGCAATTCTGTAGCTTTTTAAAATTATATTACAAACTCAATCGTCTTTACTTTGTATTACCCTTTTATTGATGCCTGAATCGATTCAAATAAACTGTTATGTAACTGTTTATGTCTGCACAGAATAACAGAAAAGGGAAAATTTCCAAGATTATGATCTCTATTCTAATGCGTCGAACGAAATCAGGTATTTTTAAAATATGTTCAAGAAGGTTTGGAATTTTTGTTATTTTTAACTATATATGATATTTAACCTATTTTAATTTATTAACTTCTAATACTTTGCTAATATTCCGCGTTGAAATTATATATAGTTTTCTTTACCAGACTATAAATAAATAAATAATAATAATAATTTAATAATAAGGTTAACCCAATATTGTATGGGTATATAACAATTGCAAATTTTCGATGATTTCATAACAAAATGGTAGAGAACCTGATACTGGAAGCACTTCCTAGACATGAAACTAATTTCGAAAGTGTAAAATTATTAGAACATTAAAACCATTAAACAAGAAAAAATGTTTAATTTGTATTTTAGTACATATCTAACTGCAACAGAACGTAATTTTTTATAAATAATTTTTAATTTTAAATTTATCTTATACCAATATGATTGCTAGCTGATTTAAAATTTTGTGTGAAAAAGAATTATTTTTAAATTTTAAACATTTTGGTGAAAGTGCCGACTCAATTTTATTTTACTTTTGTGTATTAATATCAAAATTAACATTTCCATTGTAAAAATAAACAATTAATGTATATTTATTGTAAAAATATTAGGTAAAATCAGTTATAAATTAATAATATTTTGATAAGATTAATTTGTACCATAAAACTCCACCTTATTGTATACTTGCATTAGAAAAAATGCACACAGTACATTACTGGTTCATAATATCGCATAAAATAAAAAAATTCAAATATATGCACCCGTTTATTATGTTATTGACTAATAATTAATTGAATCAAAGTTTAATTACTTGGTGTCCAGTTATAATACATTCATTTTTAAATAATTGCCTTTAATGTCATATTTATAATAAACTTTTTACGATTTTCTATAATTGAACACTAACATTTTAAAATTTTACACATGTTAACCCATTTGTAAAAATACCAAAATTTCATTATTTAAAATCGGTTATATCACTTATCTATTATCTATTTGTTTCTAGATATATATCAACTTATCTTTATTTTCTGTTGGATACATATCAATATGAAAACGATTTATAAGAAGTTTTATATATAAACAAAAACGATACACAACTAGTTTTGTTTTTCATTCGATTTCAGTTTTTTTTAATAAATCGGAATTACACACACTGACACTGAGTATATATTGCTTAATTTGAAATACTTATATACTTATAATACATTATATTAATTTTTTCTAATATATACAGGTTGGTTCTTTTAATATTGAGGTAAAAGAAATCTAAGAAAAAACTTAAAATATGCTTAAAAATACTTAGGACCGAATACTATTTCTTCTAAAATAAAGTATTCTGAAAGTACCTTTATAAAATATAAACTAAAAAATTAACTAGAAATCCTGTATAAACAATGTAAAACATAAAATTAGATTTATATAAAAATTAAATTATATTCGTTGTACACAGTTTGGCAATAAAATTTTGGGAAAAATGATATTAATCCTTATAAATTATTACAACTTTAGACCCCTACTTGGCTGTCAGTAAATAATTTCATTGGAAAAGTATAGTCAGATAGCTAAGATATTAAATTTTAATTTTAATAGAATTTAGACCCTGTTTCGAAAATAATCGAAAGAAATAAAAGAATTTGGTATCTGTTTTAGTTAATTCTAAATATATCTAAATAATAGACAAGTTTTGCTCTTCTACTTTACTGAAATAGTTTATACACAAGTACTGAATTATAAGAAGAATAAAATCAAATAAAATAAAACATTTTCCGGAAAAAATCGTCGAATTCAACGAGAATGTAAAGAGTCTATTCAGCTCAAAATTTTGGAACCCCGTTTGAAGTAATCACATGAAAGTTTTTTAAATTTTAAATCAATACAAAAATCATTATAAGTTTGAATAGATTGCTGGTAAAAAAATAGATAAGATCAGTTTCGGAATATTATAATCAAACTGTCTATTTTGTATAAGCTTTATTAAAAATGCGTTTAAGAAAAAAAAAAGAAGTAATTGATATTGATCCAATTTTATGGCGGACATTGTATGTACATATCTAACTGATTTGTCATGGAATTACTCTTATTTTAAAAGTTATCAAATAGATATCAAAAACCTCAACCTGTATATTTAATGTTTTAAGTGTCATCTATAAATTGCAAATTATAATTTTAAAAAAATCCAAATAAATATAGGATGTTCATAGTTACAACCTGTATAGCTTAACTTAAAAAATTAACATTGTCGATACCGGATTATAATGCAATTTCTAGATCACACAGTATCATACAAAATAGATGTACACAGTAATTTTTTTTTGTATATACAGCGTGATGAAAAAATAACGCACCATATTCAGACTTTTGTTATTCACCTTCCTTCCGGAAAGCCACAAAGACATACCGACAACGTCAGATAATTAAAGCACCATGCGTTGCTTAAAACATTTATAATAGAGTTAACGCGGGATCAAATTTGAGTATCCGTATAGGAACATAAAAAATACGGGAACCTATGAGCTGCGTACAAAGAATCAATTGGAAGAAGGGAAATAAACGAAATATATCACATTATTATTAAAATTAAATAAATAAAAACAGTTCGTTATACTCACTTTTAAGAAGCTACCGGATATAAAATTATGACGTAATTTTTAATACATGGAGAAGGAATTACATTGCTTTATCTTAAAATAAAAAATAGGATATAATTGAATATACGTATTCCAATAAAGTAATAATTTAAATCCTTTTAATTTCAATATAGTAACCGGTAACGACACTCGAGACAGGGCACAGAAGCTCGTTTAAATTCATTGAGATAAGCGTATTCCTCTTCAGCAATTATACTAATTAATATGTCTCGGTTCTTTACTGGAATCGTCTCTTTCTAAAGTTCTGCTAATACATCCAAATTTCATTTAATTTTTGTAATTTTTCCAATTTAATAAAAAATTAAAAAATGCGAATACAATGCGTTTTTTTATCATTGCGAAGTACATATGTATGTATATATATATATATATATATATATATATATATATATATATATTATTATATAATTATATGTATTTATATATTATTAATAAATAAAATGATAGTCAAAAATATAAATATTATGAAAGTAACAATTCATAGAATTTTGATATAAATATGAACAGAACTACATATGAGAACATGTTCTTTTTTTTTTAATTTTCTTAGATGTATCTTCTTCTTTTGTTCACTAGAATCTACAACATATTCATTTTATTTGTATTTATTTAGCTAAAATTCTACCCATAACACTGCATGCATGGTAGCTCCATCTAGATGTAGAAAAGTGAGCATTTTGCAGAGTTACTTCAATGAAATAATTTTTTTTTCTTTTTATATTTTTAAAATATTTGTTATTTTTTTTTGATTTGACACAGCATCATAGAAGAGGTTAAAAAATCACGGAATCCCGCCGCTGGTTTTTGCCTTTCAATCTTTTTCTTATTTATTTAAAAGTGTATTTGCAAAAAACAGAGGCAATTCATTCAATTTCATAAAAACTAACATACATTAATAAGAATAAGAATAAATAAGTATATGTCTTTGGTTTCACTATTTTTTTTCTTTTAATGATAAATCACTTGTACAATTTGGATACACATTACGAGTAGATTGTTATTACTTCTTGGCCACCTCCACGTACCATTAGTACTCTTTCTAAACCTTCGGTTAAAACTTCTAAGAATTCCATATCTAAAAATAATAAAAATTTAAGAATGAAACAATAAATAGCTTCGATCCATTCAGGCCATCTGCAGGTTGAAGAAATATGACAAATGAAATTTTATGTTCCACACAATTTTGTAATTCCCCTAAAAACAGTACTTTTAAATTTATTAATTAAAATTTCTTTTTTTAATTAACCTAAACTATCGCTTCACAATTTGTGATAGCCTATGTGAAACTACACGAATTTTTACACAAGGTAAAATAATTAATTTTCCGGCTCAATTCTATATATCTGTAAAATACAAAAAGTATGGGGATAACAGCTTCACCCTGCGGAACACCTATCTAAATATAAATACGTATATAAATTCCTAATATACTTACAATTAGATTCGCGTTCTAGTTTGGTGTCTTTTGGAGGTCCGGGAAGGTTCAAAATCACTAGCTGAGCGTCGTGTGAACGATGGACTATGACTTCATTCAATTTTACGGCGGTATGCATTCTCCTTACATCGCCCTCATCACTGAAATGCGGCAAAAATTAGGAATTAGTAAATATGTATTTAATATTGCGGCGTATTTACGGTGTGATCGCGACTTTCTTTTCTGGTTCTTCTGTCGTGTCCGGTGTAACAGAATCTGGTTCTTTTTCCGAGGTATCGTCCTTTTCTTTTAAATTATTTTCAATGGGTGACTTCTCATCAGGCAAAGGCTGAAAGTTATTCGATTTTTGTTTTATTTAATAATTCAAAATAATAACCATAAGCTCGTGAAAGGATTTATACATTTAGGAACCATACGCATAAAGGAAGGTGTTAAACACAAGAAATTAAAGCATTAATTTTCATGAAAAACTATCACCATGACCGAATATTGTGGGTATATAGTATAAAACCTACCATTCCGTTGTCACACCAAAAGGAAAATTAAAATGAAGCTGTGAAAATGTTCACCGGACGGAGCTATATTAACTGGTTAATAAAGATTAAGTTCAGAAAGTGAGCGAAAAGATCTGCTTAAGAGACGGCTTAGCCAGTGGCGGAAGAATATTCATATGTACACACGGTAATAAGTTTTGCAAATCGATATTCCAATCTTCTTCAAATCGAACAGCAAACGATATATATTGGAATGTACATGAAAAGCAGAAACGATAATGAGAGAAAAGTAGAGATTACAATACGCTTCAAAAGACAAATGCAAAAATTAAAGTTAAATACCGTCAAAAATTTATTAAAGGTCGAATAACTTTTCTAAAAAACACTCGTAACATTTTCTTTTTTAATTCAAATTTTAAATAAACGAGCCAGCATCTTAAACTAGGCAAGTTCTCAAAATTACATTATTAATGCGTATAATGCAAACAGTTCTGATACTAATGTCTAACATCGATACCAATATTTAAAAACAACGTTCCATTATGCTGCAGATGTCGCCACATTCTCGACACCCATTACTAATATCGAGTAAACCCCGACTGTTTATCGTCTGACCTTTATCGCACATAATCACATTACAGAGGAGCAATGACCATGATAAAAAAATAGGACACGGTTAACATTGTATAATATGGATTTTTAAATTTTTATCATTAACATACCTCGTTGGTAGGTTCATCATTATCATCGTTGTCACCGCTATTTTCAGCACCTGGCTCCTGGAATCTAACCTTAGTAGCCGTTTTGGCATCGGGATGGTGTTGATCAACGATGGACTGAACCTAGGTAACATAATAGCGTGAAATCTTTTAGATGCAAATTGTATTTCGCGTCGTGTGGTTTCTAATTGAGGAAGCTCAAAATTATGAATACTAAAAATCATGAATTTATCATCGCATGATGGTTTTGTTTTCCTAGCACAATAACAGTAACCAAAAGAAAATCAAAAGCAATCAAAAAAATGAGTATGAATTAGTGAGCGGGGAAAACAAAACGGTTCTTCTATTCAGATGGCGAACGCAATAAAAGGACATGCATAAAACAGAATAAACCATGATCTCTAGCGTAACACTTGCGTTACCAGAGGCACCTTTTCTTCCGCAGATACTTGATTGAAATCCACCAAAGACTGTACCTTGCAAGCCAAGTACATGTGTTTAGAATACAATGCTTATATGTGACAGATAGCTATATTTATGAGTTGTATTAGGTACTTACCACCCCCATACTTTCTTTTTTATTTAGTCTTAGTTCGCGCAACATCTGGTTACGTTGTTCCATCATTAAAGTGCGTTCATAAACATATGCCGATATATCGTTGTCCATCTTTAAAAAAAACAAATACAAAATTAAACTATAAATTTTTTAGATAAAAGGAGACTTGCCATTTCAACAACTTCTACTTCAGCTTCAATTCTCAAATGATACAAGAACATCTTCAAATCTTTCTTCATCTGTATCGAATTATCCTCCATTTGTGCCACCGTGAAGATCCTCATTTTACAATTTTTCCACGTGCGGTGTTGCTTCAGAAGGAAGGGTAGTAACATAAGTAAACCTCCATCGTGAACTATCCACCATACATCAATATTACCAAATACTTTTTCGGACGAATCTGGGAAGAAATTAATACCTTTCGGTACTAACAAGGCCATACGGGCTGCCATCACGTTTCTAACTGTTTGAAGAAACACTTGCCACGTTCTGTCGTCTTCAGACTGTCGCCAACCATACGGCCATCCTAGAATAACAGTATTAGGTTTCATGCCACCTAAACCGGCCGTTTGGACCCTAAAATTGATTTTAATTTTCAAAAGGAAAGATTTTCAAAGTATCAGGACACATACAAATGACATAATCCATCGATGACATTACTCGCTACTAGTATATCTACGAATCCTTTTACGCGTTCTTCTTCAACTGTTTTTCTAAGACTTTGCTTAGCAGCCATAGCTTCTCCATATGATCGTGTAAAATCTCCACTTATAACTGATGAACAAACAGTTAAACCTTTGCCTGTAAATTTCGTTTAAGTCGGTTTACAACAAATTATTCTTGGAACCTGCGCTATCAGATTTCGCACGTATAAAAACTTACCTGCTTTTAATTGCGATGCAAACGAGAATAACTTCCTATATTTTGGTACAAGATCAGATGTTAATTTTACTAAAATTATAATTTGTGGTCTCCAATTCTTTGTATGAGGAGGTCCTTCCTCCAAACGTAATAAGGAATACCTAGCCGCAGATAATGCTAAACCTCGAATACCGTCACCCCATTCCTTCTCAGCTCTACAAGAATTTTTATGAACATATAGGTATACAGATACATTTATTATTTGATTTCTTGCCAACGTACCCTCTATACTCTATATACTTATATATTAATCCTGCCATCCCCATAGCTACTAAAGCATAGTACCATGATGTCATAAACATAATCGCGATGCACAATGATAACCCTATAAATGAGAGTGACCAATGATAGTACTTAAAACGAGGTCTCCAATTTGGTGTTCGTAACAACGTTTGTAAGGCGCAGGCCAAGTTTACAAAACCATAACACATAAGGAAAAACATTGATAATAACGGTGCTAAGTAATCGACATTGCCCAAAAGTATACCACACTGGCATATAAGAATTGTTAAAATTAACGCTCTCGTTGGTTCACCTCGACTAGAAGATACTGCAAATGGTGATAAAAACGGTATTATCCCATCTTTAGCAATAGCTTGCAACAGACGTGGGGCACCAGTTAGTGATTGCAAACCAGCACCTAAAGTTGATAAAAATGATCCTACTAATATAACCCATTGGTTTGGCCAAGCTATATTCGCCACAACTAATTTGCCACCAATCGATACACCAAACCTGAATAAGAATGAAGTCATAAAATATTGGTGGAAGAAAGAAACTTCAAAATCGTACTTATCCCTTAATAGTAAGTTATCAACAGTTGCTCCAAACAAGACGACAGCTGACAAATACACGGTAGATGTCGTCAATATTGCACATATAGTTCCTATTGGTATAGATTTTTGGGCATCGGCTAAATCACCAGAACGATTCGAACCAGCCATTATGCCTGTCACCGAAGGAAAGAATATACCAATCAATATTGTGAAGGAAGTCGTTATATCAGCCATGACTTGATTGAAAGTTTGCGAAGCGTCGTTGTTGTTTATATCCTCCTTATTATTACCCCTAGCAATGAATTGTCCAACTTCCAAGAAGCTATCGTATAAATTGTCTATAATTAAAGCAACCCGAAAAAATAATTAGTAGGAGTCTTTGGATATGTAAATAAACGTACCTAGAAGGACCCCAGATGCAATTCCCTTTATTCCTTGCACAACTGTTACGTCATGGTCTAAAAAGTACTGGTCACAAGTTCCATTACAAAATATATCGTGTAGATATGTTCTATTGCAATTTTTTACTTCGACATTTTTCAGTAAACGCTTGCCCAAAACGCACATGCTGTAAATTAATAATTAAATTAAATTTATTTATAACTACTTTTCTAACACCAATTTTGCTGAAACTTTTTTTTAATTTGAATAATGAATTTTAACCCTCAAGTATTAGCACAGAAACTACTTTTTGCTTTATTTATCTTAAATTAATGTAAACGTCAGTACATTAACTTCCAGCTATCATAATTAAGCAGAGAGCTATACTGAACATCCATCAGAAATGCTGTCATGATGACGATGGAACAAGAACACCCCATATTTCACAACTAAACATTTAGGAAAGCTTTTTAAGATCAGTAATTCGGCAGTATCATTCGCGTAAATATTGCGACAAGTTTCGTTTTTTAAAGAGAATCGTCAAAGTGGATACGACAACGTTGTCTGTAAAAAAAACAATGTAGCCGACAAGAATAAACAGTCTCAGCATGATCCGAAAGAAAATTTACACGGGCGCCAGTTTACGCTACACGTATGAAGAGATTATCGTGGGATAATCCGTCATGATCTCTGGAATCGAAACGAAACAATTGAAACAGATTTTCAGACATTACGATTAGGGGAAGAATTGCGCGAATACCCGACCAGTCTTTGTGAAGTAAAATATCATTTTAATGTATGCGAAAACATTTTTTAGATTTAAAACTTCCATACTCGAAAGAGGAGAAAATAAATCCTGTTGATGGTAAATATATATCCTTTGTTTAAAAACAATTACAATTTGTTAAATAAAATTAAATTTATTCAACCATCAATTCAACGTTTTACATCAAAATCCCCCCCCCCCCCCCCCCCCACACACACACACACACACGCACACAACAATATTAATATTACTTCAATACTTGAGGATTAATTTTTTTAAAATCATCGACGTTTCTAAAGAAAAAATAATTTAATGGCTACCAGAGATAATTTTTGTAAATATAGGAAAGCGAACACCGAATATCGGTCCCCAGAGGGTAATAAATAACGAGGTAATGTTCAAGACAAAATTAGTGTCAAATCTTCTAGTTAATTACGTGACAAATTATGGTTGCAGGAGAAGTTCAAGGACGAGAAAATAGAATTCCATTAAAACCAATGTCTTGTTTATATTAACACATGCCACTGGCTTACCCCCAGGCAGTGCAAACATCGATAAAATTTAATCGGCAAATTTGCAATTAACCTTGACAATTCCGTTGTTTAACAATGTTTGTGTTTGACTATGCATATAAATACATATACCTACATGTCTGTGTTGTTTGCGAATATTTGAATAAATCATTCGTTACTCAAGATTAGGTCAAGTCGAAAACAAATCTTCCAGGTTAGTTTGTAAAGAGAGAAAACGATTTTTTTTACGTAAGTATAACAATAATAGATTCGTAAAAAATCCTGCGCAAAGGAAATATAAGATGTATAAAATTAAAAAAGCGTAGTTAAAAAATGTAACAAGAAAGCAATAATATAATCCTATATAAAAAAAAAAATTTTGACCTCGTTTTGGAAGTCCATCTATATGATTTGATTTTACCTAAAAGCACTTGAACCAAAACGAAAAAACCTCTAGTCTTTTGATGTGCAAAAACATAAAAACTTAACAACGAACTGCCACTATCAGGAAAATCCGAGAAAAAGGTTGTAGCAAAAAATGTTTCGTCTTCATGTAAATTCTTGGCAAATTTTTCGTATTGACATAGGTTTGTTTCCTTACTAAATTTCAACCAACGAAGCAGGGCACGATTATATCATTATTCACAATTTTACAATCTCTTCAATTCAACGAGGTAAATAGATTGAAAAAAGTTCCAAAAATAACATTGCAACACAATTAGTACCACTGTAACATATTTTGGCAAGTAATTTTACCAATAATACCAAGTTAATTGCCGAATATTTAATCAAACATTAAAGACTAAAGAAGAAAATGCAAACGTCTCTCTGCAAGATTTGTTTCGTTTACAAAGAGATCAGGGCGTTAAAGTGACTTAAAAAGTTTCGCATTCGAAAATTTCCTCTGAAATATCTCCCACAATCTGAAAGGCTAACAATGATTGATAAAAGCAGCATCATGGAACTCAGGAAATAATTATGCATTGTAGAACGGGGATCATTGTGAGATAGATTCTCGGTTACATATCGAAGCATGTTATGTAAATACCAAAGAATTTCCCGCAACAACATTCAAAGAAATAAACGATGCAATAAAGGTAGCGACCAATGAGAACAATTTGTCGTGCTAAAACCAAAAGTGTTGGATTACTTGAATAAAATAAATATACCATTAAATTTTTTTAATTCTCTAGTTATTGTTTTAATACAATGTGGAATATGTTCCAATATTTTTTAGATTTATTTGCTGTAATATTTAAAACAAAATATACTTTAATTATTAACGTAAATACATGTAGATAATAATTTGAATTAAAATATAGTAGAAGCGTAAGAAAAGTAGTGTATTTGTATTTTACGTGCAATTTGATGAATATATTTTATATCACTTGATAAAACTAGTTGTTGTTCAATGATAATTTTCAATAAAACGTTCGGCATACTTTCAAACAAGACTTTAGTATTTAAACCCATAACAATAAAATTTAATTTAAACTCAGATACGGCCTTGAATATCTCCTAGCATACATTCACAAAAATACTAACTGTAAATTATCACTTCCGTTGAAATTGGCGAAAATGCCAATGTACACCGCCAAAATGGAGAAGATCACGCATGCTAAAGCAACTGTGGCAAATTTATTGACAAATTTGACACCCACAAACACAATCGTCCCCATTATCATCAGAAGAGCCGTCCCATATATCCGAAAGTTGTGATACATAGCGCCTGGGTTTTTAGTAAGATCGAATATCGATAATTCTGGTGCCATATAAGTCTGCAAAAAATTTTACTATGTCAGTTGATGAAATGACAATGCATATATAAGAAAAAATATTGATAAATATTTTGGTCAATTTAATCTGCGCTGTATAATTTAGGAACTATATCGTAGTTTGATGGAATTAAAAATTAAATTATTCATTAATCATTAAATGTTAAAAATTGGAAAAGGAATTCAATTAAATCAAGATTTTAGACAATTTTATGGAAAGTTGTCAAATTTAGAACAAAAATCAATCTTATAAATCCGAAAGTAACATTGTATTTTTCCATGTCCGTTAGACTCTAATTCAACCATCTTCTCTTCTATTCTGCCTTCTTCGATTTCTTTAGAAGCAAACAGCTAGTGTTGTCACCTATCAATTTTTCACAAACTTGAACAATAGATTCATTTCATCACTGACAGTCTTCTTCTGAGTTCTTTTGAAGATTTTTTAACTCGTTTACCACCATTAAATACTTTCTAAACATATGGCAGGTGCTACATTTTGTGCTTAAAACGCAAAAGTAGCATTATCTAACATCAGAGAATAGTCAATACAGAATAATCATAAAATGCTTCCAAAAACTAAAAAATGATGAACATTACATTATATCGACATAAATTTACCACGAGTACTAATAATAAAGGCTCAAAAAATGGAACTCTGCGGAAGACTAGAGAAAACGGTGTGTTAAATATTGCAAAATATTTATAAATTGTTCAATTCTTTTAAAATAAAATACCTGTCTTTTCGAAGAAATTATCAAATGCATCAGAAACCTAATATATAAATAAAGAGACGTATAAGTTGACCGTTCCTTAACAAAACAATATTAAGGGATCGATTACTAATTAGGAATCTCAAACAAATTAATTTTTTTGTCAACAAACTTTTGCGTCACGGTGTATATTGTTAAAGTTCTCCCTCGAGCTTAAATACATTATCGATCAATATATTTGTTGTCACTGAAGTATAAAGGACTTTCCAACTTTTTATTCATCAATTAAAATTGATTATCAGTCTCCGAAACGTTTTTTTTATATATTTTAACAACCCAATTCCGTTCAAGAAAGCGATGTTCAAACATGCCATTCGTCCTTGAAAATCGACTTCGAAAAGATTCATCGGGGTTGTAATGTAACCTTTTTTGCACCGAAAACCCTCTTCTGCAAATAAAGTAGGTTTCTGTATCGAACATCGAGGGGAGAGCAGGAAAATTAGGTCGAGTCAAGAGCAAGGAGCCCTTGGCCGTTGTATGAATTTACATTTTCTCTTGTTACACTACTATTAGGCTAGGGTAAATTTTAATGAAGTTATGCATCAATAGCGTGTGACTACCACTAATGTATTTTCATTGGGTGCACGTCAGCTTTTCATCTATAAATAACAGAAATATTTTCTATTTTTCGTTGATCTTATATGTACGAAAATATATTAATTCTGTAAAGTAAAAATGATAAGACTTCACAATCAACACCTCAACTTAGATCATTTATTTTCATTAATAAATACCCGCCTTAACGGTACACCAACAGTTCAATATAACATAAATAACGAAACTGGTGAAGATTCAACTTGGAAATTTTCAAAATTATTGTCCAAAGACAAAAATGACGTTTTAGAGTGGTCGTCTGAAAGACAAGCAATATTTGTTAAAATCAGAATCAAGCAATGAAACTAATGGAAAGACAATTCAAACCCGTTTGGATATATGATATATAGTAATAGAGCACAACTAACAAGCTCAATATATAATTTCTGAATTCTCAGAATAATTACCAAGGCTCTTTAGTACGTTCCACATTATTCACAAAAACTTAGACGTGGAAACTTGGCAAAAAGAAACAAACAAATCAACATTAAAAATTGCGAAAGACTAAGTCCTCACCCAAAATTCAAACCTGAGGAGCTTAGAGATTTATTAAACTATATTTGGAACTCACAGTTATTCAAACTAAATTTTCTTGTCAGAAAATAATATACCTCCAGATATTGAGTCATCTGATTTAACAGAAATTTTGTTACGGCTTGTTCATATCTTTTTTTTTTTAAGATAACTCTCTAGGCCTTTCCTCGTCTTTAATTACAAATAAATTTAAAGAAATCTCCATATTGTGTGTTGTTATATCTGAAGAACCCAATCGAAAAATGAATTAATTTTTCTTGACGATGATTTTTAAAAATTTTATTACCATAGGCTAGGACATGATTTGAAAAGTCTAGTTCTTTTTGACATTTCATGTCTATGTTGTTCTGTCGAATTACAAAAACTTCTCACTTATATTTGTATGTTATCTATATAACATACTATTTTCTTTTCCAGATAATTGTAAACTTTCAAGGTTAAAATATACGAAACCATATTCTATACAATTAGTATCATATTCTAAATGCAACATTGACATCAATTTGTGTACAATTATTTATTAATAGGGACTTTTAGTGAAGTTAAAGCTCAAATTCTCGCCGAACTAAAATAAATGTAATCGTTCTTGAAATGTATTGATCGTTCGGGATAACTTTCTATTGAATTCGGTTCTCAAAATGATACGCATTCCTGTAACTAGCATCCATTTTGCGGTTGTATCCCCAATCTACCGCAATTAATTTACATTCTCTAAAACGAAGTTATACAAACAAAAAAGATAAAAAAAATTGAACCGACAGGTGTAACTGGTATTCGCATGTTATGAAAGATCATTTTTTTAGAGAACCTGTTTTAATAACAACACAATTTGTGTTTTAAGCAATGTATTTATAATGTATGTTGCATACATGTTCTATATTGATGGATTTTACATGTATTTTAAATAATTTTCTAATTGTAATTAATGGTGATGTATAATATTGGAAAAATATATACAATGTCCTCCGTAAAATTTTGTAATACATAATAAGTATTAATAAAATCGTCTGAAATCTAATACAATATTTTGCAATTTGAATTCCTTTTCCGCTAAGACTATATCCAATCTTTTGCTATTTTAGCATTTTCTTTGCACTTAATTTTTTTCTAAAATCCTCATTCTGAATGACTTTCTACAGGCGCATTTAATTCTTAGTTGTAAATCTTCGTGTTCACGATAGCCTTTCTAAACGAAGAAAACAAAGATTTGCTGAATTCCAGCACTAATATGTAATACTGATTATTTTAAAATGATTCCAAAGAAACTACATTACAATGTTTCAGAGATATATACCAATGAACTCCATTATTTCTTATGTTAAGGTTTTACTAGTGCCTGTAAAACTAACATATTGACAACCTAATCAAACTGGTTTGGATTCTTTAACGTAATTTAACTAACTTAACTAACGATACTTTAACCAGACTGAGGTGACTAAGATAAAATTATCAAAACAGTTCTGGCTGCGCATATCTAATCCAGTTCTAAGGGATAAGCTTACCAATACTATTTCCACGGCACCAACTATGTACATGGCTGCTGCCAGCGTCGTCCCTGTATAAAACAACATCCCGACAGCGCCACCAAATTCTGGTCCTAATGATCTTGATATCATGAAATAGCTCCCGCCACCGGGCACTACTCCATTCGTAGCTATAGCTGACATTGAAATCGCCGTTAACATAGTTACACAACAACAACATAAAACAATTAGGAACCCTTGTATTACACCAGCTGTACCAACGACCCATGTTAGACGAATGAACAATATTACACCGAAAATATTTTGTATACAGGGTAAATAAACCCCTATAAGTGTACCCATGCGGGCGCTGCCTCCAGATGGCCTTGCATCAGGATCCGCTGATGCAGGTGGAATGGTATTCGAATAATTTGCGAGAGAACTAATAAGGGTTGAAATACGTGGACGATCTTCCATTTCTTCCTGTATGGAGTGTTTTTGTTTATTGTATATTTGTTTAAAGGTAGAATGACAAAAATACTTACCGAATAGAGGTAGAGATTTGTTTCGTAGCCCGACATTTTTTCGGTAACGAAGGGCTGTTCATCAGCTCCATCTCCTGTAACAAAGAAACAGTTGTGGTTGCTAATTCTAGTAAATTTTATCGCATAAAGACATCTAGGAATTGAAGAGGAAATAAATGAATGAACCTATTTCAATAGGAAGATTTTATGATGATGTCTTAAAGATAATAATGAGGGAACACTTCTAAATAAAAAACATAAATAATTGAAAGAAGGTAAAGTAATTTCTGTAACTCCATTTATGGATAAGTGCTCCAAAATTAGAAATGAAATTGAAGAAAAGCTCACGCTATTGTTTACTAGAAATTGGTCCAATTTATGATAAGAAGGCAGAAGTTTACGAATTGAAATAAATTTCCACAGTATTATAAATCTATAATCGCATACTAATCTAAGTATTAGCAAATAAAATAATATACAGCAATTATTACGAACCAATAGTATACTGTCTGGAAACGTGGTAAGTTAACGACGGAGACGTGTCGTTATCTTACCACGCAGCAGTGTCGTTAACTTACCACGTTTCCAGACGGTTTAAAGAAAGAAGAAATAAGGTAGATTATATATTATGAAATGTTATAAATAGACGGAGGAGCTGTCATTTGAGTCAATTAAGAATTTTTGCTTGTGGAAAATGGATAAAAGATAATTTTGTATAGTGATCAAAGGATCCAAACGACCTGTTGAAGTCTAAACACAAAGAATAATAAAGGAATATTAAAATATGGTGATAGAAAATAGAAGATTAAAAATAAGTGAGGTTGCTAAGGCAATTGGATTGTAAATGACGGAGTCCATAGTATCTTGCACGAATATTGGCCACGTTTACTAGCAATTGAACAAAAGGATGAACAAGTAAATCCCTGTAAGCTGTTTGTAACTATTTAAACGTAATTCGCAAGAATTTCTGCGCCGTTTTATGACAGTAAATGAAACTAGAATATCTTGTTACCAACCTGAAACTAATGAAGAATAAAAACAATAGGTTTCATTCCAGAATCTGCTCCAAAGAAGGCCAAAACCATTCCATCAGCTGGAAGGGTGTTTTCTGAGATGCTCGTGGTATAACTTTTATTGACTTTTTAGAGCAATCAACAACTGAACAATTTATGCAACCGTGCAGGATCGTTCAAATGAAGAAATAAAGAAAGAATAACCACACTTGATAAAAAAAAAATATTTTTCACCAAGGCAACGCGCCGGAATAGAGAAATGACGAACGGGCAAGGGATTTACATCAAATAATAAAATTATTTACAGAAAAATAATTCATTTTAAAAAAACTGAATAAATCGTAGTATATGAATGGGAATATATAGGAATAAAAAATTACAGCATCGTTATATACATTTTAAGAATACTCAATTCTTTGCTAAAAATTAAGTCTTCTTGATTTTCACAGGAACTCCCGTACGTCAGAGCTATAATAGTTAAAATACATAAAAATAACGAGTATAAATTTACATAAAAATGAAAAAGAAATTTAACCCCTTACCGCATGATTTTTTGGTTGTTGATAACTTTTTTGTACATAGTAGTTTAAACAAATCTTAATGCAGGAAAATTAATCAAAAAAATCTATAGTAATTTTTTTTTGTCAAAAACTGTCAAAATACTGACACGTGCCAAATTTGTCACAATTTGTAGTTAAAAAAAAAACTAGATTTGATAGTTTTATATTCAAAATATATTTATAAGATTTGGAATGCTACAGCTACTCTAAATGGAAACGTCGAAAACAGTTTCTGTCTTTGTTCAGGCATAATGTCACGTTACATTTATCACAAGACACTTGTGATTTTCCTTTACATTCGGGGTACTTGCATCGTTGGCGATCATTGTGCCAAAGTGGAAAATGACCCATGTTATCTGTACGGATCTCTTGAGCCGGTATCGGCGAAAATGGATATTTTTTCTTCTTTAGTTCCAACTGTGTCTGTAAAGAATGGCTTGGTCTCCCACGCGTCTTAGATGTGACACTAGATTTGGTGAGAATTTCTGCCAGTCCTAACTTGAATTCAGACAAAGGCAAGTACATATCACAAGTATCTCCAGGACTTTTGCAACCAATAATTCTTCTCCACAAAATCCAACTATTGCAACATAGCATGTCTATGAAATGAAAAAAAATCCGGAGATAAAATTTTTTCGATCTTATAAGGATCCTGTGGTACCCTAACATGGAATCCAAGAGATCAACACCACCCATATAGCTATTGTATATCTGTATACATTTGGGACGTGGAATTTCAATATACTTTTTTTCCTTTCGACAAAACCGCTGTACTTTTGAAACTGGTTGGCTACCGACATACGTTGAGACCGTGGTGACTATTTTATTGTCAAACCAAGAAACTACAGATATATCAACATCGTCAACTTTTGCGACTTTTTCTATAATTGTACCTCTACCCTTTTTTCTCATTTCAGCTTCTTTAGGAAACTCACAATCTGGTACACGGTTTTTCCGAACAGTACCAAGAGGCAAAATGCCTTCTTTTTTTAGATAGATCAATAATGGTATGCTGGTAAACCAATTATCAAAAAATACTTTATAATTTTGATGTCTTGGAAGTGAAGCAGTTAGTTTTACTACAACATTACTGCTTGCTCCTAAATCTGGTTGATGAGGTAGCAACTCGGTTGGCCCAGAAAAAAAATCAAAATCATAGCTGAAGCCGGATACGCCACTAAGTACGAAAACTTTATATCCCCATTTGTGAGGCTTTTTAGGATTGTATTGCTTCAAAGTAGATTTTGCTTTGGTGGGAATAATTTGTTCATCGATAGCAAGGTGTTCTTCTTTTGGAACAAGTAAATATTTTTCTCGGATTTTATCTAGAAAAGGGCAAATTTTGAATAGCTTGTCATAACCAGCCTCTCCGTGTTTCTTTTGATTTACATTGTCATTGAAATGAAGAAAGCGCTTTATTTCTTCAAACCTGTTACAAGTCATTGCTTGAGATATTGCTGGAATATTTAGCGAACTATTCCAGTAGCTTCTAGTTGAGGGTAAATGCACTACAGACATATATATACAAATACCAATAAACACATTTATCTCCTCTTTTGATATATTTGGTGGTTTGTCTGGTCTGCATTGAACACCAAATAAATTAGTTTGTTCAGTTATGTATGTAAGTATATCATCGGTAAAGAAGAATTTGAAAAAGTGATAAATAGTATCAAAATTCAAAATTTCCTCTGGTAAGGACTCAGATCCTTTGAACGTGCTGTCTTGTTCCACAATATTCAAATGTTTATCTTGCCAGTCTAAGTGATATTTGGTTTTTTTTGTTTTTCTACTTGCTACAACTAAGGTAGAAAGTGGAACGTCATCTTCACTATCGAAATGATCAGTTTCCTCAATAATGTCATCTACATTTTCATAGGAACACCCATTGCTAAATTCGTCGACTAAAACTTTGGAAAACTTTGCCATATTTCGATAATCATCGTCATCCGATAAACTTTCGTCTTCGCTGTCAACTAAATCTGGAATTTGATTGGATTGTCGACCATAAAACCGTTTTGTATCCATCTACAAAAAAATCATCCTTAGCAACTCTTTACTGCAAACTGTGCCAAATATAGCACAAGTAAACAACGCACACGTGACTTCTACCTGTGATTACTAAGCTTATTTCTTTTATGTAAAAAGTAAATATAGGCACTTACCAGTAGCCAGATATTTTTATCTTCACTATATCTTGCTATTTCAAATTATTATGAACTTGCAAAATTTGTAAATAATAGAAACGAATAGCCAGCTGTAGTGGTCAAACGTCAACTAACGCAACTTTCAAAACATGCGCCAGATAGCGCTCTTTATTGGTGAACATAAAGAAGCGAGCGTGCCGAATTTGGAACAGATTGCATTAGCAGCTTAAAATATGTGTAGACTTAGAAAAAACAATTATTTTAACGTGTGCCATATTTGGCACAGTATGCGGTAAGGGGTTAAATTATTTTCTTTCTATAGGTTTTTACAAGAAATTTATTTCTTGATTAGGATCATTTACCTTTCGAAAAAAAATAATGTTCGAATACTAACCGAAGCGCGCATTGCATAATACGCAAATGACATCTTTATTCTTTTTTCAACAACCTCCTTATTCTTTCAAAATGGTATAAAATTTGTAACATAAACAAACACACACAACGAAATTTTACTTCGTCACGCTTAAATGCTGTCGCACGTTGCAAGTTTACGTTTACGCCGTTTTAAAAATAAATCCGATGGTCACATACATTTGGATGCACCAACGTTTATACTATTTTTAATTGGAATTTATCATTTAAGTTTCTTTTCACCAACAAGTAACATAAACTGCTACAATGTATGCGTGAATAAGACCCACAAAATTTAGGTGGCACGTTATTGAAAGCGAAACTGACAACCATCAGTGTCATTAAGAAAATATTAGCGCGAATAGGCGCTGAATATCAAATATCGATCCCCGTAATTTACATATAGGTAAACGTAGGTAAAAATATTATTTATTTGCCAGAAATATTGATTGTAGATAGTAAATATTGGGTATTTGTACACAAATATAAAATACGACCTCAATTTTATTGCAACCAATAACTTCCAGCTGTATTTAAGATTAATAAATAAATATATATGTCCGTCTTTATTATTGGCTTAGCATCTATAACAATAACAAGACGTATATAAAAAGGTATCGGAAATATCTTTAAGTAGCACAAAAATGCGGCAATAAAAGGATTTTCCTTTATATTTATAGCTTTGGCCCAAATCCACGAAATTTTGTTTCCAAAGCAGAGGTAATAACTAGGGATTTGATATTTAACCCTCTGTTAAATTCATATTTGGACGAACCTAACATTAACGCTTTAATACTTTTAATTGAATTTTATATAAATTTTGATGTTATTTATTAATTTATTTAATTTTGCATGCGTATGAAGGATAACATAAAATCAGTGAATCGACTCAATGGGCTTTCTTGCTTTTCAAAATATTTTCGGCAAAAATTGATACACTTCTGCATTCGTTCAAACCATTTGTTAAAGCAGTTATTGTAGTTTTCAGTTGGGATAGTCAAAATTGTCGTCTTGATGGCATCTACTGCTTCTTTCGGCGACTGAAATTGTCGACCACGCATTCCATTCTTGATTTTTTGGAACATAAAAAAATCGCTGCATCTTAGGTCGGGACTATACGGAGCATGATCTAATAATTCGATATTTTTCTTGCTCCAAAAACTCAATTGTCTTTCGAGCTGTGTGCGAACTCGAATTGTTATGATGCAGGATGATTCGCCATTATGGGTTGCTTTCTTAGTGCACAGCGAGTATTTCTGGCAAACAAACGGTTGTGTATCAATCACCATTAACCGTTCTTCGATCTTGTAAAGGAAGTGTAGCTACATGACCTAATTTTGAGACAAACATTGCGACCATCTTTTTAACAGCTTTCTAACTATCGGTCGTAAACGCTTTGAAGAAGCCGAATCAATGATATATTAAGAACAAATACAAGACCACGGAAGCACGATGGAAAATAGGCCTGAAAGCCTACAATCCGAGTTAATAAAATCCTAATACTGGCATGATGGGGAATCCATCAAACGATCATTGGACAAATTCTTCTGAGGAGAAGGCTTAACAATAAATCATTTGGGAAAATTTGGAGTCTCAAATAATGATTATTACTTCATCCGATGCATACTTCTTTCACTGTTAGTATTCTTAAATCAGTATAGAATGTCATATTAGAGGGGGCGGCTCCTCGGTGCGACGTGCAGGGCTACTATATAGGTAAGACCACTTAGCACTCATCCATTCAACAAAGGTACATTTGATATAATTCTTCATGTCTTGGATTAGAAATACCGAATGATAATGACGTTAAATTTGCAAAAGCATTGCTATAGCTCAATGACATAGGAATTTTATTTTCTCGAGATTGATTATCAACATTAACTTAACATAAAAAGACTTGTCAAAAGACATTTTCACTTTTATTCACCATTTATTTAGCCAGGATTTGTAGCATACTGTGAATCTACTAGAAAAGACTGTACCAATAGCAAATGTACTAAGGTGTTCAAATAACTTTAGATATATTCTTATAAAACAAACTTTTTTAAGAAATACGAAGATTGCGAATTTTTTCGACTATTCGTCCCTCGGAATAAACTTTAGCGCTCGACACCTACGAATACAACAGAAGGTATAGATATATAGGTGATTTTGATGATTTCTTCAATCTTCTATTAATTGTTAATAAAATCCCTTTCCAATATTCAACAATGATCAGGTCTTATATTCGATAAATTAACTCCTATATAAAAATGCCCATTTGATGGTGACATTTTTGTCACTTTGACAGCGATAAAAAGCTACATAGTTTTTTATCACCGATAAAAATGTTTCTTCCTCAAAATTGAATTACATATCTAGTAGCCCTGCATCACTTAATTTATTTTGGCAGCTGACAGGTAATAACTATTAAGTATCGTTGAATGTAAAATGTATGAGTCGGTTTGGGGAAATTTCAACATATATCAAAAGATCAATACCGCGATACACAAGAAATACAAGATCGTCAATATGGAGACAATTTAAAAAGTTTTATTCATGTCGTTAATTTATCTTGCCAAAAAACACTCGAGCTTTTCTTTCACGGATAAATTTCTTTTTAACTCAAAATTTTTTCAATCAGTAATTTTGCTCGAAAAACTTACATTAGACAAAATCGCTCGACCTTTGTGTCTCGCGATTTTTTCATGTAAGTTTTTCTCGTCAATTACTGATTGGCAAAATAATTTCGTTACAAAGAGAAATTTATCCGATAAAAAAAAAGCTCTTGTGTTTTTACTTATGATAAATATATCTGTCTATACCTTCTCTGTAAGTGGTTCTTTATAAAAATGTCTTAAAACTACAATTGTAACTACATTATTTCTACAAAGAATTCATACAATTGTATTAATCGATTTGATCATTATTAAATAAAACAAATTAAAAAAATTGACTAGGGTTTGACAGCGATATACATATTTTATATAGAAATACACTTGGGAGTCAGTGTATATTCAATTTATTGATTTATATTCAAATGAAAACAGTAAACATGAAATACAATAAACATGAACAAATGGGGTATACCTTGTTGAACATTGCTTAATTTGAAACGCCTGGAAGATTTTAGAATGTAGTTTTCTTTATATATATTAGAGTACAATGAAATAATTTTTAATATTAAAATTTATTGTACATATTAATAAAGAATTAGATTTATACGATAAGAAATGTGACACAATTTTTTTAAACACTGCAAGAACAAATCAGCTATTAATACAATTACAAAATATTGTTGCAAAACATAATTAAAATAAATATCAACTTTCATCGTATAATGAAATCAAAACCGCTTTAAAATACTCTTAAAACATTTTCATTAAATATGCTAAATATTTAATGGAGAGATTTAAAAATTGGTTTCATTAGGAGGTTGATTTTATAATAACAAATAATCCTAATATATTCTGCTTTTTGGTTATTTATTGATTTCATTATAAAGGACCTATATATTTGTATATTGAAACAAAAGAGGCATTTCTATAAATTATACAGGACTTCATTATTTTGACAAGATTTGTCGAAATCAAAAGGGTTGTTTGTTATCATAAAACCACAGTTTTCATCCTGTTTTTTTTTCTGATTTTTCTGAAGGAGTTATTATTATACTTTGAATATATTTCTTTTAAATATTTTGCTGCTTAGTTGACTTTGAGAATCTTAATTTGCTAAATAAATGCCTAAAATTCGAGCAAATAAACATGATGTGATACGCACTTTATAAAAGAGAATATTCCATTGGACAAACTGCGATATGGGAAAATATTTCGAAGTCTAGAGTGTGCACTACTTTTCACTACAAGAAAGCTATCGAAGGATTAACAAATTGTGAATCTTGTGACAGAAGTCACAAGTAAAAAAAACTTTTATTCACAACACCTGACATGCATCACAAGCATCAAAGGACATCACATGCATCAAAGGACTTATTGAACCCGTAATAAAAGAATTATTGTTACGCAATAGAAATTAAATAAAGAGGTTAGACTGAGTAATATGTAGACCCAAAGAGTAGAGCATCAAGGATTGGAAACGATTCTGTGGACCAACAAGTTCAAATTTAAAGTGCTTGGCGTGGAAGAATGTTTCAAAATTTTAAGATCCCTTAGTGGAGAACAAAATCGCATAATTAAGAGTAAAGAAAATTTTTGTTAACGACAGTACAGTCAATATATTCTGGCATTCCAGGAAGGCCATTTTTTAAATATTTTTTCCAAAATTTTAGAGGTATATCATTCATCTATCCATTTCGGATTTCCTACAACTTATCTGTGTATCGTTAGGTGTTAGGTCGGGACTACTACATGATGGCTCACCCATCAACTCAATGGTTTGCTACTTTAAGTTTGGTTAAATTTTGGTCGATCTTTTGAAGGACTTCTGGCAAATACACCATATTACCAAATTATAATAACGGGTGTTCAGAAACATTCGAAGTCAAGTGGGCTCTGAACAAAAAATCGTATATATTTACTTAAGTATCTGATTTGTAATAATTATTAAATGTCAACTGTTGTCTGTCAAAAATTGTCAGAATCCGATATCGAAGATACTAATTTGATAACCTATAAAATTGTATTAAGTAAATGTATCAATCTATCTCAGACATGACTTCATATTTTCAAGAACTACTTTGACTTCGAATGTTTCTGAACACCCGTTACAAGATTGTGTAGATCTCTTCCTTACCCTGAATGCTATATACAAAGCTAGTCCTTCAAAGATTCACGGGCCAAGACTAAATTTATTATACTAGCGCTTTAAGGAAACTAATAATATTATTTAGACTTAAAATTGTAGGATGTTACCTTTCAAAAATGTTATAAATATATATATATATATATATATATATATATATATATATATATATATATATGTATATATATATATATATATTACATACTATAGATATTTATAAGGCCTTAATATAAATAGAAAATTCATTAAAGGTTTTCTAAACACATCAGCTTAAATGTCTCAATTTATTCCGTTTTATTAAAGCATAGATAAATATAAAAATATATAGTATATTGTAACAAAAATAAGCTAAAATGACATATGTATATTAACTTTGATAAGATAATAATATATCAGTAATGATAGTTATGTAACCATACTTTTGTCTTCATATCACATTTAATATTTGTCTATAAGATAGCAATAATTAACGCAGACGGAGATATGGGATGATTGTGTACAGAATTTAGTTTAAATAATTTATGTAGTTAAATATTATAAATTATATCTATACTTAGCAATTATCCTGAGAGATCTACGATATCGGGACTTCGAAATAATATTTATTTTATGATACGACTTGCAATTATTAGAGATTTATCTAAATTACTAATATAATAATTACAAAATTTACAATTTACAAAAAATTCTCGTAATAAAACGCTATCCTGCAACTTTTTCCGATTTTTTAAATATCTGACTGGAAAATGTAAATAAAACTATTCTAATTTTAAGCAGTAATAATCACTAATGGGGGAAATTGCACAGCAACTACTAGGGCAATTTTTTGGCAAATTTTGTAATGGCTGCATCTTGTGCTACCAGTAAGCACTAAACATCGAAGATAACGTTTAAATTGGTACAGAGAAGGCTTCAATTGAATATCAAGTAACAGTAATGAATCTAGATTCTGACACGTCAATCTTGAATTTTTTGTTTCTGCCAATTGCCGAAGTTATAGTATGAAGCTCTGTTTATTAGAGATATTCATATTTAAAAACTGAAGGATCCGATTTTTCATGAAAATAATGTCCATCCTTGTGTGGTAAAGGTTCTCTAAACTCCTTTGACGAGACTCATGTTAATCTCTTACTCTACCCTCTCAAATCTTTCTGTATAAATCCAACAGAATACATTTCCAATAAAAGGTTAAAGAGTTTGACAAAAACATTACATTACGAGGTCATTTTATTTTCTCGATTACGGCACGTTTTAGACCCAACAAACGTAGATTGAGAATGTGTATATTCTTAATCTACGTAGAACGAGCTTTAATTCGACATACGACAGCCATAATTTTCTCAACAACTTAATTTGATTGCTCGATGGCGTAACACCATGCCTAACTTTTCAACAACCGTTATAATATTCCAAAATATGCTTTATTTTATATTAAATTATTCGTCTCCAGGCGCAGGTTACAAATTCGTAATAAAAATGTGAGCCGTTTTGGTCCTTCTCGAGCGATCCAGCTTCAAAAATTAGTTGATCACGAATTGCACCTATTTTCACAATTTTTTCCTACTTAAGTCTACAATTCCCGCGCTTGAACTTTCAATATATTATACATACATACGCTCTTCTGTTGGAAATAGATAAATATTCCAAGAAAAAGGCTATAAGCAAATAGGAATCAAAGTATATTGATTTCCGTAATATTCCGAAAACGAAATTGCCGTCCGCATAGAAACAGATAGAATGGTAATTTACCATTCCAAAAAAATTATAAAACTCGAGTTTGGTCAATTTCGAACTACCAATATATACAAAAATATTTTTTAAAGCTCAAGCAACCGGATATTTCATTACTAAAAAGCCAAAAGCGCATGTTAGCATTGAGTTAGGAAGTATATCAAGATAGGACTGTCTATCTTGATATACTTCCTAACTCAAAAGATCACAAGGATTACATAAAAATACATTAAAATTATGCCTAAATACACTCCAAAATTTCTTTTAATTCACCGTTTTTCTTTTCCCAAAATAAAAGCTTAGAAACCAATAGATTATTTACTTTTTTGAATCGTACCGTATATACACGAACATTAAAAAACCGAAATATCTTAATATTATCTTTTCTTTTCTGCAAACAAACAAAAACAACGAAACAAATTTTATTTAAAGGATAAATTTATAACCAAGAACATAGCCCCGAGTAATATTTGTTAAACAAAAAAATTTCATAAAAAACCCCATACAAAAACCAGAGCAAAATAAAAAATATAAAACGCAACTCAAAACATTCTATATTTTCTTCATTCTGTCCCAGCTCCAGGCGAAAAATGATCAATGCTGGGAAAGATCGCGAGAAAATGTTTGTTGTCCTTCACAACTTGCATACATTTCGTGCCATTAGAATTGTTAGCGTATACGCTAAAAGGCATTAAATATTTCAGTATAAATGTAATGAATGTCCATAAAAGCAAAAAAGTAATAAACAAAAGGTTGAAACTCCAACACTTGAATATAATATTGGATGTATATTTTACCAAAATATATTTACGAAAAAAATACCCAAAAAAACGAACATAATATGTACACCCATTAAATCTCTAATAAATAATAATTATTCGTAACACATCTCAAAAAACTCTTACAAAGTCAAAAAACGTAGGCACACTTAAATTTAAGTGATTTTTTAGTAATACTGGAAAGTGTATTCCAAGCAAATGTAATTTTGAGAAAGTAAAAGCGAGGTTTTTTGTGACCAGAGAGAGATCGGAATAATCGAAAAAAAAGGTCAAATACACTGCTTTTATCCATTTGCGACCATTTCAAAAGAAAATAAAATGTTTGCCACATTCTTCATGTTCTAAAAACGCTCTTTCATTTCATTAAGTAAGTAGGAACCTGCGTCACAAAATAAATGAGGAAAGCTAGTGAAGATGATTGATTTTTTTTAGAATAAAGCTATTTTTTAACATTAAATTCACTGTTGATAGCCAAGAAAAGTTTCCAACAATAGTGGGGATTAATTAATAAAAACACTATCTAAATAGAGTCAATAGAGATTGTAGGAATAGTAGGTGTATAAAAGTGCATGAACACATCTTAATATAATTATAATTAGAGAAGCCAAATTGAGGTGCGCGTCATAATCGTGTGCTTTATAGTATGTACCGTTTTAAGCGTCTTCTGTGAGGTCACAAAGTGAATAACATCGGTTAAATATTTGCAACATTAAGTATGTTTCCACGTCTAGTCATCACGTTATATTTGAATAATTAAAATAATATTTGAAACAACTTAATGAATCTGTAGACGCACTTAATGTGATAAAATCTGAATCCTTGTCTAAAACAATTTCAAACTTCCGTATAACACATTTTTTACATCTTCTATTTTGACAGTTTTTACTAACGGTAGCAAAGGACTTCGTAATATTTCTATTGCCTCCGCTAGTCTAAAGTAATTGTTTTGAATAGTTTTTAAATCTGTTTAACCTAACTAACTTGAAATTTTGACAGGCTTTGCTTGATATTTGCAGCTTCTTTCGGATCGAATTTTAAAACCACGTTCTTTATATCCTCAAAATATTTATTTCATCAGACAATGGTCATTTTCGCGATACACCTAACTGTGACGGTATTATTATTATACATAAATAACAGTCTGTTGCAAAACTGTCAATACACATACCAATATCAAATGCCCCTAATAATTGTGAAACGTGCAAAAAAGTGTGGAAAGTCTTTTTCATCAAACCTAACTTGCCAAATTCTTATATTCAGACACATCTAATTGAATTTATTTGGCTTTTACTTGATGAAGATCCATATTTAAAATGGAAATAAAACTAATGGTTAAAATCTTCACTTGATTAATATTAGCTCGTGAAACAATTGTTTCGCCAGCACAGTGGTTTCATCAGGTACTCACTAGACCACGTTACAAACTAATATCTAACGTAAATCTAACAAATCAAATTGCAGAGTCTAATTATGAATTGGAATTGTAATGCCCACTAAAAACCACAAAAAGTTTTACGTAAATCGAAAAATTACATCATTCTACTTGAAATATTCAGCCACAAAGATAGGTAATATTACCAATTATCTCTTTTATCTGAATTCCAATACTATGAACAAAGCGATATTACTACATTTCCAATATCTGGATTTGTATATATATTTAATTCGGATTAAAGTTAATTTTAGTTATGACACTTATGACTGATCAAAAACGATGTAATTGATGATTATATAATTGAATAAAAAAAAATTAATGATTTTTTTTTAATAAAAAAATATATTCCTTCGGATAAAACTCAACATTCTTCATTTAAAAATACATATGTAAACATCTATATTAATTATATGATAATATATTCCAGTTTTACGAGATTTATCTCGTTTTATTGTATTTATTAAAACAATCTTGGGCATGAGTTAATGTTATAAAATAAAAACCAACAAATGTCTTTGTGATGTATAAATTAATATTAATATACGTATTATAAAATGATGTTTTACGAAAAGGAATATAAATTGACCAATACATCTGATAATATTAATAAGATTTTGTTACAAAATATTTAGAACATTATAAACATAACTCACCCTCTTTAGATTTTTCAGACGCCATGCTTCTCTAAGTCAACCAGAAGTTTGGCAATATATTTAACAAAAAGATCGTAAAAAATACTTTCTACAGTAGAATTACGTAGAGTGCACAACAAACGTTGTTATTTCAAAGTTACAATCAGTTAAAACAGTTATTATAGAGCGATATTTATAACTATTAAACACTATTGTTCGAATATACGACTATACGATGTTATGTTATCCCAATAAATGATTTTCTTAATCGTAATACACCACAAAGCAGCCTGATAAATGAACAAATAGAATGAGTATCGAAAGAATAAAAATTACATTACAATTTAAAGATATTGTGTTATGATAAGATTGACAATATGTAATCCCCATCGAAAGTACATATTTGCTTACACATAGCTAAGCTTATGAAAAAATACATATCTTACTCAAAATAGTTGAGACGATTTTAAGCTTTTATGGATTACTTTACTTATGTCATAATCAAGTTGAATATTAGCATTTTTTTTGTATAATAAAATTTTACTATATCTAAATAGGCCTCGTAATCAGATCATAAACGTAAGAAACATAACGTATTAAATCAAAAGAAAGTATGATACTTTCCAAAAAAAAATATCAACACTTTAAATTAGAAAAAAAAATTGATGCATATCTTCTGATAATTTAAATTTGATAAAAAAAACGTACGCTCATATACGAGGTGTTTCATTAAAAACAAAACTTTGTTCTTACGTAAATTACAAAAACACTTGCATTTTATATTTGAGAAGTGTACTTCTCTTGAGTATGATTTGTGCTATTAAACCTTGTGATTAAAAAATATTTATTAGGTTGGTGAGTAAAATTTCTAGTAAACAATTTTAATCTAGTTGAAGAAACTTCCGCCAATAAATAAAAGGGCATAAATGCCATAGATAACGTCTTCAACCTCTTCTTCATAAATCTTTTGCCTTTAAAATGGCGTCTAAATGTTTAAAAAACTATAAAACTGTTGATAGTAAATTATGTATCAAGTTTTATAAACTCAATTTTAGTTACGAGTTTTATTAATCACGAGCGAAGCGTAGCGTAGCGAGTGTTTAATAAAATAAGTTATGGGTAAATTCGGAATTAAGAAATATTAATGTACAAGTCATAGCAATTTCTAAAAAATTTTCAAACATTAAGAGCTTTAACTTTGAATATTTTAATTAGTACAGAAACTAAATAAAGATTTCTTTAGATATTTTCGATTTTCTAATGCCGTAATATATTATCCTTATTTTCAACACTCTGTATAGTATACATCATTAATCAAAATCAAGAATTTTAAGACATAAATGTTTTGAACAGCGATTTGACTGTTGTAAGCCTAATAAATTCTTAAAACTGGTATATTTGATTATACACATTTACTGGTGACGAAGTGTTTACTCTTGGATTTGCTGCGAAGAAAAAAGGTAAACAAGTTTGCTATCTAATATTCCGAGCATCCGAAGATTTTGTGACGCCCATCAATTCAATCATAAATTTACAAAATATAGCCTTCAATAAGAACGTATTACGAGCGTGTTTATTAACTCTAATCATTTATTGGATCTTTGTTGGTAAAGCGGAGATCCCAAATATTTGCTTTGAACGTCTTAATAACTAATTGATTTTTCCATAATGCCACTGGCTTTTGTTTTACGGGGAAACCCGTAATTCAAAATTTACATAAATAAATGTTTTCCTTTCAATTCCAGCCAAAATTTTCGTAAAAAAAACGGCATTTACATTACTTATAACTTGAGTGTTTTATTTGCATTACAGATTATGTAGTAAAACTTTCAGATAATACTGTCCACTTAAAAATTAATTTGATTTTTATAACATTTATTATAAAATAAAAAACACTTTAAAATATCTTTTTCTTATCAAAACAAGATATACAAAAAATAGGGTATTTCATCTCTAATTTACTGCTTATAAAATTTTTTCAATTACTTTATAGGTGTTTGTTATTAATGTTGTAACAATTATGTTATAATTTATATTAGAATTTACGTCTATATGAACATTATTGAAAGGACAAAATTATACCACGCAAATTATTTAAACTTTACAAAGATCAGTGTGTACCGGTGTTTAGGCACCTTTACACGTTAACAAAAATTATCTTAATTGTCTGAAAAGAAAGGAATTCCACTTGCAGGGCAAATAAAGAAAAGGTTAGTAGTTTTTGAGAGAAAGGCAAAACGAATCTAGAATAGATGGTATTAAACGTAAATGATTCTAATTGAATTAAGAAAATGAAACTAGTAGAAGCTATAAGTCTGTGGATGCCTAAGAAATTAATTCGACTAATAAAAATGATATCAATAAATCACAAGAACTGCCAGTGATTTAAATTTTAGCCAGGTCTTCTTCATGGTGATACTTAATATTGTTTAATCTAGTTTTATACAAAATAAGATGGCAGCATCTAGTTGATAAGAGTGTAACTCTACATCGACGGTGTAGTTTTGGTAATAAAATACGAGGAGGCATTCGAAAGCATTTTTGATGTGATGAGGAAATAATAGAACAATAGGGTGTAACATTAGTGAAAGGAAAAATAAAATGTTTGGAAAATGCCTATTGAACATTCAACTATGGACAGTACAAAGACTGAGGGTACTGCTAACACATGAAGAAAGCAAATATGAGGACATTCAATATATGATTAGGATTGACGAAGAGCGAAAAATATAATAATAGCAGCGCAGAAAAAAAACTATTAAAGATAAAATGCAGCGTTTACAAATACACGGACATTTGCACAGAGTTCATAGAGATAAATCAAAAATAATTATAGAGAAAAATACAGATTCAACAAGTAGAAGTGACCAAGTAATAGAACATAATATAAGAACGTTAGCAGTGTTAAATTGAAGAGCAGCAATAGCAAACAGATGAAGATACAGGAAAATAATTGAAGTCATATGTCAACGTGGTTGAATTGTTTGGATATATTATCTTAGAAAAAACGAGGAAAAGATGCATCATATGGGTATGCATCGAAGAAGCTCTGCCCTCCAAAATTGGTGTTTTGAGGTATTTAAAATGATTCTATTGTCAATACATTAATTATTAGATATTTTGTCAAATATTTTCAAAATGTTTGCGTAAACCAATACATTACAAATCATATTAAACAATAATGGGCCTAAGTCAGACTGCTGAGGAACACCATATACAATAAAAATTTGGAAGCGACGACTTTCACGCCGAAAGATATAATTGAAAACCCAACGAATTATTGAAAAAATATAGAAAAAGAAAAAGAGGTGTGAATGATAAATTAGTAGAAACAAGCAAAGGGAGATATTTTGATAAATAAATTGAAAATATATCACAATCTATTAACTCTTAACTCCCAGATTTGTTTAACAATCATTCACCGTAAACAACAGGAAATATTCCCATACAAATAAAACAACTACTAAAAGTAAATTTTTTACAAAATTTGTAGAAGTGTGTTAGAAAATATTAAAAAGTTATTGCTTAAGGTGAACTGATTTCCACATCATCAAAAAGAATAGAAGATGGAATCCTCGACGATTTTACGTTGATCTTGTTGAGAACAATTAACAATTCTCCTCTTTCACGACAAAGAACTGAAGTAACAAAGCCCTGGAACATACATAATTTACACCTCGAGAGCTCCTGTGATCTTAACGAACCTTTAGCTTGAGTTCTACTTGGTCTACACTGCAAAAAATATATAAAAAAGTTTATAAAGGATGATGTAATTCAGATTTTTAAAAAAATTTAATAAGCGCTCACAAAAAAAATAATAAACTTTTTCAACTTTGGAAAGATATTTGATAATAATTGTTTGGTACTAAAACAGGTTTAATTTGATTTTAAATCATTTAAATTGATAGAGTTTAAGTTAAATCTGTTACGTTATTAACATACAGGGTAATACACATCTATTATTACTATTTTATTATGATATTATGCAGTAGATTTTCATAACTTCTTCGAGTAGAAAAATTATTTTTGTGGAAAATCCTTAAATATCGAAGAAAGGTCGACAACCCTTGCTATACATAGTACCCTATTTGTAACATTGCTAAAAGATTAAAAATTAAAAACCCAAAATATAATACTGCATCACGACAATTAGACGAGGCAATTTTGAAAACCGTAATCATCCAGGACCATCGCGTGTAACTTCTAGAGCGGAATGATCAACGAGTCGAATTAATCTGTAAACGAAATAGAAGATTAACAGCTCCGGAAATAACAGTCGCGTTTAATCGGGGACCGTCCAAAAATATTACAGTGTGCGCGGTGACGTGGCGTCTTCAGGAAGCTAATTTAAACGGTCGGATAGCTACACGAAAATTGCGTTTGGTATTGGGGAATTGACGAAAACACTTACAGTGGTCAAAAGACCATGGCAATTGGACGATCTACAATATGAAGTCATGTATCTAAGCTTAAAGCACTCGGTTGTAATTATTAGAATTATAAAAAAAAGAGGATCATAAAGATATATTGGAAGAGGACAATATACTATCTATCATTAATAATGAACGAATTTGGATTTGTGTAAATTGTTGTTTAATCTAATTTTGTAACAATTGTTAGGGACAATAACACTAGAAAATAAATTTTTTCTTTTTTATTTTTTCGTTATTAAATATGTAGAATTTTATTTTGTTTTATAGGTCCAATAATAAGTCCGTCAGATCATCTGATAGAGCAAAATTTGCAACTTGACCAGAAAGTGTACTACAGTCATTTGTCTTCGTAAACCCTCCATTGACAAAGTCGTTAGACAGAAGCGCATGCTGGTAAATACGTACTGTGTGTCCATGTATACAGATACAGATTTGTTTTTACACAGATTTGTTTTTACAAATATTTGTATTATTTTTTAGCTTGATGCGAGCTCTCGCATCGATATGCTAATTTGTCTTTTTTTTTGCATTTACGTTGCTAAAATAAGAAATTTTTCATATTTTTAGGAACTTACTTACAAAAATAAACAGTAATTTTATCTTGAAATTTCTATGCATATTTAAAAGTTATAAATAAACACCCATATTAAATACCCAATATTTGAAAAAATACTCGATCACTTTATTAGCAAAACAAGTCTCTAAGGGTGTATTTAAATAATATAAACCCACTCCATTTTGTGATCTTATTTCTACAGAAGTATTATCGCCTCGAAAGTAATTTGACTGTAGCGATTAACTTTGTGTATTCACAAACTTGGAAATCTTTTCACTTAAAGCTCTCGAAAAGTTTAGAGATTAATTATATCTTCTGATACATAATTAAATTTTCTCTCGTAACTGTTTACACGTAAAACAAAAATATTTACTTTGAATTAATAAATTTGATTAATTAGATAACTTTTTTATTACTTTTTTTCCGTACTATACCATTTTTGGAAGCGCCTATTGGCGAATGTTATCGATTCTTTAATATTAAGGATTTTCATTAATTAACCGCTCCAAATGTATCTGTCAGCAATGATATTTGATATTCGTCTAATCAAATGATAAATACAACTTTGGATTCTAGCTCTTTCGTTGGAATAATTTATTTTACCTCTTTATTTGCCTGCTTACCTATCAATTACATAGCAAAAAGTAAAAGTGATTTCTGTAACATTTTCAATTTAAATTGACCTAAATTTCTGTTATTTTACTTTTAATTATATTGGGTTATTGACTATAGTATTGTATTTATATTTTATTAAAGATATTTCAGATATTTTACGTAGACTGAGAATGATATAAAAATTCCATCAATTTGAGTTAGAGAAAAAAAGAATTATACCAGCTGGAATTCACTTCGATTAAAATTTATATTACATTGGATCCACCTCTGAATTATTGAGTTTTAATTTTATTAAGTGTATTGGAATTCTGTTATATTCAGGAAAGGAATGATTATAATTTAATTTTAATAAAACGATGTAAAATTAATTTTGAACTAAATTTATATGACGAAAACAATTCATAGCATTGTTATAATACAATTATTTTCCAGGTTTCACTGTTCGGTCGTTTTAAAAATTAACGTTTCGCTATTAATACTATCACCTTCAGGATATTCAAACAACACGGCGAAGTCTAAAATATTGTACTATTAGTAACACCCGTGTTGCAATCATACAGAATTTAAAAAAATAATTATGTATTTAATATACATAGTTATTGACTATAATATTGTATTTATATTTTATTAAAGATATTTCAGATATTTTACGTAGACTGAGAATGATATAAAAATTCCATCAATTTGAGTTAGAGAAAAAAAGAATTATGCCAGCTGGAATTCACTTCGATTAAAATTTATATTACATTTGATCCACCTCTGAATTATTGAGTTTTAATTTTATTAAGTGTATTGGAATTTTGTTATATTCAGGAAAGGAATGATTATAATTTAATTTTAATAAAACGATGTAAAATTAATTTTGAACTAAATTTATATGACGAAAACAATTCATAGCATTGTTATAATACAACTATTTTCCAGGTTTCACTGTTCGGTCGTTTTAAAAATTAACGTTTCGCTATTATTACTATCACCTTCAGGATATTCAAACAACACGGCGAAGTCTAAAATATTGTACTATTAGTAACACCCGTGTTGCAATCCTACAGAATTTAAAAAAATAATTATGTATTTAATATACATAGTTATTGACTATAATATTGTATTTATATTTTATTAAAGATATTTCAGATATTTTACGTAGACTGAGAATGATATAAAAATTCCATCAATTTGAGTTAGAGAAAAAAAGAATTATGCCAGCTGGAATTCACTTCGATTAAAATTTATATTACATTGGATCCACCTTTGAATTATTGAGTTTTAATTTTATTAAGTGTATTGGAATTCTGTTATATTCAGGAAAGGAATGATTTTAATTTAATTTTAATAAAACGATGTAAAATTAATTTTGAACTAAATTTATATGACGAAAACAATTCATAGCATTGTTATAATACAATTATTTTCCAGGTTTCACTGTTCGGTGGTTTTAAAAATTAACGTTTCGCTATTAATACTGTCACCTTCAGGATATTCAAACAACACGGCGAAGTCTAAAATATTGTACTATTAGTGACACCCGTGTTGCAATCCTACAGAATTTAAAAAAATAATTATGTATTTAATATACAGTGTCTACGCGAAAATTATCTAACCAACGTTAGATTAGCTTTAGTCAGATGTATGAAACTCGTTTACCAGCTTGTTATTAATGCAGTTTCTACAAAACTAATAAGTATCTCCGACAATATCATGAGTCAATGACAGTATTTAAAATTTTTGGTTAGTAAAAAGACCTGCAACCTCATTTTAACCAAATCTAGTTAATAATGTTCCAGGTCCATAGTTTTCAAGTAGACCTGCCATTTGAATATGATAAAGATTAATTACTAGTGCTTCCAAATTACTTCATCATCTATCGCCAAAGATATAAAGATTTCTCGGACTTTTCTTGTTACTCCACCTGCTTGTACTTCTTTAATCTTTCTTTAATTTTTCGAAATTGCTAATAATCTAGTTTTTTAGTAAAAAAATTAGTAATGAAAAACGAATATAGAAAAGGATTTATATAAACTTAATGAAAAAGAACTGAATAGGTTACCAAACAAACACGTTTGTAGGTTCAAATCTGAATTTGAAAGTAATCTATCAGTAGTTAATGAAGACAATATATCAACACCTAATTTAATAAATGCTAAAATTTAAGTTCACAATTCAAAATATTTTAAAAATGTCGCTATTATTAAAATTCAAAGAAATTTGAAATAAACCCAATCAAATATTAAGCAAATTATATTCATTCTAGGAAACTATGTCATTCTATAAAGGGTTGTCCAAATCTGAATTTCTCGTTTATCACTTTTTTTGTTCAATCAATGACCGAATACCAGATTACAAACAGCATATCAATTTAAACAATACATGCCAATAACAGGTTTGAACGATGTTTTGAACAAATGTCGATGCATAATTTAAACCTTCTCGTTAATAATTTTTATAGAATTTCATATTTAAATAAATTAAAAGTTAGTATTTATAATTCCATATACTAAGAAATATGTAATAAAACAATAACTCGTTGCATTATATTACAGTAACATTTGTAATTATAGAACAAAAGATATATACTAACAATGCCTTTCAATAAATTTCTAATGACTTAGAAAATAACGTATTGTTTAGAAAGATAATCCATGTACATTTTACTCGAGTCTTTGTAACTTTTTTTTTTATAGACTTCTTGATTCAACGAAACTAGTTCAATCATGGAGAAGCTTGTAAGTAATTTGTGGTTTCAATGACCCAGTAATTCGGGCATTAGTAAATCGATACTGTCACTGTAGTTCTTATTATCTTGTCAAAGTATTTATAAACGAGTTACTTTTATTTAACAAATAATCAGTTAAATATTAAATTGTTTGGATTCGATTATTAAAATTTAAAATTTTAAAGATTTCAGAAAATCATTTTTAACGATAAAAATTGTAATCTTCTAGAACAGGCCAACGACTAGTAAGGCTATAAACACCATTAAAAAAGAAGGTAATCTCTAGAGTCTCTAAAAGACGATGTCTTAAGCTTCGTGTTTGATATAACTATGGAGATATCTTACCGCGATTCACTTATAATATCCCTTTCTCGTAACAGTATATTATTAATCAGTGTAGAAAAGGTTATTATTTCTTATAAAATGCGAATTGATCCAGCTTGCTACTTTAAGTATAACGTGTGTTCATTTGAAAAGTCAATCTAGGTTACTTTGAAATTTTGATAGAATAAGACGCATATATGTATATTAGTATGTGTTTGTTGTTCCGTAAACGTAACATTTGATAATGTCAATCACATTTGTTATTTATTTGTATGTATGAAACTGTCAAAATATACAACTTCGTAGGTTAAGTAGTAAATTTTAATTTACGACATACTTCAAAATGTTCTCAGTAAATCACATGCTACTAGATTGACTTTTCAAATGAACAGCCTTTATGAACTACCTTCGTATTTAACTGTTTAACCTTGCCTATTGCACGAAGATGCCATAGTAATCAAGTATAATTAACATTTAATGTCTGCAAGTTCTCTTGAGATTTGACTTGGATTTTCTTTTACTAATCTCCGTAAAGTTTTATCGTCGACCAAAGTTTTGAGCCTACCCCGAGGCCTAACTTCCAAATATGTGCGTATTTATAGAAATTAATGAAAGAGTTGCAAAATATAGGTGACAGGAAGAATTTAAAATTTGAAATTTAATTGTTTTCCCAACTTTTACATTAATTTCAATAAGTTTGATACGATTGCAAGCTTTGTAGCAAATTAACTTACTTTTATCGCATTTGAACAATTTTAATTACATTTTCTTTAACTATTTAAATCAATATGACTAAAATCAGATAAGTAAAGTTTTGCGAGCAGTATGTATACTTAATAATGAGAGAAACATTAGAAAAAATTACTATAAATTGCGGAATATTACCTAAAAAAAGCAAATAAAGTTAGTAAAAACAGAAATGCAGAAAATCAATCGCGAACAGGAAGAAAAACAAAAGTAACGATAAGACAAGACGGATTGATTCTCGTTGAAATGAAAAAAAAATCCATTTATAAGTGCAAAACAAATTCTAGAAAGCTTAAATTGGCTATCAAGCCCACACAAATAAAAGCCAGAATTCACGAAGCATATTTACATGGTCGAATACACAACGTAGGGAGAACTTATTTTTCAGAAAGTACATTCCGTGAAGCGATTGAAGTTTCGGCATACGTTATTAAGTCAATTGCACTATTAAAAGGGGTGATTTTTAAAGACAAAAATAAATTTGAATTGCTGCGTAATAAACGCAGAAAATATGAATGGAAGACATAATTAAGTATTTAAAATGGAATCACTTGAAAAAATGTGAATGGTGTGACGATGTCCCAACAATAAAAGTATTGTAACAGTATTTTCAATTTTCTCGACCGATTGCACTAACTTGTTCAATTATGCTTGAACATAAGATAAATAAGATATTGTAATTATATCGGTAGCTTCTCTCACAAAAAAAGTATATTTCATCAGAAATTTATTCATTCTCTTAATCCCCCTGACATAATTTATGACAAATTGATTTTATTGATTTTTTTTTAATTAAATTATGCAAACAATAGTTTCAAATTCGTTAAATTAATGTGCAGAAATTTTAATGAATTACGAAATTAAATCTTTATGAAAATCATTTAACGATTGATTACCATCAAATTTGTATATATGAGGAATGTTACGACATGCAAAACATGAGCCAAAATTTCTAATAAACTGAAGTAAACCATTCCATAAATTCTGGTTAAAACAACAAGTCGATTTATAACAGGAAAAAATTATTATTTTTTGTTTTAAATTTGAGTATATTTCGCTTAAATATTGATTATATACTAAGTGAAATTGAAAATGATCTGAAAATCGTTTGGACGTTAAAAACTTTCTTAGAAACAGCAAAAATATTTAGACAAGCCTCCAAGTAAATAAATTACTAATATTAAAACTGCCATAATGAAGGTTTAACATTCCTTTCAAACAGTTTACAGAACGTTATTTATTCTAAAATTAGTTTATATCAGTAATGTACACCGTAATGCCCGCGATGAATAGAATTATTCGTTTAATTTCCACCATGCATCAACAAAATGATACCGATTATTTTCGATCTCACGGTATTATTATAACACCGTAATTATAATAAATAACGTAATTTAATCATGTAATCCGTTTAGTTGTTGGTAAATTCAGTTTCAAATACAACCAAATTTTAATTGTTTGTAATGCACACTATACTGTAAATATTTCAACATCATACAAACATATTGAAAAGAAAATCCAAAACGTTTAAAGTTGCAAAAACTTCGTTATCAGTTTTTCACGCATTCGTTTACTGAAAAAAGTGGGTTAAAGAAAGATAATTGTAAAATCCGGGGAAAAAGGTGAAGAAAAAGATATACCTATGCTTAAAAACACTGTTTTTGTAATTTACATACGGTAACTTCTACTACATCACTTCTAATTTTATTTGAAAACTATGAACGTCGTAAAATGTAAATTTAAAATTATATGATGTTTATTCTGCGTTCTTAATTTATAATATAATACACGTTCGACGTAAACAAGAAGACGTCTGTTAGAATGGGAACATAACTACGATTCCTTTATTTACTATTTTTATGACACTTGTACGCTTATTCATAGAAATTTAGTAACATTACGATTTACATATTATTCATATTTTTGAATAAATTAATACAAAGATTATCACATAATTGAATGGTAATTCAAATGATATTAAATCAAAAAATAGCCGGTTGATAACGTAGTAGTCTCACTGACTTATCGTGCCGGGGGTCTCAGGATCGAATCCGAGGCTTCCTAGGTGAAGATTTCGTGGCTTTCCTTCTTGTTCAATGTGAACGCGGATACATACCTCCTTAACTGACGTTAAGGTTTTGGTGGATCTTAAGGCATGAATGATTATTAATATTATTATGGCATCGAGCTATCTCGCACTTCTTCAGCTTGTAGTCAGGAAACATTTTACTCTACCCACATATCTGAGGGTATGAGCTTGATGGGATGCGGTTGATATTGCGGTGTTGTCCAGGGTGTAGATTGCATCTCCTGTACCTATCTTTCTCAATATTTGTGTCTTTAATGATGTATTTCCTATAGTTTCTTGTATATATTACTTGATCTTGTATTGCTGAGATAAAACCTTCAATTCCTGGGAAAAGTTATCCACATTTGTAACTATCAGCAACACTTATGTTTTCTATTGCCGTGCAGAAGCAATGTTTCCATGAGGTTTCTTTGCTTCCCATATTTTCTTCTTCATTTGGATGTACATCAAATCGTAATATGAATCGTGCGTGTGTGGTTTTTTAGTACTAGCTTTAATGGTGTGAAGTTTTGGTCTGCTTTTGTTATTGCGATGTGTAGGTTATATATATTACGAAAGTGGTAATTGCTCTGGTCAAATTTTTAGAATGCAGATTTGATTTGAGGATGGCGATTAGTTTACGGGTAATTATTGTTTTAATTCTATCTTTATATGTTTATGTTTTCATTTTGATAAAAGCCAAGGTATTTGTAGGTGTCTTGTTCTTCTATAATGTCTATTTCACATTATTTAATGTTTCTTTTTAAACAGGCTTTTTCAATGTGCAGTATTTTACACATTATTATTATTATAAATAATTTTTATACCTAGATATAGCAAGCGCCAATTAAGTTGGCGCGAGGAGGGGGTACGCAGAAACCGTTTTTAAAAACGTCCACCCCCACTACTCAAGTAATTGTCAGAATACATTTGTCATTGACGTTTGACGGAACATAATGTCTTTGCTAGTGATACACGCTCAGAGGTTAGAATTATCTGACATTTGATGTAAAACCAAATGCAAATCTCCCCACTACTTCTAATCCTGTGCGAACTTACCCCTCCCCGCGCCAACTTAATTGGCGTTTGCTATACCTAGTAAAAATAATAAGAAACTAAATAGTTACTAATAAAACACAAATATTAATGTTTCAAAATTATATTGTAGATACTACATATGTTTCACCAAACTATTGCTTATTCAGATAGATTAATGGTTTCTTGTCACCACCCTGAGGAAGCATTGCTGTGGTTATGGTGAAATAGATGTAGTGTCTATAATATAATTTTGAAACTTTAACATTCGTGTTATATTAGTAAATATATATTATAATTTCATATATATATTCTTCAATTATCAATTTAGAAACTAAAAAAATAAAAGATAATATAGAAAAAAAAAGAAAGTTAATATATATTCTTATTATCTTTCAATTGTTCATTGTATATTCACCTCCAACTTTTCATTTGTTGCTTATCCCTCGTCTGAATTCTTTAAAATTTATGCAATCTTGTACAAGTTCATCATAAAAAAAATTATTCCCTCTATATTTCAATTATATTTCTAAAAGTAATTATACGCTTCATAAGTTACTATTTTCTAGATTACGCTGTATTATTTCAAATTTCTTTTAAAAATGCGTTTTAGCCCCCTAAATGCATTCAATTTCAATCCTGGGGTGATCACTATGTTGTTGATAATATTATACATGGATATCTGTAAATATATTCAGAATAACTAGTATTTTTAAAATAAAACTGCTCATTTATGTTTGATAAACTTTAATAAATCCACCAGAGCATCCACATTAGGAAGTACATGATCTAAAATTCCATTATTTTCTTTTTCTACTTTCGTTGCTAAGGTTCATACATCTCATCCATATTAATATTGGGCTTCATTAATATTTATAACAAATTTAAAATCATATTTCTTAATTTGAGTTCACAAATATTTAACTAGAATTTTGGATCTACGGAACTTTAATCATATGAATCCTGCTTTTAAGTGTCACATATGTGTGACTTGTGACTTGAAACGGTTTCTTTTTGAATGTGAAAATATTACCAATTAAGATATTCTTTAATGGAATATAACATTCTTATCTCTTTTCACCAAAACCTTCTATTTAATTGATCATTGTTAATATCTAACTTAATAACGAAAGCATTTCTTCTCGAATATCCTTATACCAGGGACAGTCGGAAAGTTTCGGGAAAAGCTATGAAGAAAACATTTAATACGCAAATAAACGGCTCTATTATTTTTCGAAATATTCACCATTAAATTCTATGCACTTTCTCATTCGTTCAAACCAATCATTGAATATTTACGCTATTCTGAAGTTGACGTACTCAAAATATGTGACTTGAAGTAGTGATGGCCTCTTCTGAACAGGAAAAACGGTGGCCCCGCATTTTTTTTTATTGTCGGAAACGTAAAACTATCACATGGCTCCAATTAGGACTATTGGCTAGATGACTCATTAATTTAATGCCTTTACTACGCAAAGAATTTACTGTTGCACGTATGAGGAGTAGCAAATTGTTGTATACCATTCTGCATTTACGGTTCAACGATTCTTGAACCCAGCGACATACTGTTGCCTTTGATGGTGCTTCATCACCAAATGCAGACATTAAACGTTCTATGTACGTTAAATAACAACAAAAAACATAATAAATCATGGCGCGAAGATTTTCACGAGTTAACTCCATTTTCAAGACGATTAGTAAACTTTAGAATTGCACTCTGCACAAACTGACCGATATTTTGACAATCGGACAAAAATATCATATTTGTGATACATTGCCGTATACCAGTGCATCCATCATTTATTAAACTAAACAGCGTCCCTCGTATTATTGAATAATTTTAACTGCTTATTCAACTATGAGGTCAACAAAACAATTCGAATTTGCAATTAAGTTAATAATACATTTTAAAAAATGCTTCGTTCGGGACAATTGCTTATTGCATATTAATTTTTACAGCAATTCAAAAAGAATTTTCAACACGTCATATACATATTTTTTTTTTCATAAAAGAAACCAGTTTGAAACCTCTTTTAACACAAATTCCACACAAATATTTGGATTTCGTACATATATTTTTTTAAATTCTTATTTATAAACCAAGAAAGTATTTATTTAGAAAGTACTGTAAAAGTAAATAATAAAAGTAATAAAACGTTTTAAATTGCCTCCGGTCTAAAAGCCCAATGAATACAAGAACGAACACCTTAAGAAAGACTGAACTTTATGTTTCAAGTTTAATATTTCATTTGTAAAGTTCACGTTTCATCTTCAACATAGAGAACGATATTTTTTAATAAACATTCAGAATAGGAACAAGCAGGCGATATTAAAATATTTCGTGTACGTTTTCTTTGTTCAGGTAAAGAGAACGTTTCAATTTTTATGGAGTAGTTGATCGAGGGCGTTATGAAAAAGAAATATGACGAGTCGGTGAGTGAAATTTATTTGCTTTGTATCAATTTATACACACATCTTACTTGCGTTTTATATATAAACAAAAATGATTTACATTTACATATTTTTCGTGTATTTTTTCGATTTCTTTACTCTGCCGAGCGCTTTGATTTTCCAACTGAATAAATCTTGACTTTCCCTCGAGATCTTAGAACAAGAAAAACAGTTTATTGATACTTTTTCTATATACGAGGATAGGTTGACTGGAGAGTGATTTTTCAACAAAATACTTATTTTAAAGAAGAATATATATTTTATTGTTCAATATAATTTCAATTTATTTCTATACACGGGGGACTTTTTATAGTAAGACGAAACACATGTCTACATATGCGGGTAGAGTAAAATCATTTTCGGATGAGACTGGCGCAGAAACACATTTTAGTAATTAGAAAGAGAGCCACCTCATAAATGAGAGAAACAGCTAGTTGTATAAATCCGTGTACTATATGAGCCACAAACGTTTATCGATTATTTGTCAGTCGGTACCAGGCATTTGATCGGTGTGTTTCGTAGTGGTGTTGTACGTACATTGAGAGTTTTCCTATTTGTAATATTATTGTTGTGTTTTATCTATTAATTAATTTTTTTTCAAAGCTATTCAAGAGTAAGAATGCATCCTCTTGTAAGTAGAAATATACTTATCATAAAATTCCTGAAAATTTAGTTGTATTTATTTACACAGGGTAAAATGTCTGATATGGCAACAAACTCTGTCCTGGAGGAAATGAGCCCTTGTTCGAAAAAGAGAAAAGTTATTCTTGAACAATCTCGTGAAATAATTTTTAATGTATACAACTATTTTAAAAAACAAGGTGTGACAGGTAAATATATTTACAAATTAGGTGGATACATAATATTTAACCTGTAATAATATTACTTTTTTTAAATCAATTCAAAATTATAATTTATGTTGTTCATTATTTATAGGTCAGCTGCTAGATGCAGTTGCAGAAGCAACAAGTATTTCTAGGAGCACTGTAGGTCGAATAATTAAAGAAGGTCATGCTGTTGAAACAAGAAAAGTAAATTCATTCTTATCGACAAAAATAAAACCACCAAAATCTACTGTCGATAACTGATTTTAAATGTTTCAAAATATATTATATTAATTTTGTCATCAGCGAAAATAAATATTTGATTATACATTGTATGTATGTATATTTGTTTTAATAAATACAAAAATTTTTCTAGGCACATGCTTATGTATTTATCTTCTTTTAATGTCTCTAAAGTGAGATTTTGGTTAGGAGTAAAATTATAATGAGAAAAAACTAAATTAAGGTTAATGAAAACCATATTACAAAATATGGATTAATATAATAATAATTTGTAAATACAAAGACAAATGTGAAAGCACTATAAAAAGAAATATTTCATTGTAAAATACAATTTATAAAAAATTTGTTACATAATACCAATTGATTTAATAATTATTTTATTCTTCGCGAAGTAATAAGTTTATTTAAAATCGACAACAAAACATAATTATTATGGTTTAATATAACTAAATATTATTTAAATTTAAAACTGCCGCCTATATTGTCAAGACTGCTCAATGTTTTTAAGGTGTTCAGTATTTTTGTAACGTCATCGCTCGCGCATCTTCAGTCTCATCCGAAAGTAATTTTACTCTAGCAATTTACACACAAATATTAAGTTGTATTGTGTTCTCCACACCAGATTTTTAATACATATTCCTATTTTATTAAAATATTTTCATTTTATTTATATTTTTTTATTACGTTTATAACTATTACGTCAGTTTGAAAGCGCTCCTGCACAACTAACTGCAATTAATGGTTCCCAGAAAATGGTGATATATTTTCTTAAATGAGTACTCCAATATATAAATTGCTTCAAATAAGAAAAGGCGTAATTAAGTTCCCATATATGTAATTTAATTTTCGTCATATTTCACCCAACCTTTAAAACCCAATTCTAAAGATTTTTAGTTAATTTAAAGTTCCAGAGGTCACGTTATTAAAAACTAAAGTAATTAAAAAAACAAAATTTATAAACAGAAAAAAAATTTAATTTATTCACGCAAACGGAAAAATGGCCGAGTTCTTTTATCTCGGATAATTACGTCATTGAAGTTTGTGAAACTCACAACTCACATTTTGGAAGGCAAAATATTAAAATATAAATATCGCCGAAAGTATATACCATCCTATCCGGATAGTCCGGAAAAAAAATATATAATTTTTTAATTAAGCTAAATTAAATTGAAAAACCTACGGAAGAGCACAATAATTGCATATTCATGAAAGAAAAAGGAGAAAAACAAGAAACGTTTTGAAACGAATGTTTACCGAGATTTTAAAAGCTACATCTTTTATGAAGTACGGTTATATAAAGTTAAACATACAGAATACAGTAGTAGCAAAATATACATGGGAATTGAATAAAGCAGTTATAAGGGTTAAAGATGAAAAAGCACGAAAAATAAACGAAGGCAAAAGTAAGAATATGTTACATGGAAAGGATATTTAGATGTGGCAACTTTAAATATCCCAAAGCTAGAATAACAAATAACAAAATATGTAAATATAAATAAAAAAGCTCAAAATGATAAGATAATAAGACTGAAAATGCTTTAATAAAAAGCGAGAAGAAATTACAGTAACCATCAAAAAACAAATATCATGATATGTCCCAGGGGAATAGATACTATTTGCCGCAATTCAAGGGAGAAGTGTCTGAAGAAGAAGAACGTCATGGCTGGAAAGTTTTAGAGACTGATTTAACTGCATTTTGAACTGACAGCATTTTCAAAAGTGAAAATAGCAATGATTGCCAACCTCCGTAGCAGAGAAGGTACTTGAAGAAGAAGAAAATAAAAGACATCAAGAAACACATAGGGAAAATAATGGTAAATACCTGATAGAATCAAATTTAAACCAAAATTAGAATAGACAGATCAAATTGAAAATTATAAAAGAGCAATGAATGGGGAGAAAATGTCACTAGAAAGATGAAGGTACAGTTACAACAACGAAAACAAATAAAAAAATATAAAAATTATTCTGTAATAACATAAACTCTTATTTGTGAGACGACTTATACCATATAAGTTAGCTTCCAATCACAAGTTACATTACCCACTGATTTAAGTATGGTTTCCTCTAGTCTCCATATAAAGTATAGATGAAAATATGTTGTAATTGATTCAAAGAACGCAATGTAGCTATCATGTAATGGAAATATATAAAAAAATCATTGCTTTAAATAATTAAGAATTGTAAATCCACTTTGAATTTTTGCAACCAGGTATTATCAGAAGCGTAATTTTCAAAACTGGCATACACATTACTATGCATTTCGGCTTACCTTAAAGTAAGATATAATTAAATCGTTTATTTGATTATAAAGAATATAGGACAGGTAGACATATGACAGTCTTAGGTACAGACTTATGTAGCTCTTAACTTCTAAAGAAGATCATTTATTAAATTGCAAATACATACGCCAAAAAATAAAGTAATTGATTGAGGTCTCGCTAGGCACTTGGTGAAACATATTAAATGATAAAGGTAAAGAAAATACACACTTGGTTATTTGTTTCACTACAATTTTATTTACAAAATACGTATTTTGTAAATAAAATTGTAGTGAAACAAATAACCAAGTGTGTATTTTCTTTACCTTTATCAAAAAATAAAGATTTTGAAAAGTTTTATAAATACATACTCATTTTTACTCATCTTTCTGAACATCCACTATAATCAGTATTACGTTGTACGTGACTCAATTGCTAAGACGCATATTGTTTCTGTAATTTTAGAATTTCCAATAATATAATAATCCTGTATTTTTCATGGTAATTTGAACTCTTTTGTTATTAATTGAGTTTCTGGATCGAAAATATTGACTAGTTTTGGACGAATCGAATAACATATTATTTTGTATTTTTTTTATAACAGCATATCCACTGCTTTATCAAGATATCGTATCATTTTACATGCTTTTAGTGAGGAAGAGTATGAATAACATTGTTTAGGCATGTTATGTTATAAATACAAGGTTTGAGATATGTCTTAATATATTTTGTAAATATGTTTTTCGAAAATCTATCCTGTACATATTCTTCCTTCGAGCTTATTTTTATAATATTGAATTTCTGTATTAATTAAAATGAAAATATTTTCGTTGGGGCTGTTTTTAAATATTTCCGTTGCTTCTTGCTATAGATTTTATTAAATTTCCCCTTTGTGGGCCAATATATTTAGGTTTCATATAAATTTCGTGATTTTTTTTCTAAATATATTTAATTTAAGATATTTCAACATAGTTAAGAAACTAACATATGGAAGGTAATTAAAATACATTAATACCAAATGAAATAAAATAAATCATACATAAATAATTACATCTTATATATAATAATAATTATAATTTTTACCTTGTTTATAGTGCTACTATGTATATTGTTGTGACATTACAACAATGAATCAAAAATTTTCGAAAAATATATTATTTTATACACATACAATCAATAAGTGACTTAACTCGCAAAATGTGTTAATTATCTCTACTTCTAAAGCACTATTGAACTTTAATAAATAACAAAATTCTCAATAATTAACATGGATGTTCACAAAGATGTAATAATTTACTTTATATTTAAAATTCCCACTATTAACACAAAACTAAACGGAAATTTTAAAGCACACAAAATAGTATTTGTTTAGGAAGTCACAAAAGCAAAACAAAAATTATATTTTGCTATATGAACATCGTAATAGTGGACAAGACATAAAAGATAACATATCGATGTTTAAGTGTAAAATACAATAACAAAAAAAAGTTAAAAAGCATATCTGTATGTGCATACATGGACATACACAAACGCATATTTTTCGCGTTGGTCACTTCTTCGTACGTACACCTGTTTCGAATTCATCCTAGTTTTCGTCAGTGTGGGTGGATAAGCACCCCTAAGTGTAACACAATCTTGTATGAGAAAGGGTCTGACGGTCAAGAGACTCACGCGGTTTCCATGCGTAGCTAAGCCACTACTAGGAGGAAACTATACGTTTAAATGTGTAAGCCGGTAGTAGCGCCGCGATGCTCTATACAGTCGTTGAGTAAACTTTATAAATCTGCAAATTACTTTTTTATATACGCTATCGGTTGTGTCCGATATAGAGTAGAAGCATCTTAACACAGTTTCGACAAGTTGCGGTTGTGTCCGTCAGATGGAAACCCCTGGCTAAGTCTTACACTTGTTATGAAGACATCGAAGGTTGTTTTGGCGTTCGTGATTTGACATTAGTCATTGAGGGGCGCTAAATGTTCTTTCTACACTCTTGTCTTAATAACTTTTCTAATGTAATGATGGTGTTATTTATTGTGAAAAATATCTCAAGCAGCATATGATATTTCTATTTTTAATATTTTTATATTATTAAAAAATTTATTTGTTTTTTTACATCTTTTTGTGATATAAGTGTTTCATTTATTTTTTGGCCTAACCTTTTAATTAAAAACGCTTAATTAATTCGCTGCTTGGCAAAGTGTATTGTTCGTATTTGACATCGGGTGCCTTGAGAAAAATCTGAATTCAGCAAAAACCGCTAAATCGTAAAAGTTTGGAAACCACTGGCATAATCCACTACTCGTAGCCTAGATGCGAAAAGTATGCGTTGTGTATATCCATGTACCTATACAGATAGGATTTTAAACATTTTCGTATTACTGCATAAAATAAAATGCCAGCTCTAATAGGCAAACAAAATAGAACAAAAACTAATATTTATAATAATAATAATAATAATAATAATGACGAGAATGTAATATTCTGTATATTACTTATATTATTTCATTATATTTAATTTTAGATTAAAGGTAACCCCCGTATAACCGAGATTTCACTTTTACACGGTTTGAGAATTAGGTAAACCCCCTACAGCACTTAAAAGTTTTTAAGAACGAATTTCGAAATTAAGGAAATACCCGTACAACACGGAACGAAATGCGAGCTTTTAAGTGCACAATGTCTCATTCGGAATTTTTCATTTGAGCGTGTAAGTCGTATCAGGTTTTCCTGCAGAATTTTTAATAGAATTCGAAATTCATTTTGTTGCTAGAGTATTAAGTACATATTTTCAAACTTTGTGTTTCTCTTTCTACTACATTATACATAGATCATAAATTTTCGTGTGAGTATTATTCAACCTTTTTTAGAAACGTTCATTACGATCTTTTTCTATTTTGCGTTTGTAATGAGCTTATTATGAAACCCGAAACAGTATCGAAATTAACTTTTTCTATTTTGCGTTCGAAATGAACTCATTATGAAACCAAAAACAGTATCGAAATGAGCTCTATTTCGATACACTTTTTTTCATTTTTCAATGTTGGCGTTGTTCGAATACAGAAATAAATATCATTGCTGTCATATGATTTTAAGAATTTATGTACATTTGACAGATATGATATATGTTCGTATTTTACACAAACAAATTATGTTGTATACAATTGACAACAACATATATATGTTTCTATGTCACTCATGTTTATATTTTTAAATGAAATATCAAGTAATGTTAACGAAAATTAATAAATAATATGTAATATAATATACTTCGCGGATAGCTAGATTTAAATTTGAAAATGTCAAGTATCAATGTGACCAACTGCATGCTTTATATAAAAATTAAACTCTGAACTTTCAAATTAAATAATTCCAATTTAAGCAATTTATTAATGTAAAAAACGCAAAATAGAAAAAATAGTATAAAAAACTCGTTTCATAAGGCCTTTCGCCGCACTCGCTCTTTAGAAAACTCGCCGCAAGCGGCTCCTTTTCTAAACTGATCTCGTGCGGCAAAATGGTGCCTTATGAAACTCGTTTTTTAATATACTATTATTTTGATACACTTTTTTTTTCAATTTTCAAAAATAAATATCTTGTTGCTGTCATTTGATTTTAAGAATTTAATTACATTTGACAGAAATTAAATACATAGAAACTAAAAACGTTACACAAACAACGTATATTGGGGTGGAGTACAAGATATATTAATTTCTATGTCGCTCATGTTTATATTTTTAAATAAAATATCAAGTAATGTTAGCGAAAATTAATAATAATATTTCGCGGATACCAACTGCATGCTATATATATAAAAATAAAACTCTGAGCTTACGAATTAAATAACTTCAATTTATTAATGTAAAAAGTGCAAAATAGAAGAAATAGTATAAAGAACTCATTTCATAAGGCCTTTTGTTGCACTCGTTCTAGAGAACTCGCCGCTTTCGCAACTCGGTTTCTAAACATAAACTCGTGCGACAGAATGGTACTTTATAAAGCTTGTGTTTTAATATACCATTTTGATTTTTATGAATTAATTCGTAGACTTGAACTATGTCTGTTGGAAAGATGGAGTTTGGATCGGCTCGAAGAGAGGAAAAATGTATCATAATCTGGACTATACAAAAAAAATGATAAGTTTACTTTAAAAAATATAAAAGATGCCTAAATTTAGCCGAACATTTGGAGTTATATCTTTTAGATGAAGGTCCTTCCATTGAAACAAGTATAGGGTTTAATAAAACGCTCTACAAGTGCTTAACACCATATGTAGAAATTTATAAAAATCTCTCAAACTCAAAGCAAACGATCTAAAATAACAGATTTCTGCGAAAAGGGAACCATGGAGCTCAAAATAATGTTGAAGAAAGTTCAGAGGATAAAGATATCTTGTGAAAAAGAAAACGCCCGAAGCAAAATATTATTTAATACATATTAACATGAGGTGTGACAATTTAATAACGAGAATTCTTGCGCAGAACGGCATGGGCAAACGCTGACGACTGCGAGTACTAAAATTGCCGTTTGTGGGCGTGTCCGCAAAAGCATTTTACATATTGTAAACATTTTCAAAGTTGACTGTGTAGTGATTGCACGTCGGCAAAATATACAATAATAAAATGGAGCAAAAAGTTGTTATCAAAATCTTAATTGTGAAGTCAAGAGAAAAATCGTCGGAAATTTTAACTAAATTGAAAAATATTTACGGCAATGAGTGTCTATCACAAGCACGTGTTTACAAGTGTGCAATGCGATTTAAACTATTTAGATGTTGTCTGTAGAACCAGGAATAAACAAAGAAACGGTGCGACAGATGTTACACGAAGCTTCACTCACAGCAGAGCCAAAACAGTTGCGTTTGTCGATTTCCTAGGATTTCGTTGAAAGCATCCCAAACTAAGGGCGAGCTTGGCTGGAAACCATTGTTACGGGAGATGAAAGTTGGCTGTTCCAATATAACTCCGAAATTCACAATGATTCCAACAATGGGAGAACTGCTGGCCATTTAATTTTGCTTAATAAAGTCTATACGGAAAAACTCTCGTTATTTAATTGCCATACCTCGTACGTAATACTTTTCATGAAAATTGTTTTAATAAGCACATTTCTCCTAACTCCCTTTTTTGCACTAGTTCTTTGTTTCCTATAAAACGGATTCACATAACACGGCATTTTTAAATAGCGAAACAATCATGGTATACGGGGCGATTACCTGTATTCAAATTCAGTGTATTGTTTCCTCAATATTATTTTTTATCAATTAAACATAATAATTAATATTAGCCATTTTCATAGGTAGGACATACAAGACGTTTAAGATCGTTAAGATATACAAACAACGTTGGTACCTTGAGGTACACCTGGAATATAAAAAAATAGTTTCTTCTGAAATCAGTGTAAAAGCTACATCTGCTTGATCTGAAACCTTTATGCGATTTATTCAATTTATTTTTAGATTGACAAGCGGAACTCGAAAGTTTTAAACAACAAGGGATATATACAAACAATAGGGGACCTGGGTTGGAAACCTGAAATATGAGTGATTTATATAACACAGAATTATTGGTGATCTATTTGATCGAATGCGCTTGCAAAATTTGTATTTATAAATAGTTACAAAATTAAAGGCATTTTCATTAGAAAGTGCTGATTTTGATGCCAAAAAAAGTCGCTGAAGCATCGAAACAATTTCTAACATTTTTTTTAGGATAGTCTCTTGACTTTTCAATCACATTAACCTTCGCTTCAAAAAAATATAAATGAGAGCAAGTAACTTCAGTACAGGAATATATCTGGGAGGCGTTAGCAACATAACAAACAAACAAGGAATTAAAACTACACTAAAAACAATTACGCGAAAAGAATACAGACAACATTAGTAATATATTAATGAAAATACGTTTTAATACTCGTAAAAAAAAATTGGGTAAAGTAAAATACCATAGTTTCACGTTGAAATTTTAAATTTAAACAAGTTTGATTTTATTGGCTCGTTTTTCAAACCGCGAAAATATTTTTTACTTTACATTGTGCAAATATTTTCGTCCGTGATTGCGCATTGAAGTAGGAAATTATTAAAAATCGGATCATGAACGTAAATACCAAAATAAAAAAGTAAAAATAAGTAAACAAAGCGAATCACGTGTTGGAATAATTCGTAGTTAACACTAGATGTGGAATTTAACGAGTGATAATGATAGAAATCGATAATAGCGCAGGGTAGGTACAGGATCCTGGTATTCAGAATCCGGGTCTGGCTTTAAAATGTAGGTTAGCTCGAACCACACGTAGGGCGGTGGCAAGATCGATAAACACAGCTTCCCGCCATATCAAAAGCTCCCGGAATCACCTAACCTAGTGACATAACATGCTTTCACACGGACCACGCTGTTTCAACTAGCAACTTAAGTGAAAGTAAAAAATTACATTAATTTTTTTTTAATAAACACCCGCATATACTACAAAAAAAAACTATTTAAATAAAAAAAAAATTTATTTAATAAATATAATTCAATATTTTTATTCTCATATATATACATGGACTAAACAAATAATTGTAAGTATAAGGGTTCGACTTTGTTGATGCGGCATAAAAAAAACGCCTAAAATGATTTTTGTTTTAAGTACCTGTATCTTTAGTTGGGGTGCAGTGGCCATCGACAATTGGCTTTTGAACAGGGGAAGCGGTCGCCTTATTATCTTCGCCAGTGCTCATGGCTGAAATTCGGCATTCAACCCCTGAAGTCGATGACCAAACAACGTTGTGTTTTTTTTAAGTGTTGTTGGTACGAGCACGGTGATGTTAAGAGACCGACTGAACACAGCATCCCTGCTCCTGAATCTCCAGATTCACATATTGACGGCGCGGTAGGAAAAGCGCATCATCCCCTAGTATTTTCCTCCAATCTTCGTATACCTACCTGCCTCACTCTAACTAATGGTAAGCTTGAGCTTTTTAACGCACCGACTAACAGTATTTACACGTGTATTATTTAAATATTATCACGTCGCATTTGAATTAATTGACAACAGGAAATACAAACATTATATAAAGTAAATTCGTAATATTTAGATTTATTTTGAAGTAATAAATATAACTTTAATTTAATTTAATATATATATTAGAAGTAATTTCTTATTTTCTTGGCCGTAATTATAATACGAGATAAAAGTAATATTTTATGGGAGTAGCGGTCGGGTAATTGAAATAATATTTAGTTTGACGTTTCGATACTATATACAGCCCTTAAAAAACATATAAAACACACTTTCAATTCCGATAAAACCGCAATAATTACATCTGAAGAAAACAGCAAAGCAAGGAATATACTAGAAAGCATCCATATACAGAAAAATACAAATTTAATTATTGACCGAACAGATTTAAATAACCTGTCGGCAATATACCTACCCATTATATAAACACCCCCCGTATAATAACAATGTAAACATCACAAAAATAAAATAAAAAACACATGTCCGAGAACAGTTAAACCAACCCCGCCGCAAAATGTTGACAATGCTAATATTCTTTCCACCCGTCAAAATAAACACAAGGCTGAAAACAGTCTACCTGCTAAAGAAAGTTTAGTTTTATTTTTGCATAGCAAATACGTCGAATATATTAACACCACAAAAATTTAATGTACTTTTTAACATTTTAACATTAAAATAAATTTTACAGTTTTTGAAAAAAATATATATAGTATCGAAATGTCAAATTAAATATTGTTTTAATTACCCGGTCGCTACTCCCAAAAAATACTACTTTTATCTCATATATATATATATATATATATATATATATATATATATATAACAATTGATAAATTATTGGAGTTTTTCGGCTTTTATATGAAATATTTACAAATATTAAGTTAGTATGTATGTAATTGCAAAGTAAGGGGGGATGTAAACATTGCTGTCTACAAATTACAAAGCAAATCATACGAAATTTTTTAATTGAAAAATATTGTCTATGTTATATTTAATAAACGGCTAAGAAATTATCTAAACACTTATATATATATATATATATATATATATATATATATATATATATATATATATATACTCGTATGTAAATGAAATAATTAATCAACCACATAGCCTAATTAATTAATTCAAGTTAAAAAAACAAGTTAATCAACAATATTTTACAGACCATAGTTTCGCTGTATACACCTCGCCAGTTTGGCAAGTATGTGTGTCAGTAATTATCTATTCATTTCGAATATACATACATATATCTATAGGAACTGGGTGAAGTATTATATTTAATCATTAAATTATGAAAATTTTAAAAATGTTTAAATATTATGTCATAACAAGAGTTAACATAAATAGAATATTTTATGTTCTATTTGTAACTCGGTATTCGTTAATGAACAAGTTGGTCGAAATTGCAGTCATACATTTAATGTCAATGTAGTGATATAACAAAGTAACACATACTGTACTTTTTATCATGGAATATCACAAAATTACGGCTTAAAGTATTATCCTTTTTACAATTACTAGCTTTCAACGATGTGATCCTAACTATATTATACACAGTAGATTGTTTCTAAATTATTTTATAAATATAATATTTTTAATACTAGATTTATATATGCATATACAATATGATCAGAAATTATTAAGTTAGAAAACAGCTTATTTATATTACAATTCTAGCATCACTATTTGTATTTTATGTTGTTATTTATATTGATGTGCATTTGTTTTTTAAAAATTTAATTCAGATTTTTTTTGTTTTTTATTGGTTTGTTTTCAAGACTATAATTAGTATAGCAAGCGCCAAATAAAATGGTGAGAAGGTGCGCAGAAGCCGTTTTTATAAACGCCCACGTTATATATTTTACTCTAATAAATTATTAATTCATTAAGTGATAGATGTGTATTTTACGCCACCTATGGTATCTTGCAAATTGATGTAAAACTAAATACAAATCTCCCCAATACTTCCAATCCTGCGCGAACTTATCCCTCCGCTCGCCAACTTATCTGGCGCTTGCTATACATACAATATAACGGGTTGGCCATTTAATGTTGCGGTTTTAAAAATCGCGCTATTCCCTTGTATATATAGAAATTAATATAATATATATTTTTTACACTAGAGGGCCAAGCGCGGTTTACAATAAATATATGAAAAATTTGCCTTGTCAGTTTTCAAGATGGCGTCGTATCCAACGGAAGTGCGTGTGGAATTAATAAAATATTATTATAGAAATGGGGAATCTTTTGCAGCTACGGCAAGACACTTGCGTACTCTATTCGGGAGAAATAACGCACCAACGGAAAACACTATTAAAAGGTAAGGAAAAAAAGATAAATTTAGAAAAGTAACAAAGTATTCGTTATCGTGTTTTCATGTCTACTAATCCGACAATATCTTAGGATTGTAGTGAAATTTGAAGCAACAGCATCTGCGGCAGACGAAAGATCAACTGTTAGAGAACGTCAAAAGACCATCCGGGTACGGGAAACCATAGAACGAGTACGGGAGCACTTTACAGCTCAACCTTCAACATCGACCTCAAGAGCATCTCAAGAACTTGAAATACCCCGTACAACACTAAGGCGGATCCTAAAGCAAGATCTAAAGATGAAAGCATACAAAATCCAGATCGATCAGCCGTTGAGACCGTTTGATATGGAGCGACGCTACAATTTTGCGAACGAAATCATCGAACGCATTGAAAATGGCAGCATGTCATTGGAAAGAGTGTGGTGGTCGGATGAGTCACATTTCGATGTATCCGGTTATGTGAATAAGCAAAATTGGGGACATTGGGGGACAGAAAATCCACATCTAGCAATTGTTTGTCCTCTTCACCCTCGACGGTTGACTGTATGGTGTGCTATCTTGTCGGCAGGAATTATCGGTCCCGTGATTGTCAATGGAACCGTTACTTCGCAAAAATATTGTGAAATGCTTAATGAGTCTTTTATTCCCGTGGCGCATGGATTAAATATGGTGGAGAATGCATGATTTGCCCAAGACGGGGCTCGTCCGCATCGCACGGAAGAAGTTTTCAACATTCTTGAAGAACATTTCGGTAACAGAATCTTTGGTCTTGACGCTCAACAGTTTACAGGCGGAGGGATAACATGGCCACCATATAGTCCAGACCTCAATCCTTGCGATTTCTACCTGTGGGGATCATTAAAAGATACGGTATATCGCGATGGTATAGACACCCTGGATGACCTTGAAATGGCAATACGGCAGCGAATAGAAGCGATACCGTACGCCACACTTCAGGCAGTTTGTGGAGAATTTGAGAAGAGGCTGCGAAATGTTATCGTTGCTCGAGGCTCTCACTTCGAAAACCTGATTTATTAAACAGCAGATCTTGTTGTTTAATTGCACAAATAAATCATTTTTTTAAATTAATGTTTTGTATGTTTAATATGACTTCAAAAACCGCAACCTTAAATGGCCAACCCTGTCCTAGCCTGGTAAGAATTTACAAATGATCACTCTTTCCGTAACATACAAGAAAAAGAACACTGATACTACTTGCAATAGGTATCGTCATATATGTGATCCATGATGCATATGCTACAATTTTTTCTTAAAATTTCTAACCATTTCCTGCTCTATTCACAGACTAGATGACTTCTTCATTTTTTATAATTACCTTATTTAAAAACTTTGTCTATCGCACTTTGCATTTTTTTTATAATTTATACTTCTTTATCTAATTGTAATGTTTTCAAATTATCATCCAAATTTGTAACACATTTTCCTTTATTTTGTAACATTTTATGTAAATTCCAGTATTACTTAAATCGCCTTATTTTATTTCCTACTTTTACCCTTTCTAACGTCAATTTTCTATTCATTCTATCGCATGCCCGCTTAAAATTAATAAAAATTAAATAGGTCCCTTTTTTGTTTTCGCCAGAATTTCAACGTAAAAGCCTGGTCTATTACAGGTCCTCCCTTTGGAAACTCACACTGGTACTCACCAATTAAAGCGTCCCCTCTATAAGCTAATCTGTCTGAACGTTTTAGCGTAAACGTTAATCCGTGCCGAAGCTGCTCTTTATTATTATTTTTTAATAATTGAATATTTCATGAAATAAATCTAATTTATCGACCGGTGCCGCTTTGATTAAAGATGAATACATTTTCGAATTATATCTTTGAATATTAAGAAATTAATAAATCACCTCTTCAGCTGTATTAATAAAAACGTTTCAGATTTAAGATTAATTGGCAATTAGTAAATATGGAAAATTTAATAATTTTATTACCAATAAATTTTTGACTAAATTAATTGTTTTTCCATCTTGACAAAGCTTTTAATATCAAGTGAAAAGCTTGTAATCAACGACATAGAATTTAATAACCTATTCTCTTAGTTTTTTTTGTTGGAATTAATATAAGATCGTGAATATTTATGTTTAAAATTACGTTAGATTTTGATCCCCATTATCATAAGTTCGTAAAATTTTTTGATTTCTAGAATAAAAATGGCTTGAAGAAAAATTGTTAGGTATATGTCAAAGTTATTTTAATGTCGAATTGTTGTTTAATTGAAAAGTTTTGTACAAAGATTGTATTAATTATTGACATAAGTAAATGGACGATTCAAATAGAAAAAAAAACGAACATTTGCGACATTTGTTCCAATTCAATGTATCAGGAGCTAGAGTTATTTGTGCCTTTTATAATTGGGGAGAGTACAACAGGAAAATGGTTCTCTCGATTTAACGGTGTCCATTTTGACATAAAAGATTCTTAACGATCAGGACTTTGATGCAGATCGCCAGAATGCTTAAATTCCTGATAATCTACTCTCGTGATCATCGATAATATTTTTTCGTGATTATTGCGGAATCCGAATTGGTAATTAGAAATAATATTTATTATATTTATTGTCGATTGCAACCGAACTTATATATTTTTTCAAAAGCCTTCCCAGCCCTTCCAAAAGTCACTTCCCCAGGCTTCTTTCCAGGTTTTTGAATCATTATAATCTGAGCAACTCTCGAGATATTCGAAAAATAACCTGTTTAATTATGACATTGTATATGTATGTCAATAGTACAAAGCATTTTTTAGCATAATTTTTATTTGATAAAATCTTGATTAATCAATTTTTACAAGAAAAGTTATCTTTAGAATATTACATACAAAAATATTAATAACAGAAAATGTAATCAGAATTTATATTGGTTATGCGTTGGAGTATAATTGGAATCCTATTTCAAATGCGCAACTCCGTTCAATTTAAGAAACATGTCTGCCTTAGATTGACATTATATATAGGACACATGCACCTAAATAACATGAAAATAAATAATGCATATAATCTGTCATTAACGTGAAGTTAGTCAACTAGAAGTGAAAAGTAATCCAATCTAAACCTGTTAACGTGTAATATTCTTGGTCGGTCATATTACTTTTTACTTCGAAATTATAAAGCATCTAAAGACTCTCCTAAGTGACATCTTCTGTCACTGTAAACGACAGACGTATTTTTAGAAGAAGTGTTAATTTTCTTGGTACTAAAAACAGTACAATAATACGTATTTTATGATAAAAGCTATATTTTACAAAATGCATATACACATTTCACTAACAATGCAGGTATTTTTAATAATCTAAAAATTACAAACAGATAGCTTTATACAAATTCATCCGCATTAAACTTTTTTCTTTAACTAAAAATGTATTTAAAAGTTTTTTTAATGGAACATTTACTTTCTCTAAAAATATATTTACAGTATGGCACATGCTGGTAATTTGTCTCATAGAAGTTTCTCCGCCGATACCTCATATGTTGTTCTATCTTTGAAACTAATTAAATTGCTGAATACCCTAAGCTTCGAGTGCGTTATATGTTTCACAGCATGTAAAAAATAGACAAACGCGGAACGCAAAAGGCGTAGTCCTTAAGATGTTAAAAGCATGTAACCCTAGTAAGACTTCATTGGTAGTAATAAGCTTATTGTTTAAAATATTCCAGTATGAAATGAATATTTTAAATTAATGGAATGCCGTAATTGTATTACTACACACATAGTCTTGGGCAATTATACATTTTCTTCGCCTGTCTCCTCCAGAATACATTAAAAACTTTTCTTATTTGATACTCAATGGACATTAGTTCAAAGAACAGTCTCATATCAATCACCTTGGATAGTAATATATCTTTTCTTATAACGCCTTTCTTTCATATCAAGGTAGATAATTTAGAAATCTTCCCTGGTATATAGCTATAAACCTGCTATATCTAATAAATATTGGTGTTAACGCGTAGCCCTACAGGTTTAAAAAAAAAAGTAGATATAGAGCACAACAGAGCAACTTTAGGAGTTTGCAATAAACAATGACTAAAACATCTTATAGTACAAATGCAGTAGTGTATCATCCGGAAATCAAGACTTGTTTGAGAAAAATATTTTTTTGTCGTAATCATGTTGGCAAAAGGTCAAATAACACTGGTCAACACAGTTTCGTTTTCTGATGCACCAATACTAGTAATTTATATCTTTTGTCATGCTGATTTTGAATCTAATTTCAAATTTGCTCCATCACGTCAGGATTTTGAGATATTTTCTTAAATAGATTTTTTTTCAAACAACGCATTAAATTTTACAAAACTTCAAAGTTACTTTTATATAAAAGAGATACTACCAAAAATATTGTTCTGTCTAACATTGAGTGGACATGTCTGAACATGTTTCCTACGTCAGAGCACGCCTATTTTTGCTCAGGTACCCAATTAAATTAAGAATTAGTAGATATCTGACTATGTGAGTATATAAAGAGCTACACACGGCTCTTTTGATTCAATGTAAGTCGGTTTGTGATAGCTGAACTTCTTTTTATTCTATAATATCGCGTAGGTGCATAAATAATCCAAACATTTTCTGTTATGTGATGTTGAGAATTCACTACCCACCAGGATAACCGAAATATTACACCTTTAATGGAAAAGTTATACTTTCACTAATTTGCTTACCCATTGAACATCAAGACAGGCCATGGGCTCCCAACATTTGCTGCGTACGCTGTGCCGTTACTCTGAGGAGCTGGTCAAGCGGTAAGCCATTCGCAACAACTATGATTTGGCGTCAAGAAACGGATCATTCGACTGATTACCTTAAAATACATTTTTTGCACTCGCATCTGGATTTCTTTCTCCCGAATCTCGACGACGTAAGTGATGAACGCGGCGAAAGGTTTAATCAAGACATTGCTGTTATTGACAAAGTTGTCAGGCCAGGTGAAACAGGTAAATGCTTGCTGATTATTGTTGGACATTGATATCAGAAAGTTCCGAAGAACAGTATAAAAGAAAAGAAACATTTTAAACAAACATTTTAAACAAGACTGTACCATACAGCCCCATATAATGTAGATACCTAATTAATCTTATTTCATTTACTTTTCAAAACTTTTGTTCCAAAACCTAACGTGTCAGAATAAATTTGTTATTACTATTGTTAGAACTATAAAAGAAACTGAAATTCTACATAGTTTCTAAAGAAAAATTTTTAAAAATCAAAATTTGTTGACCAGTGTAATCAGCTGGAATGTTTGTAAATCGGCAACACGATTTTTATTTCTCGCATTTCATATTATACGATCTGATATAAATAAATAAAAGTAAGTTAAAAATATATTTACGTGTTTCATTTTTATTGACCCAGTCCAAATATTTTATTGTTAAAATGTATCTTAAAATCTTTTAATGTATTTCTATAACTGTAAAAAGTCGATAACAGATAAAAGTATATATTTACTTTAGTACTAATATTGACTAACGTTATTAAAACTGACGTAGATGTTCACCGTTGTAACATTAAATCTGTTTAACATGGAATTGAAATTTACTGTGAATTTATGAGACAAGACATAAAATCAACAAAATTACTTCTAGAGTTTGAAAGCGCAAAAAATCCAAATTCCATCAATCAAAGTCTAATTGTTTACTTTATATTTCATAATTACGAAAATATATATAATTGTAAAATTATATTTGCGTTTACATATTTGATGAAAAATTTCATTTTGATATTAAACTATCAAAAACAAATTCATCAATTTTCTCCTGGACATAATTTTAATTTTTCAGAATAATTGAAACATACATGAGTAGGTAAACCCCACCAGTTTTGTATAATACAAAGGTATTTTTAATAATATAAAATATTATTAACACCAGATTTTTAATAATATTTTATATTATTAAAAATACCTTTGTATTTTAATTTTTGTTTAAAAATAGATTAATCTAATCAATAAATAGAACGATCTATTTTATATCTATATCAGACTTACAATATGAAATAACAAATATTAAACACCTGTATATGATAAAAACACATGATGTCTCTCGCAGATTTCGTTTTGTTGATTAATGTTTTGACTAGGAGAATGGCAATTTTAGTAACAATCTCGTCGAAATTATCATTCAACCGTGTCCTTGCAAAGGATAAATCTTTGTAAACATGTCTCTCAGACTGTGAAATGATACCCTTATTACGGGGAGAAAAAAAAGAAAAGAAAATCAGATCAGTCAAAACGGATAAAACATAATACACACGCGCGCGTATTTATACCACATTCAATCCCAACCAGCAGGCACGTCACACCAGGGTTCATATAAATTTTATACGTCTTTCACGATTTCGCTACGACACTGGCCTGTGTGCTACCCGTTCGAATTTATTCTAGCGTACGAGAAATCAAAGGATGAGAAAAAACATTGAACTATTGATGATGATGGATGGTAATACATATTTATAATTATAAAAATTAATTTAAAATATTCCAAAAAGAAGAATGTTAACATGCAGTAAGAAAATAAACTAAGCTACATTATAAGAAGTTAAAATGTAAAGAGGATGAATGTAATTCCTCTATTATCAGGATAAAATAAAACAAATTTTAATGAATTTCACTTTTTAATTAACACTGTAACGGTCGTTTCGCTCCAACCTGAGCTTCATCAGACATCAGGTTGGAGCGAAACGACCGTTACAGTGTTAATTAAAAAGTGAAATTCATTAAAATTTGTTTTATTTTATCATGATAATAGTTATAATGGAATTTCATCAAGTAAAGGCTGAAACAATTATATATGTAATTCCTCTTTTGAAATATAGGAAATTATAGTTTCGAATAAATAAAAGCCTTATAAAGGTGTTTCAATAAGAGCGCAAGATTTCAATGTTCAATAAAACATGGTTTTCTGTAGCAAAGTATTGAAATATTTATTGATTTAGAAAATATACATTTGGGAATTATGTATGAAACAAAATATCTTGTAAATGGCCGCCACGGCTTTGCTGGCATATGCGTACCCTTTTGACGAAATTTGCAATAACGTTATTGAATACATGTGGTGGTATTTCATTGATACAGCGTCTAATTTCGGCTTTCAATGCTTCGATGGTTGCAGGCTTATTGGCATAAACCTGTGACTTCAGATAACCCCACAGCCAGAAGTCTAAAAGCGTTAAATCGCAAGAGCGTGGAGGCCAATTCTGGTCACCAAATCGGGAAATGACACGACCAGGAGCAAACTCGTGCAAGATCGTCAATATTTCACGGGCGGGATGACATGTGGTACCGTCCTGCTGAAACCACATGTCGTCAAGATCAATAGCTTCCAAATGAGGCACAAGAAACTGTGTTATCATAGCACGATAACGTTCGCCATTCACCGTTACTGCATTACCTTCTTCGTTTTCGAAGAAAAACGGTCCAATTATTCCTCCAGACCATAATGCACACCATACAGTGACCCGTTGTGGATGCATTGCTTTCTGATGAATCATTCGTGGATTTTCTAAGCCCCAAATGCGACAGTTTTGCCCATTAACGAAACCATCGAGCTGAAAATGGGCCTCATCACTGAAAATGATTTTGTTTGCAAAATCAGCAGGTTGCTCAAGGATCCAATTGGTGAATTCTCTTCGCTGTTCATGGTCTACTGGCAGAAGTTGTTGAGTCAGTTGGATTTTGTAGGCATGCAGCTGTAAATCTTTAGTGAGAATTCGCTGAAGAGTGCCTGTTGAAATGTCCAATTCTTGTGCCCGATGGCGAATTGACGTCTCTGGCCTTTCTGTCACACTCTCGCGAACTGCCGTGATGTTTTGTTCTGAACGACCTCTACGAGCTCGTATCGTGTGTTTCACATCACTAACCGAACCGGTACTTTCGAATTTTTCGATTATTCGTTTAACCGTAGATGAATTAGGCACATTATTTCGACCGAACATTGGACGCACTTAACGAATAGTGGCAATTAAACTTTCACCATTTTCATAATAATTTTTGACAATCAGGACGCGTTGTTCTACCGTGTAATGCTCCATGTTTACTAACTCCCATCTGTCAACTTTCGATCTGCCACGTCATAATCATGTGACATTATGACTGTCAAACATGGCGCGCAATTCAAATCTTGCGCTTTTATTGAAACACCCATTATATACGTATCATACACTACAAAAAATTACCTACAGAACTGACTTCAAACATAGTGTAAATCTGGGAGAGTAAAAAACCTTTCTGAATTATTATGAACCAATTATATAAAAATAAAAGAGGTTATGGAATAAAACTGAAACATAATACTACTTTGAAAAACAGACACAGCAAGATAAATCTGGGAATTAGGCTGGATACAATTCCTGTGCGTTAAACTGGTGCATTATCCTAAAGAAGAAACAAACTGCTGAAGTATTGATTACCATAAATTATATACATAAATAATTTTGTACATTGGTTGTACAATAAATTTACTTCATTTTGAGGCCGGTTTCATTATTTTGTCTTTTCTTATTATTATTTTGTAGTAGTATTAAAATTCCATATAATAATAATTCCATACCAGCTCAGTTTAAATAGTAAAATATTATAACACAGGAAACTAACTTATATTTCTCCACAAATTATCAATAGATTCAGATGCCTAGTGTGTTATTAAAGCACAAAAAAATTAAAAGTTAAAATAAGTGGTTCAAGACAAGGTACGATTTTGTTTAACTAATTATGTATATAAATACCAATTATTATTAGACTGCGGAACCGGCGCTATCCCGTATCGGGTGTAATTCATCGGTGCCGACAATGTACAATCGATCAACTTAACAGAATATATGAATGTTATAGCGCAATGGTATTGATAAAAGTTGTCTGTTTGTACGTCTTTCAATGCAAACAGACAGAGTGTGAAATATACTTCGCCAGAGTCGTAATAAAGCCAATGAAATGTATATACGGAAATTTATTTTTACAAAATAAATAAAACACTGAAGTTAAATGAATTTAAATTAACTTTAATTGAAATTAATTCCATATACATATATACAAAATGCGTTTACTTTATACAGTGAAAAAATTCAAAATATTGAAAAAGTATAAACTTGAAATTAATTATATCACATATAATTAAAGTGAATGCTTTGTCAGACCACAATAAACATTTCTTATTCACATTAATTATTACAAGATATTCTAAACTTTGTTCTGTAAAGTGCGTTCTTTTATTGGACAGTATGTCTTTAAATATAGAAAAACTTCGCTCAACATCAGAGCTACTGAGCGGCGCATAGAAATAATAATCTTTAAATTTAATATGTCCGTATTTTGAACATTACTACAAAAGCCTTTCAGGACATTAAAATCACGGCTCGAGCGAATATTGCATCAATCTTATTATTAAGCGAAACCGACTCTGTCTCTGCGCCTGAATGACTCATTAGAGGATAGCGTCTGTCCCTCAGTCTAATTATTATAGTAAGATACAAGGCAAATCGATCTTTTTTATTCATAATATATAAATAAACGTTCTAGGTTACCTATTCATTATGTCGTAAAAGTAGATAACAAATATTCACTTTTTGTTTACATTAATGACAATGTTTTTGTAGGAAAATATACATATATAAATTATTTAATTGTTTCTTCTAACTGTAATGGCATTAATAAAATGTAGTATGTATTACAGAAATGGCTATGGGGAATTATTATCCATTCATTATAAACCACGAAAATGGGTTCATAAACCTCATATGAAATAAAAGGCGTGTGTATCCTTGAAATTTTGTGATATACATAACTATTGCTAAATCTTAGGGATAATTAATAATTGATAAAGATCTCAAAAGCATTACATATACCTATATTTTATTACCATGATAAGATTACTAAAAAGAAATTTATTATTTAAAATAAAAAAAAATAATAAAAAAGTTATATATACAGAATGTTTCAAAATGACGAGATACAACGTGAAATTTTTATTTCTATTGTTTGATATGAAGCTAAAACTCCAACTGAATTAACCTACGTTTTACTGTCAAGTAATCATATAATAAAATACTGTAAGTCTAAATTCAAATTACTTAATTCTAACAAACACCCGTTCGTAGCAAGACGTGTTGGTGAATGCCTTCTGTAATCGTGTTTTTTTATGGAACTGTGCAAGAGGCAACAAATTTGTTTTGTAACAAGATAATAGCCCAGTGGTAAGTAACAGGCTTATCATGCCGGAGGTCTCAAGATCGAATCTGGAGCTGTTGACCAAGATTTTCCTTCTAGTTGAAGTTGAATACCGATATCCGAATATTTAAGACACTTCTCGGGCGTAGACGTAATAACTCATGGCCTGCTAAGGCCTCTTGTAATTGACATTAAGCTGGAGGGCTACTAAGGTATGAATTATTATTATTATATTCGTTTTAATAATAATAATAATCTTTATTGAATGAGGCATTGTCAAATTGTACATTAATAGAAATTTGCCAATAAACATTGGAGATAAGATATTCATTGGCGGAATACAAACAATTTCTTACACAGAATTTCTTAGTCTCTAATTAATTGCTTTGTAGTACAGTTATATTCCCGTGAATCCGGTAGTTTATTATATACCCTAATGCATATATGTGACTGAGATCTCTCGTATAACAGTCCTATGCCAAACAACCTCTATATGTAGTGATATATGACCGATTTAGATTAGAATTCCTGACAAACTGAGAATGATGACTCTAAACATACAACATACATTCATATAGAAATAGGGACAGGAGAGACGTAAAGCAGATTATACGCTTATGTATTATAAAAGCGCTATTAACACTAGTATTAAAACAGTATCTTAATCTTGAGACAACAGAACTGTCATAAAAAAATAAAACTCAATTAATAATGGGCAACACTTTTCACAGCATATGCCAAAGAACATAATTTTCTGCACAATTTGACACAGAACAAAACGCTGTCAATTGTACAACCTAAAAATCCCACAGGCTGAGAACATGGTATGGTTTTATTATATTAATCCAACACACTCTCATTTTGAAAGGTTCTCTGATGATCAAAAAACAATCACTTTCTTCTTCCACAGTTCAACAACAACCCATTCTCAATATATCAATTCAACATCCCCCGTCCATTTTTATTACCAGATATGAACAGATCCTTAAAATTATTAGCCGATACAATCAATGACGTGTCGTCGCTCGGATACTGAAACATCACGTCTTTAAAAAAAAGGTTAACTAGATCGTTTATAAATATTAAAAACAGGGAAGGTCCAAGAACAGATTCCTGTGGTACTCCTGCTGTAGTCATAACTACAGCAGGATTTGCCTTTTTTTTCATTGCTATGCTCGTCAATTAATGTTACAATTTCTAGTCTAACTTGTAGGAAACAGTTTATCCAATCATACGGTAAACCACGTATTTCATAGAAGCACTACTTTGTCAACAGCAATCAATGGTCCGTCCACAAGATCTTAGACGTCGAACATATCAAAGCACAAACAACCCACTTTCTGTTTGCCATCCAATTCAGCATACATACGATACAAAGCATAAAAAAAATGAATGGTTTAATAATAATATAACTATAAAGTCTATTAAATACTAAAGTATGCGTTTCTTATGCATAGTAGTGTATTATTCTGCATGAAACTACATATATGGATTTTCTCGTAAATTTCCGCATGCAGCTTTCGTTTTTAATATGTACTGTTAAACAGCGGCATCTTTATACATACATATGTATATATAACAAAGACATTAAATTAAAGTGTTTTATAAATAGAAGTCTTTGTATGTATAAGAATATATACACTGTAATTGATCTATTGACAAAGCCAATATACTAACAAGAAAATAAATCGAAAATAGGCAAACATATGGGATATTTTCTAAGTTCGTCAAATTATAACAATGTTTGACATTTAATTAATTGCATAGGGAGACTGAAATCGTTGTATCTAAAGTTAATAATATTAATGTGACAAATACGTATGTCTATACACGCAGATGGCGTGTATAAAAACAATTCGGAAAACCGTATTATTAAAAGAGAGTACCTATAAATAAACTAACATGTATAGAACTCAATAAGTAAAATATGAATGACCATTTAAAAGTTTCAATTAGTCGTAATTAATAATCTATTTAACCTTGAATAATATAAATTGAATTACCAATAAAAATGAGTGAACGTTTGGGGTAATATTTTATTGGTAAAATTCGAAATTACATCCAAATTGTACGAAACACGTTAAAAATAATTACATGATCCAAACAATATTTTCCAAAAATATCTCTTTGAAAGCTCCAATTATTTTTAACAACATTGAATATCTATTTTTACTCCCACGCATGAAGTAATAAAGCCTCTGTTTGTATATAATTTAGATAAAATTGAAATTATGAAAGCTTTTTTTGCGGTCCCGAAAAAAATCAAACAAAAAATCCAGGTCATAGGGAAAATTGTCGACGAAATATTCACGCAAGTAAACCGTTATCTATTTATCAGTTTAAAGTGAGCTTATTCCGACATCTATTATTTATAAAATGAATTAATTAGGATGCGAAAAAAATAGGTTAAAAAAAATAACGAAATGCAATAACTTTATATTTGAGGAGCTCTTCACATTAAATATATATAATACGGCGGTGTATATTCTTCTTCTTCATCTGGCTACGGCATCGCCAGAACTGTAAATTCTCAATCTAATAATATTGTGTAAGTTTAACCACTTACGGACCAGAAGGATTGAAAATTTAATGTCTAAAATTGACCTACTTATTTTATTGTATAAAAACGTTTTGTAAAATATGTAAATAGTGGACCATCAACTTTCTTTTTAAACCAAGTATTATTTTGACATTGGCAATACTAACGCGCTCAAAATATTGATTTGTTAGTGTCAAACCTCCATGGTACGAAATGAATGGATTTACGCTTAACTAACGTTGGAAGATATTAAAAACTTATTTCAAAAGTGAGTGTTGCGAATTTTTTAAAGAATTTTCGCTCTAAATAATGCACACGCGACCGGTATACGTTGTTTGTGAAGAAAGTTTGTGAGATTGGCAAGCTAATTGATAACACAGGATAATCTCGTCCTTGTTCAACGCGCTCAATCAGGAATATTTCTCCTGCCTGAGAAGCTTGCATAAGGAGTATAAAGACCTCGGATTATTCGCTTACAAGGTCCAACTTACTAGGCATTGAAGTAAAGTGACCACAAGCTTCGTTCTCGTTTCTCTGCTTGAGCTATGGAGCAGCCAAAAATTACCAATTTTGCTAAAAAAATCATCTCGAATGAGGCACGTTTTCATCTCGGTGGCTATATGAACAAGCTAAACTGCCGTATTTGGGACTCGGGAAACTCTTTACGTAGTCGTAAAGATGTCAATGCATCCTCAGCGTATGACTGTTTGGTGTGGTTTTGGAATGAAGACATTATTTGAACCAATTTTCTTCAAAAATGAAGATGTCAATAGTGTTACGTTCAACGGAGAACGATACAGAGACATGATTACCGATTTTCTTTTTACCAGAAATTGACTAATTGGACTGGGGCGAGCTGTGGTTCCAAGTATGACGCTACGTGCCACACAAGCTGTGCTACAATCAATCTTTTCCGGACTAAGATCAATAATCGTGTAATCATTTGGTGATGTTGCTTGACTTGTGAAGCTATTATTTGAAGTTGAGCTTTTTTTGTGAGGTGGTGTTTAGGATTGACGTTATGCTGACAACCTTAACACAATTCAGGCACTTAAGCACAATATCAATCCAGCTATTCGTGAAATAGCATCTCTAAAGCATCGGAAATGTATTAAAAAATAGGGGTACATTACTGCAAAGCTAGCGGAGGTAGCCATTTGAATCAAATCAAATTCCATGACGAATCGGAAGATCTCTTCTTAATAAAGCACCAAACTTTGAAAAATATTGAACGGTGTTGATTTTACAGCAATTTTAAAAAGAAATAGGCCAATGACCCACCCTTTAGTAGTGTTAACAACCGTATACTAAATAAACTTACGTTTTCTTAAATATTTTTTAATACATTTTGTAATAGCCTCAACACTATTTTCAGATATTCGTTATAATAGAACAAAACCTTTTTGTATTTTTATTATACATGTATAATGTGTTAGAAGATAATTACAATCGTTGATTGACCAAGGAAATTCTCATTCAAGAAATGAGTAATAAATTTATCAAAAATATTATTAAAAAAGTTTTCGCTTTATACAAATGGTGGGGTTGTTTACTCATATATTTCAAGTTGTCTTCGCTAATAAATTTGTCGTCTCAAATTTATTGTAACCATTACAATAGTGGTATTGTAATGGTTACAATAAATATTTGAAACCATTAATTTATTCATATATCACCAATCCGCAATCGAGATACCTACAAACTTGATGATTTATTTAAATAAAAACATTTTGAAACGTAATATTTCGATATAAAAATGTTTATCCAAAAAAATTCCGAGGTTTTACCCACTCAACTGTTTTTGTTATGTACGCTGGCAAAACTATTCGACTGATAGTGGAGGCATGTTAACACAGTTTCTATAAGTTACAGCTGTGACTCTCTGATGGAAACCACTTGCTTCGTCTTACACTTGTCATGTAGACGGCAATGGTTGATTTTGCGTTCGTGATATTGACATTAGTCAATGAGCGACGCTGAGTGTTCTTCCACACTATCTTGTGTGACTTAATTGAATGTAAGACAGTTTTTGTAGTGACATCATGCACTGACGAGTCTATAGCAAGACGAAACACGTGTCTATATGTCTGGATAGCAATTTCCCCACAAATATTACCGACTTTTAATAATATTTCGATATTATTAAAAATTTTATTGTAATTATTACTATTACACGTTCTTTTAGCTAGTAAAAAGCAGGTTATAATACGAAATAATTTTATTTTGAATGGACTTGTACATTCTAAAAACACTGTGTTTTACATTTGAACAATGTTGTACAATATATTAGATTAATGACATATAGAAGTGGCGGATATCCAAATTTTAAACTGTCTATTTTAAAACTGATAGCAATTTATCGCATTTATGAAGAATTGAATTACATTTATGGTTATATAGTTTGAGATAAGGGAGTGAATGTTATTTTTATAAACGATATGAAATACAAAATATAAAATTTAGAATTAATATAGAATCTATGATGATAAAGAATTTATATGAATTTTTTTACATTTCATTCTTTAAATATTAAAAAAATCTGCTTGTAATAGGTACATGCATATTTTAAACAAAAATTTTGAGACTTTTTACACACATAAAAATGCAAAAGGTTATTAAAAACTGTTATTGACATTTGCATAGAATAACACGAAAAGTGACATTAGGAAGTTCAAAGAAACGCAAATAAACTTTTATCTCCGCGGAAATTCCAGCCACCACTTCCACACAAAATATGAAGTCTTAATTTTGCGGTCAAAAAATTTTATCTTATTCTGGAGGGCACTGACTGTCCTGAGAATTTCACAGTCTCTTCGCGAAAAAAATGCCTCATCATGTCAGACATCCACAGACCCAAACAAAGTCTAACAACTTATATTAAATGGGATCTCGAACGAGCTCCCCCTTTTGTTTGCCGAGGCTCGGGAAATGAGTTTTGAGAAGAATTAACAAGAGAAAATTTGAGAATTGTATTATGAACATTAAAGTAGAGGGAACCGCTTCATATATACAGTCACACTCATAAATATTTAAACGTAGACATTGACAAAAGCGCTTAGATAATATCCATCTTGTAATTTACTCTCTGTTGTTTAAAAGCATCTAATGTACGTTTCGACAATGTTTTTTTTTAACATTCTCTATTTCGTGAGCTAAGAGGTTTTTAATAATGATTAGTATACAAAAGGCGAGACACTGTTAGGGATAGACGTGTTAAAAATATATTTAAAAAAATTTAAGACAATATTATAAATTACTATAAAAAGCTAAGATAATTGTCGTAATTTTTAACACAACTTGTGTTCTATTTGAAATCGTTACAATTTTTTCTGCGTGAGTAATTTTGTATCTGCATGACTAAGGAATATTTTGCCGAGAACAACTATCAAAATCCCCGATTACGTTGTTTTAAAAAAGTTGTAATCTTTATGAACTTTATATATAGCGATATAGTAGTTAGTGCTTGTTTAATTCCACCAACGTACTTTGCGTTTCTAATTTTACAAAATGCTTCCGAAGAAATCGCATAAAACTTTGAAGTATTTAACAACTTAATAGCTGAACGTATATCTATAAATATTAATGTTAATAAGACAGTTATTTCTGATATTAAAGAGAATGCCAGAAGATTATAATCATTTAACATATCTCTGTGTCTACATCTCCATACCAAAAAAAATCTGTTTAAATTAGATTTGTAACGTATAGCTACAAACAGCCACAAAACTAACGGTGCGTATTCCAATTTTGATGTGAGAAACGTAAAATATTAAATTAACCCTGTTGTCGAAGATAACATCCTAATCTTGCACAGTAGGAGAACGCTGAAATGACATGTTTTTTTATAGTATAATCAAATTCTATAACATTACACTGATCTTCAACCGCATACAATCCAAACAGTCATCCTTGTGTCTTAAGAGCAATCATCAACATACTCAATTCTGCTGAAAATTTTTAAAATCAATAACAAATAGTAGTTACTCAAATTTAATTTTGTGATATCATTAATAAAATGATAGAAAGTAAGGCGCCAAAATTAGATCCTTGTGGAACACCTGAAATTGAAAAAGCAATGAGATCTAGCATTATGGTATTCCTCGTATTGCTTCCTTCCAAACGAAAAAGACTTCAAAGATTTATTAAATCAAGTTTCCGGAGAATTATTATGCAAATATTTTCCTAAAAAACAGTGTACATATTTCACGTCGATTGGTTGGATAATTAATCCAAGAAGCTGTTGAAAAGAAAATGATCAGGAATGGAACATACTGATCAACCCTTATATTTAGTACGATTATTCTCCTTGTGTCGGGGCAACCCCTATATTTCAAAATAAAAATTCTTTAATTCTAAAAACATACCTAAATGGACTGTTAAATAGAATCTTAAACCTCAACCCAGACATTTCATTTTTTTCTTTTATCTAAACTAAATAAGATCGTTCGAATTAGAATTGGAAATTCCCCCTTAAAATAAAAATAAAAATAAATGTCCTGTTCTTGTTTGACTTTCCGAAAATATTATCTAATTGTAATTTTAAATTCAGGAGACGGTTTTCATGTCAACTAAAAAAATACACCGTATGAAGTGTATTATAATAACATGACTTTTTGCCAATGAATTTATAATAAACGCTATCGATTGTTTTGTTTATATAGTTAGAGTTGACAATTATATGACCTAAAATAGGATATATTACTTGCGCATTTATATTGTGGTCGCACCGTTTCAGGCAATTAAAATTTATGAAAACTCATAAAATTTAATTATACAGTCAGCAGTTCCTCTTTTTTTCTTTCATTTACAATTTCACTCTCACGACAAATGACATTTTCCCCATATTCGCAATTGATCCGTCTGTAATAGTTATTAAGCTTAATTGACGAGATCAAAAACCCGCGAAATTGTTTAATTGTTAGTTTGATTAAAATGCCAACAAAATGAGTACTACAAATATATTGTTATTAAAGTAAAATATTATGACAGAATATAATACCACAGCCAAATATATTTCACCAATTTTAATCTAATAATAATATTTACATCATAATATTAAATTACAATAATATTTACGTCTTAAAAAAGCCGGCGTTTGTGTATAACAAGAAGGTAAACTTAAAATAAAATTATTTAAACAGGTATTGTTGATAATTATTACAAAAACTTTTTAAATTTTTTAAATTTATGGGGTGCCAAAAAATAATTATAAATAATATATATACAGTTATTATATATACAGAGATATTAATAAATATATAGTTCATGATATAGATTCTTTAATATAATTTAAAAACTAGCCTAATTTAATAAGGAATGCAGATAAACATGAAACGGCATCAAAATAAATAAATAAATGAGCCTACCTCTTTCCGTTGTATTAATTAAACTAATATCATTGGATTTTGGTAATAATTTTTCGGTGGGGTAATCTAAACTTTCTTCAGTATTTTCGTTACCCTCATATTTATACAAATTGCTCGTTTCTTCTGACTTAGTAACTTTGAATCTTTCAGGCATTATTTTAGCCGAAATTTATAACACGTACTCTTGCACTGCTGTTGCATTTGTTAGATTATAACAAATTAAATTAATACTTTCGCGTATATAAACAATATTTAAAAAATGGTACAACTCTACAAATTAATCGGACACAACTGGTGCTTCTATACTCAACTCAATGCTACAAGTAATTGTTTACATTCGTCTGGCGCCATCTAATAGCATTTGCTAAAATTTCGTTTAAATATAATATTTAACTCTATTTAATATTATTATTTAAGGACGAAGTGAATGCTGTTGTTTATAAATAATTATTATGTAGGCACCTTATTTTCAAAAACATAGATGGAGTATTAATAAATTAAATTAATATGACTGATATTTTTTTCGATTATATCAATTAATTTAAAATAAACAAGACAATTTTATTCAAACTTATGGCATAGCAATGGTATTATTAGAGATATATTATTAACAAGATAATTTATGTATTTACAAAATTAAAAAATAAATTCAATCCAATCCGTGGTTATTAAAACTGGTGCTCCTGAGTTGAAACTTGAAAATATAGCGCAAAATAAAGATTAAGTTACGAAGTATGTTTTGCCTTTAGGTCCGAATCTATTAGAAATCATATTGAAGGGTTTTCAGAATTACAGTGAGACATAAAAAGTATAATTTTGGGTAAACATGCAGAATCCAGCTCCCATTTAAACTAACGTACATAATTGACTCATAAATCAAATAATATTCAAATATATGGAATTGTCATAGAAGGAAGCTATCGAAATTTGGCAACATTGCGGCTAATTTAGTATGTTTGTTGCGGGAAATTCGAATGGGAGCTGGATTCTGCAGGTTTATCACACTTTTGATATATTGGTTTTTTAGTAATCGTAACTTAAAAATAATAAGAATCGCAAATTATAACGTAAATAAATAAGTGAAAATAGTTAATTAACGAAGGAGATATTTGTTGAAACTTCATTATAACGCTAAGAAATAAGTAATTAAACTTCTAGTTTCAAAAAATCTTTTATTGTAAATACCACTACAATATTGTTTCGCCATACAATGGCTTCATCAGGTGTATGAAATTTACAATATTTACAATAAAAGAATTTTTGAAACTAGAAGTTTAATTACTTATTTCTTAGCGTTAATAAGTGAAAACCCCAATTCTAAAGGAAGGTAGATATATAGAATAATAAGAATACTTCATAAGATATAACTAACATAAATATTTGTTAAAGTACACAATTATTATTTTATAATTAAGATTAATAGAGATCCGATATTGTCCTAAAATCATACATTCCAGTTTTTCCAATTTTTCAACCTAACTACGTTCAGTAGCTAGATATCAACTGTTTGAAAAAGGCAATTCGTGTAAATATTATTATGCTAGATGAAAATAAATTAAAAATAGGCTTTTTAAGCCAATTTCTTTCAATTTTCTTTGAATTCCTACTTATCTCAAATTAATAAATAAATCAAAAATGATTTAATTCTTTAAAAATATATATGATTTAATAAAAGAGATATTTTTCACCAAATTAATATCCAAATTGTCTAGTCTCATTTGAATAACCCATAAATTGAGGTTTATAAAATTATTCCCTTTCATTTTTTGCGTAAACGTAAACGCAAACATAGGCTAATTATGTTTTATAAATTACCAATCAGATGACACCACGCTAAATATTGAACAGGTCGTGTATGTAGTTGTCATTTAAACTAATATAATAAATCGTAAGTGGTGAGTGAATTTATTTTTAACTTTATAATTAAGTAACATTATAACTTAAATATGTACAAAAATACATTATATGTGGTGATATTATTAATATTAATCATTAATTTAAGTGTTAGTAGTGGCAGCCATAAAGATATAATAAGACAAACCAAATTTCCTCCATGCAAGGCTTGCAAAATATTTATAGAATCATTTAAAAGGGTAAAAATATATTAACAATAACTTTTGAATACTAACAAGATAAATGTCCGTTAATCTTCTCATGCTTAAATGAAAGAAAGAAATTTTAAACAATTTTGACATTACATATGAGGGCCTAAATTTGGGGATTATAGGACATTTATTGTATTTTTCTGAATAAAAACCCAAACGAATGCAATAATATTTTTTCAGGGCATACAAAGGACTTCAAAAGGAAAATTTGAGGGTGGAGACACAGCATGGGAAGAAGAAAAATTAGGTACCTACGCTACGAGTGAAGTCAGGCTAGTAGAAATACAGGAAAAAGTTTGTTCAGATGTAGAAGAAGGACGAAATCAATGCTATTTACTCCATGAAGAGTTTGATAATACTATAGAAGAATGGTGGTTGAATCTTCAGAATGAACACCCTGATATATTCAAATATTTTTGTATCGAAAAACTAAAACATTGTTGCCCAGACCTTCACTTTGGTCCAGACTGTTTACCATGTCCAGGTTTTCCAGACAAGGTGTGCTTTAATAATGGAAAATGCAAGGGGAATGGAACAAGAAAAGGCAATGGTAAATGTGCATGTGACAGGGGATATACAGGAGATATGTGTGACATATGTGATGTAAAATATATTGAGTCTTACAGAGATGAGACAAAAATTCTATGTTCCCCTTGCCCAAAATCTTGTGAAGGAGCATGTACAAAATCAGGTACGTATATAAAACTTAGATTTTTATGATCTACAATTCAACGTTGCAGGTTGTGAAAAGTGTGCTGCTGGGTGGCTGAAGAATGCAAATGGTGATTGTATAGATATCAATGAATGTGCAGATTCAAAACCAGCATGCAGTAAGTCACAGTTTTGTGTAAATTCAGAAGGAAGTTTCAAATGTTTGGAATGTGATCAATCTTGTGAGGGATGTACTGGATATGGGCCTGATATGTGCATAAAATGTGCAAAGGGTTTTATTCTTATGGGAAATATGTGTATTGGTAAGTAGCAAATAATTACTCCATCTAAAGTTTCTTCGCATTTAAAGTATCTAATTTTTTTCTTTTTTTAATTTTAGATGATACCGAGGAAGGACGAAAAAATTACATTTACTATACAAGAATATTGACGTATCTAGGATTATGTGTAGCAACATGTATTACATATCAAAAAAACGTTATTATCGCTGCTATTATAGGCTTAGCAGTTGCTATATACATCACAGTATCTGAATATGTATTAAGTACATCACCACAACCAAACGCCACCAATGTAGCAGAAAAACTACTATTACATAATTAATTAGTAAATAAATTTAGTAAAATTAATATTTATTAATTTATATACCATGTATAGTCTTCCTAAACCAAAATAATTTTACTAGAAATTTAACGTCAAAAACGAACATCATATCTGTGAATTTTGTTTGGAAATAAATGTAAATAATTAAACCTATTTGTTTTCTTTAACTATACAAAAAGCCTAGGTATATATTTTTTTATATTTTCAACTATTATTTTATAAATAATGAAAGTAATTTTATTCTTCGAACCATTAAAAGGTCAGTTCATTGCTAAAGACAAGGTTTTGCACCAAAATGAGTTTTGACATCAAAGAGAAATTTACACGCAAAATAAATTTGTTTAGAAGATAAAAACCATAAAGAATTTTGTGCCTGTTTTTCGTCGTTGAAGAGATATTTGAACTGTATTAGCTTTATTCATAGTACGCGATGAAACTCATTTTAAAATATGGTTAAATATTGAATCCTGAAAATATGTAAACATTCTGCACAAGAAATACTAAACTGAAATTTTTTTCAGTTTAGTAATTTCAATTAATCCTCATTTAAAGACAAATGATTTACTGCATGGTATCATTTAAAAAACTAACAATATAGGTACCTATATAAAATTAAAGTTAAAAATAAATATGTAAGGGCAGAAAGAAATAAGCACTACAGATAAAGTAATTTATTATTTTGCAACTGAAGATAAGATAGTAAATTTTAAATGTCAAAATGTTTTATTTTATGATTAAATTCTATTACTAAAAGATACTTTTGGATAAACTTTGATTTCATCAATAAATCAGAAACAATGAATATAATTGAAGAAAAGATGGACTAGTGCTAGCTTGCGCTCAATAGATGGCGCTACTAATATAGATCCATTTTATTACATTTTACTTCTTTATCTCTAATAGATAGAAATCGACAATAATGAAATCAAATTCCCATTGATAGATGTCGCTAGCTATCATAATAGATGCCTCCATTAGCTCGGAATAATTTGTTTTTTGTTATGATCCGACAAAAAAGTGTTCGCGTCGGTATTATGCACATTGTATAGCCAACGTGGGACGTAAAATAAGGCACTTGCTCAAACATAGGTGCCCTATTGATTGTGAAATATCCAAACCATTTTTTTCTTACCGATAGAGGGACATACCACCTGTTCAGTGACCGCGCAGGTAGAAAAGTGTAAAACAGTTACACAAGTGCGCGTAGGATAGGATATAGCGCTTTTTGTCATGGCTGCTACCAGTGTTGTTGTACTTGACAGGGGTAATAATACAACGTGTACAATTAACTTACACGGTAAGCATAAAATATTATCAATTAAAATCGATTCCGCACGAATATCTTTCCTGTAAAATTCGAATTTTCGCTATATTAAGATGACCGTTAAAAAAAACGTGCACAAAAAACAACCTAACCTAAAATTTTTTGTTTATATTCGAAATCCTATGTATATATACATATATATATATATATATAGAGAGAGAGAATATAATACATATATGTCTATATACATATATACAACAACTTTTTACCTATTTTAGGTGCCACTGTTGTATCCTGGCGGGTAAATAATCAAGAACAGCTCTTTGTGAGGTAAAGTAATTATAATTATGAATTTCCCACTTTGTATTATTATACAATATTTTTTGTTTAGTAAACAAGCGGTATTTGACGGTAAAAAACCCATAAGAGGAGGGATTCCGTTCGTTTTCCGTAAGTAAAAATAACACATTTTTTTTAATTATTCGGAAAAAAAAATAGAATAATAAAATGCTTAATACTTTAGATGCAATTGATAAAACAATAAATTTTGTTTAGTTGGAAGAACATTTTAAAATTATAAATTTTAAACACTGAAAATGTAAAAAATTATTTTTCAATGTGTGTTAGATTCTTTTTATAATTAAATTGCTCCATAATTAATATTAAATATTATTTGTCTTTATAATGTAATATCTACCTTTAATGTCCTTTGTTTCGGAAAAATGTAGCGTCCATTAACAAAATCTTTGATTGCGTTTCGTTCACATTAGATTCTGCAGTAATTTTCTGATTATTAGATTACTTTCAAGTATTCGCCTACTAGTTTTTTTTTTCATAGAGTGCCATTAGTATTGATCTAATTAAATTTTGTTTTTTTTGTTAGCATATTTATTTTAACGTAATTATTTTCCGCCCTCGCAGTATCACAACCGTTTCCGGATTAATTACTGTTGAAGCGATATTTAGTCGATATAAAAAAATATTGAAAAAATTAAATACATATGTTATAATTACAGTTAAATTTAATATAAGTTATTGAAACATACATAGTCAAATTCTTAAACGGACACAGAAAAATAAAGAAAAAAAAAATTTCCAATTTTAATAAAAGGTTTAATATAATGTGAAATTATATTTTGAATAGCGAGGCAAAATACATTTAATCAACACAAACAATTCATTTCGAGATTCACTTTTTATTTGTGTTATAAAAATGTTACTTAAATGGTCAAAAAATTATTTTTGATTTTATGTTTCATTGTTTTTTTTTTATTGTCATTTTTACAGTCTGAAATATATATATATATATATATATATATATAAATATAATATCTTCGTGACCTTGGTATGATAAGGTAAACTTAATAATTCGGCGATTAAAGGTCTGGTTTACTTCAGAGTATATATATTTAAAACAACCCTACATGTTTCGGCAATACGCCTTTGTCAAGAGAATACAAAATATAAATCAAAATAAATATAAATATAATATTTTGTATTCTCTTGACAAAGGCGTATTGCCGAAACATGTAGGGTTGTTTTAAATATATATACTCTGAAGTAAACCAGACCTTTAATCGCCGACTTATTAAGTTTACCTTATATATATATAACAGTAAAATATAATCAGGTCATTGCCTATTAAGTGGTCCATTAATTAACTATTGAATTCATGTAATTTTTGCCAAATTTGGGGTATTTTACAAATTTAAGCTTTCATTCTGAACACGTTAAAATTAGTGGTCCATGCATTATTGGTAAAGGTGACTTTTGTCAAATTTCAATGAGATTTTCAATGTTTTTTGCGTTTAGACTGTAAATAGAACTCTGTGGAATAGGAAATTTAAATAATATGAAAATAAGATTCTATTTTAAGCCCAATATTATTCCTTTTTTCAATGACCTCTTCAAATATGTGGATGATATGTATTTAACCCTGTTGTTAGGTTGGGACCATTTGGTTCAAATTTCAATGCATTTTTATCTATAACTTCTGATCGGTTACAGATATCGTGTTGAAATTTGAACTATCATGTTTTTTTTTAGAAATAATGTAATTTTTACAAAATATCAAGTATGGTAACATCAAATGGGGGAGATAAAAAGAAAAAATTACAAATCTTAGGTTAAGGGACCATTTGGTCTATAGTGCATTTATCATTGGTGTTTGGCCTTTTTTTCAAATAAATCTGCCGCAGACAGTACACTTAATATCAGACTTAGATTTACAACAACTGGAGGTACCACGTTTTCTATTATTGGTGATGAAACTGAACAAGAATTGCTTGAGGAGGTCATGGCAGCAGAGAATGAAGCCCTTATTTCAGCCAATAGCTCTGCTGAAGATTGAAGTCTCAATATTCTCGAACGCCTTTTCATATATTCATCTGCCGGGCTAAGTGCTAATTGCCATAAGAACTCTTGTCTTTTACGATTTGAATCTTTTGGTCCCCACGAAGTATCGATTTTAGAAAATATAATGAAAGCATTCAGTACAGGTAGATCAAGAATATTTGCAAGAACCACATTCAGCCATTCCTTTGGTACTGTAGCAGCCAATCATTTGGTCAGCAGTATCTACGCCTCCTAAGAGAAAAAATAAAGTGAGATTGATAGTTTATCATTTCTCATCTTGGTGTCACTTTCTGAGTCGGAATCATTTCTTTCGGAACTTTCGGGATTGTAGTCAATATCCGAAATATCTTATTCATTTTCACATTCGTAACTCCTGGTCAATATATTGTGGATTTGCCATTTCGGAGCAGTGTCTGCGCATGTCGAAATAAAGCCAAACTGGGCATTTGTTACGCGCGAACGGTGACGTGCAGTGCTGGCATCTACGCTCACTCACAAAAACACGGTACATGCCACAACGGTCTGCTCATGCATATGAGAGTACTTGAGCAAATGAACACGATCTATTTTGAATAACGATTGTATTTATTTTTTAATTTAAGCTTTTTTTTTTAATTTAACAGGGTTGAAAGGAAAAAAGGTTAACACGATATCTGCTTTAATAGAAAAGTCGAATTAATAAAATTTTAATTCAAAAACTTATAAATGTGCATATAACAAATTGAAATATCTTAATTTTCGATTTGTTTTATGTTCTTAATGTTATATGTTTTACCTATTTTGTTCGATAATGTATTTAACTGGAAATATTGGGAAGTTACAGTTTTTTTTAGTTTTCTATATTTGAATTGCAGCACAATTTGGACCATGGACTTTTGGACCCCAGCACGGATTCGCAAGGATTATTCGATGGAATTTAGAAAAGGCTCCAGAACGATTAGCTAGTGGTGATGTCGAGGCGATTTTCTCGTTAATGGATACTGACTTTACGAGATCCATGTGGAATTATTCGTAAGTCGTAGTTAAAAAAAAATCAAATAGAAATACAAAAACATGTTTTTGAACAGGTTTCGACTAACGTATCGTCTAATATTGCGAGAAAAAGAATTGCACTTTAATATAGCAATATATAATCCCAGTAAGGACTTAACGTTTAGTTTTAATATGCTTTTGCACACGTATTTTAAAGTTCCTGATGTGCGCCGTTGCCAAATTACTGGTTTACACGGTAGTACGTTCGTAGACAAGACCAGAGATGGCGCCATGTATCAAGAAGGACGCGACGTCGTGACTATTTGTGAATGGACTGATAGGATATATCAGAATACACCACAAGAACATATAATTACGAATGTCGTGTCAGGTAGGAAGATGCGAATTCAAAAATATAATTTTCCGGATACCGTCGTGTGGAATCCATGGGTGGATCAAGCTAAGGAAATGACCGACTTTGGGGACGATGAATATCCAAATATGATCTGTATTGAAGCTGGACACGTCTCCAGTCCGGTTATATTGTTGCCTGGAACTGCTTTTGAAGCTAGCCAAATTTTACAGGTGATGTGAACTGATGATATAAAAAGAGATGAAGAGGAACACATATTCATTCCTTCTCCATTCCTGTATTTCTGAGCTGGAAAATTCCGTCGATGGTTTTATTTTATTATTATTATTATTATTAATTATTATTAGTTATTAATTAAGTTAATGCTTTTAGTTTATTTTCCTTTTCCAGCCAGAACAATACAAAATATGGGTTGTGATTAAGACTCACATTAAAGCTCTGATACTCAAAAACAATATAAGCAATAGTTTAGTTTTTATTTTTTTATATTTTATTTAATTTACGACATGGTTTATTGAATGATGTTTTCATAGTGTAATTGGGATGCCAGTATCCTGTTTATTTTTTTTATATATAAATATACACGTATACTGGTCAAAATAAGACCTATAGCCTTAAATGGTAAATAAATAACTGGCATTAGTTAGTAAGTAGTTTTCTGTATTATTGTGCAATAGTGATTGTGAAAGTATACGTTTTGACATTTAAGATGATTATAAACGTCAATATTAGAAATACAGCTTTTATCTGAAATAAAGATTTAAAAGTTTTTTTTCTCGTTTTATTATTAGCGTTTATTTAAGCTTGGAATATAAGCTATAATTTATATTGAAATTGAAGACTCTCTGAAGAATACTTTTGATTAAATAATGGTGGCAGTCCGTCACTCCACAAATTTGAAATTAAAAATTAAAGAAATACGAATTGTAGATTAACCGACAAACACAGCTAATTCGAACTGAAGAGTTGGTTATAAGAAAGACATTTGTACCTCGGATCTTGGATAAACACAAGCAGCATCTACTTAATATTGCATTTATTTCCGAAAATAATTATGAAAAATTAAATTTGGTATTTCTAAATTCGTCATTTAAAATTAATAAAGATCAAACTGTATTTTATTCAATATATTCTTAATGACTACATCTTTACGTCATGCTACGAATGCAAGCTTTTGCAATGTCTTGTAATTCCTTATTTTCTCACCAAGTCATTTGAATTCTTTTTAAAGCGTTAAAAGTACCATTTCGAAAAGAGTATATAATATTTTGGATTGCATTTTGGTCCGGTGAATTACCGGATCAGGATAACATCGATATGTCGAAGGTTGAAAATTAATTACTGCACAAAGAAGTACTAATCATTTCTTGACTTAAAAACTATTTCGATTACCTTTTTAGACCGTTACTGGTTCAACGTTTCTTGGCCAAAATTTTAGAGTCATGTCCCTCTTAACGTTATTCAAAGCTATGTAATTAATAAACGAGAAATATTTAAAAGAGTTTTTTGCAATGCATTTATCAATAACTTGTTTCAAAGAAAAAACAATACATAAATATATTTATTTGTTATGAAATACCACAGTATGATAAGTATTTCAAGTACATATTTCAACGCTTGATATTTATACTTAATTGCACAAATCGATATTTAACTATGTTATAAAGACTATCTTTACATTATTCTTTATTATATAATAATATCGATTAGTCATTAAATAATATATCATTGTAGATATTGAAACGCCAAAAAATACATTAAAAACATTTTTTATTTATTACTGAAAACGACAACTTAATTGTTGAAATGGGCATTTTTTTGCGTTGAGAGATGCAAGCCGATTTGCCATATTCAAACTGCAACTTGTACCAAGTTTCCTCTAGACTTGAATATCATATTTTTTAATAAAACCGTGCTCTGAATACTCTTGTATTATTGCACATGAGAAGTAGTACCGCAGATGCTGGTAATGGTACTCCAAATTCCACTAACTTGCTGAATAATGAATATCATTGTTGCTCAAAATAATTACATGCCGGAATCAGGTGATTTAATTCTGCAACTTCGTAACCGCATGTACAGGAAGATGAATCGATCATTTTCATTCTGTATAAATGAGCAGGGAAGTTACCGTGTCACAATTTAATTCTCGCTATAGTATAATGCGCAAATCGTGACGCCTTAATGTATGCCAACGTGTGTGATAGATAGAAGGATGAATTCTAGCATACTGGGTCTTTTCTTGGTTATAAGATGCTTGCCATCATCTTCTCGTTTCTCTCTTAAAAAGTGCCTTTTAAGATGTGATGTAACTTCTGTTTCGTGTATAATGTGATCCACTTCATTGGTTATTGATGTCTTAGCCAATGCATCTACTTTCTCATTGAGAATAATTCCTACGTGGCTCTTCGCCCAAAATAGTTTCACATTTACAACGAGAGATCTATCTTGAAATAATATCAAGCAGAAGAGGACATTCTTGCGAAAACCATTTCCTATGTTTCATAGCATTAAGAACGCTCTGAGAGATCGACATGATTACAATGTCGGTGAAACTCGTGAAATGTGCATTTATAACGATAACGTCCTGTTTATTTTGATTTCCGTATATTCACCTAGAAAGGACTATTAATATCTATATAATGAGTTTGTTGCTCAATTAATTTTAATGACTCCTTTGAAATTGTGAACTCTTTTTAACAATTGCGGTTATACTTGGCTTTTGACTGCTACATACTACTCTCAAAACATCATCCAGGTGAGAATCAGTAAGCCTGTTTCTATATCCTTTGCAAATTTAATTTTCGAGTATATGTTGATGCGAACAACGTAAGAGAAATTTGTGCACATTTCTCTTGTCCCATATATTGTCGGTAGGTCGGGCATATAGCTGGGCCACTCCCAAATGCATGTGACTCTTGGCCCGCAGATTGAGTATGGAGAAAATAGATCGTTTCGGAAAACTGTGTCAATAATTGCACTCTAATAAATTAGCACTTTATACCGCACAATACAATATAAACGGTATACGTATTTCGACAACGACATTGTCATCTTCAGTAGCGAAAAGTGGTCGTAATTGATTTACAGAAACCCCATTTTTTCCCTTTTTCACTTATAAAATTAAATATTTATATCTTTTGAGATTTTAATATTATTTTATATATTTTTCTTGACACCGAGATTCTTTGTTATATTATTCTCAATTAAATAAACTTGAAAGGCAATACATATTTTATCAAATTTATTTAAAAGATAGCAAATTTTATTTACTTAAATTAGTCTATGCGTTGTATTCACTTAACTATACTTATCTAAAACTTCAGAAATAGATGGAACAAGTAAAGTTTGCTATCGTTGATCGTATCTTACTCGCAATAGAATTACACAATTAATTCGATAATCTTATCATACTCATAGGAAATTTCTATGCTACGAAAACTGAATCGATTATATCAGGTTAATGCATAAGTTCATAACGTTTTAGGTTTCTAATGATGGGTGTGCCTTTAAAAAATTTGTTAGACACGTGTCAAAGTTATTTAAATGTCGTATTATTGTTTAATGAAATGGTTTTTGAATTCGTGCAAACATTGAATTAATAATTTACAAAAGAAAAATGATCATCAAGAAGGGAAAAAGCAGCATTTCCGACATATCCTTTCGGTCGAGTTCAACATAGAAGTCAACTCGGGAATTGACCATCATAATGGATTGTAACCAATCTACAACAATAAACGAATACCATGTGCAAAATTTAAAAACTGGGTATTTGGTTGTCGCATGTTTTGAGCGAGAACAACAGTAGTCAGCGCCCTAACATTTATACGTCTTTGCTAACCCATCAACAACATGGACTGTTTTTGTCCCATATTGTTACTGGTGCCTCCGTGTTAAAGTCAAGAACAGAAAAGAACAGCTTAGCTCTAACAAAAAGGTAACTCGTCCGAGCAAAACTTGATACTAATCCGTCTACTATGAATTGCTTCCGAGGAATGTAACCATCACTACTGAGATTTACTATCAAAGACTCCGTCGGTTTAAAGTCGCTATTCAAGATAAAAACATCGGGAAGAGATCAAGTCATTTTGCAGGACGAGTTAAATATAAACGCTATGAACTTGACGAAAATTATCAACTTCCATTACGTAAAAATAGTATATCAGATACTCTGAAAGCATTAAAATTTATTGCGTGTGATTACCTATCAAAAGATTTTGATGATAAAAGTATATAATTATTTCTGGGCTGTCTGAAAATTTAAAAGATATAATATATGATTTCATATCTTTATTGTATAATATATTACCACAAGGTATAAACAATTTTTGATTATTTAAGATAAGCAAGAAAAACAATACTAAATATACAATATATAACGAACGATTTTTTTTTAATTAACAGATATCATTAAAAAGAAAGGTTTTAATATGTTCACAGTTAAATAATAACAGGCAACAACAGTTAGTTTAGATACTTATGTAATATAATCAAATACACAAACAAAATATACCTGTCCGGCGAGATGTGCAGCTTTTTACTGATATGTGAGTCATTATTTATATACAATCTATTTTATTACATGACAAAAAAATTTAACGTTTTTAACGTATTAAGAACAGCCATAATTACTTCTGTAAATATGGAATCGGACGTTTAACGTCCTATTGTTCATTGAAGAAAATCCGAAGCGCAGATTGTTTACAAACAGCAGTGAAGCGCGATTGTGGAACAATGTTTGTATGGGGTTGCATTTCGTCTTTTGGTTTAGGAGATTTTGTAACAAATTCGTGTAAGTAGAGCGGATTGAGACATTTTAAAAGGATATGTGTCTTCTGGTCGATGTTTAATATCACACAAGAAAGCGGTCCAAAATGTTAATGAGTGTTTACAAATATTACAAGAAAAGGACAAATACAAATATTAAAAATGCTATTAATAAAAATGGGAAATACATTGCTGAATAAAAATATTTGGTTCCATACAAAAATTATGTTTTATTTTCATAAAAAAAAATTCGCAATTACTTAGTTGTCAAATCACTACTTTCTCTAACAAATGCGCGGGGTTAAAGATACCCTTTTCGTGTTACTGAAAGCTAATAAATAATTACAAAAGGTATGGCGACTAACATAAAACATCACAATTATATTTGTGTGTGATGTACAGTATGTACTGCATATATTTTACGTTGTGGGTTAAAAAAGATACGAAATTTTCTAAATATGGAAAGCATTTACATTTTTAAGTAATAAATTAAAATAAAAGCAACGTTATTTAGATATCCTTCGTGGCATATTTAATGTCAAAATATTTTCGGAATTGCCAATAAACATAAAATTTCTAAAAACAATAGAATTTTATCTAATTTAATTATAATGCAATAATAATGGATTATTTAAATTAGTGTTAATACATTACTATTTTTAAAAATTAAAATTAATCTCCCTTACCAATATAAAAAAATGAGGAGGCCTTTTGTAATGTAATTTAGATAGTTAAACCATTCAAATTTAACTTTTAAATTGTCATTGTTCGTTATTTGCAAATCAAACGTCATAATTATGTACTCGAGGATTTTTGCCTTTTCTCTTTATCAGATTAGAATTATGACAAAATCAAGTATATACTTTTCACGAATAATTATAAATGGATTATGTCTCGTTGTTACAACGGTTGTGCTGTACGTATATTAAGTCGATATAATTCATGCGCATTGCATGGATAGGTAGTAGTTGTAATAATTTTCAGGGTTTATAACCACCGAATGTACAGTGTATTTTCACCCCCCAAACACGTGATAGAAGAGTAACCAACAATTCTTCCGGATATACATGTGACTAATAGCAGGTAATTTCTTTTCTATTCGCGTATCCCCTGTGTGTACCCTTAAAAATGTATACAGCTTTTACTGATTTTATTTTTAAATAATTTTTTTTAAATTTATTCAAAAATCAAATCACAATTTACAATATTTACTAATATACTTGTATAAACTTGTATTATATTTAGTCTTGATACGATAAATGTTTGTCCACCGTATTTCGATATTATTTAATGAAATAATATGTATTTATTAATAAAAAGTATATCTATCATTAAATTGTGTGAAAAAATATTTAATTGAATTAATTTTTGTATTTTTTAAAATTAAATATTTAGATTTGATTTTTATTTAAATTTAGGTAGAGATTAAATAAAGTCCCTTTTCTTGAAAATTGTGATTACACAAACATTTTCAAAATATTTGTTATATAAATTTTAGTTTTTATTATTTTATTGTGTTACTAAGTAATACTAGAGTCTCTGTAAAGTGTTTTATATACTATAATGTAAATTTTCATCAAAATCAGAAATGAAAGGATTATCGACTGAAACGTGCGCTTGTAATACTATCTGAAATTGAGTATAGTCGTTTGAACTTGTATTAATTTGATTAAATAATACCCTTATAGCATCACCTGGTGTAAGAGTGCGATAAGCTAACGATAATGTAAATGAGATTCAGGTACCCTGGGCCGTAGATACGCAAGGGTGCATTTCGTAATATTTGTGCAATCGTTTATAAATTCTTATTATAGTATTTGCTTAGCTTGAACTACCAGATTAATCTTTTTAGCGCCACTATTTATATTGTCCGTCACCGAATCATAGTTATCGTTATTTACTTCATATTGCTCACCTTCCCTGTCATCGTCCCAAAATCTCCACATTTTTTTAAAATAAAATATATGCTTTCTCACTTTACAATTTATATTTTGCTACTAACGAAAATTTGTATGGACTGTATTACTTAAATGTAAGAAATGTTAAGTTGTAATTACTATTAAACTTAATTCCCAGAACTAAAATAAATACGCGACGCATTAAAATAACAAAGACCTTTTAAAAATAAAATAAATAATCGTGTAAAAATTTAATAAAAGAAAGGAAATTAAATTCCACCAATAAATGCAACAAAAGGGCGAAAAAATTATTTTCGTTACGTCCTCCCTCAATCTACATATAGATGCTACTATAGCAAAGGTATTTACTGGTGCAAATTCTAAAAATTCTAAAATTCTAAAAAAAAAAAAATTGCATAAGAAGATAAACTTAATAGTTAATTGACGAAGGAGATACTTGTTGAAACTTCATTATAACGCTAAGAAATAAGTAATTAAACTTCTAGTTTCAAAAATTCTTTTATTGTAAATACCACTACAATATTGTTTCGCCATACGATGGCTTCATCAGGTGGATGAAATACTGGTACCAGTATTTCAGAAGTTTAATTACTATAGTATACGAAATATTGTTTTCCGTTCATCAAAAATAGTACGCAATATTATACCTAATATTTATGAAGCATTGTTTTATTATGAAAGATGTTAAATGCAAAACGTTTGTTATTATTTATTTTCATTTTGCTTACATTTTGACCCCCTTATAACAAGAAAAAATTATACATTTACTAGTAGCAGCGATAAATGATCTACGAGTTCGTTTTAATGTAAGATTTCTTTAGTAGATCTTCCAGATCATTATCGTATTTGTAACAAAGCTCCGCTTGCGTTTTAAAATTCACTAAAAAGAACACAGCATGCATTATCTAATTAGATAATACTCTATTATTTAACAATTAAGATTCCTACACAAATAAGTTTTAAACTATGCTGTTAAGTCAAGTTGATTTAGTCAAAAATAACATATCGTACGTTCCACTATTACCTTTTCGTACACCATAAACGGAAAATAATTTCAAGGTCCATCAAAACAAATCAATAACTGGTATGTATATAATATAATAAATAAAATGTCGATAAAATGATTGGCCCGATAAAATTTGGCATTTAATATATCTAAATCACACCCCGAATAAGAATATTAAATCAAAACAAAATTGTGGGTAATTCGACTTGGCTTGCATAAAAACCTTTTAAAGTAGTAAAGTATTTTAATTATTTTGGGAAAAATAAGGATACTGTTTTTCTCAATTATGGAAACATTTAAAACACGACACCACTATTAAATTTTCATTTATTTCAGCGTTTTCTATTAATGTGAATTGTGGATAGTACGTTAAATAAAAATACTTGACTCAAATTAAGCAAAGTCCTCAAGATGTCGAAAGCTCAACGAGGAAGAGATTTCCCTTCAGTAAGTCAACTTACACAGTCTACTATGTGGATTATATCCAGAAATGACAAAGCAATTAAGACACGTCGTTGAACACCTCTAATAATTTCTTTCTGGATCGCCCAATTTTGCTCTAACCTCCCATTGAAATTCTTTTAACCCACATCCTAGTCCCAGACCTTTTCCAGATCTTTGCTTTCTCGCAACTTAAACATAATTTCAATTCATTTTCCGCCTTTTTATCTTTAATGTCTTGAATTTTCATCCATCGACCTCGCCAAATTTGATCAGATCGATCTAAATTTTCTTTTTCTTGCATGTTTATGAAGTTTGTATTAAGAAGTTTGGTAATATCTTTTACGAATGCATTTTTTCTAAATATTTCAATAAGATTGTTTACAACAAGCTCATCAACATTGTTCCATCTTAGAATCCTGAGTACTTCCTCTAGATAAAATTTACATGAAAATATTACCTAATTCTGTCGTCAGTACTTCTAAAGATAAATACATACAAAATTGCTATGTAACACTGATTGTGACGATATTTCCATTGGGTAGAATGAAATGATTGATTCCATATTGTTGTAAGAACAATAATAAAGTTTTATTAATAAATATCTCAACATTTTGCATTTAAATAAACACACGGTTTATTTAAATGCAATAAAAAATACAATACTATGACATTTAAACCGAGGATTAACAAAAAAATTACACAAGGTTATCAATTTTTTAAATAACAGCTGTTGCATTTTCCATTCAAAGCAATATGTTTATAAAATGAGTTATCATAATCGCCATCTTAGTAAACGTTTTTGTGGTTTTAAAGCGATCGCTTCCTTTAAAATGCAAAATACCTAGCTTATAACAGTCTAGTAATATCCGGCGTGTTACATTCTTCATTCTTCTATTGCAATATTTGGTTATACTAAATGGGTTTTTTTCTTATAAATATATGCGTACGTTTTCGATTAAATGTATTAAAATATATCGTGGCGTGATTTAAAATTATTTGCGTGAAGCTTGCCATGTAGCCTTTCCTCGAACGATATCTGTAAGTGAATCTTTTCTGTTTTGGTTCCTTTTTTTATATATGTATTTATTAAATATATTGTGTGCGTGAATCATAATATATATTGTTTTATAATATAATTGAAGTACTCAATATTCCTTGATTAGAATGACACAGATTTCACTTCTGGATAACGTATCTATGTATTATTAGATAATATATTAATGCAAAATTTAATACCAATACAAATATAATACATAACATTTTAACAATAGCCATATAATTAATACTAATATTGTGTTCGAAGAGTTACAGTTTACAGTACTTTGTCTTGAGTCAGCTTCCCGTATTTCTCAATATTCTGAGTTCTTTTGTTACTTAATCATTCATTGCTACATTTCAATATTCCCTTTACTTGATCTGTCATTTTTATGTTAACAAATAAAAGTAATTGTGACATAAATTCTTACGTAGAATACATTATTTTAATGACGTAAAAGGCAAAATTGATTCACGAAAAACTATGGTTGCTAAAAATTAAGACATCTTCTCCTCGCACACTGAGAACGATTGTTGTTATAAGACATTACTGGACAGTTTCCAAAATTACTACAATTTTCCAATCACGTATGGATTGATAAATTGTATGCCAAAAGCATTACAAAACTATAAAAATTATACAATTGCATACAAAATAAGGAAAAATCGCAAAAATTATTGTTGAAGAAATATTGGGCAACATATGGAAACGATTGTCTTTCTTAACATGGAAAGATAAATATTTGCAAATAGCAAAACCTGTTTAAACAATCGAGAACCATGCGATAAAAATTTGGGTTTAAGTTTAACTTTGGATGTAACAAAAAACAAGTACAATTTACTAATAGAGAGTCTAAGATTGCAGAAGCGACAAGTAACAGCTTTAATAAAAGTTTCATAAACCACGCTTTTCAAAATTTAACATGAGTACTTTGGAAAGACATATTTTAGTGCAGTGATTTCCCCAAAAGAATAATTTCTGGCGCTTTGTGAAGACGAACCAGATTAGTTATCAACCGGCTTATGGTGACGGAACATAGATTCATCATGAGCTTAAGTCAAAACAAGAGTCGATGTAATAGTATGTATATCAAACATCTTCCAAAAAGATTAAGGTCACCCCTTCTGCAAAAAATACTGAAATTAATTTTTGGGAGTGTGAAGGAATCTTTTCTATTTTTAAAAAATTTTTTTTACTTCACTTCAGATTAATTCTTTCATTTTTATTCATTTCCATCCTCTACTTTTATCTGTCGTAATAATTCATGCCTTAGCACCCCCCTAGTAATCGATGTTTCTCTATTCATACTATCTACTACTTTGGGATATCATTAAACCCAGAAAGGTCTAGCAATTGATCCTGTAGAATCTGGCAGTTCGAACAGGATTCTGACACCGGCTGCAAAAGTCAACAAAACTTCAAATCTCAATAATTGAAAGAATCATCTTCATTGAATTGGGAAAGAGTCCGAAATGAGAGAATAACAGACATCATGGTAGTAAAGTCATCTTCAATGACTATTAATAATAATAATAATTAGTTAATTTCAGAGAGAATTATTTTTATTTTTGCCATTACTATTTATAAATGATTCCTATTACTTTCAAGTATACTTATTTCTCTACTAATATTTGATGACCAGAGAAGTAATAGTTTTATGCAAAAAACACTGATTATTTAATGATGCAAAAAATAACAAACAAAAAAATGAAAGAACAAATTCAATCAATAGATTATCCTTTTTTAACGTTTAGGCGCCTTCCTAAAGAGGAAGAAAATAATTTGTTAATAAAGAAGTTAAAAGTGGCATATTTATGTTCTACTTAATTGTTGGCAGAAACATGTTCATCAAAGTAGATGGAAATTAATCTTTGTTTTCTAGAAATTAAATAGTAATATTGCAAAACTTGCGAAGTTTATCTCCACGACCTAAATATTTAGGTTCCTTCTAATCAGATTGCATTACGTTAAATTTATCAATCTATTTTAGAACATTGACTTTTAAAAGATCGTTAACTCAAATTGTATAATATAGTTTTAACTTTTACTCAATAAAGTCGACGTTTTACGAATATATTATGTGACAAACATTGTATACGTACGTATATATAATTAAAATCACGTCACAACAAATAAAGAGAGAAAATATCCACAGGTTGGGTAAGTAATGTACACTACCGCTCTAAAGTATTTGGGCACCCTCATAAAATCATAATATTAACAGAAATAATTAAAAATACAAACAAAAAATGTGAAACAATCCCTAATAACATTGCGAAACTTTACGATTGTGTGAAGTCTCGTGTTTAAAATGGCATTCTTTAAATATGGAAAATAAAATAATCTAAAATTGTCAGATCCGGAAATCTTGGAGGAACATTCATAATTCTATAGGCAAAAAAGCAATTATATTTCGAGATTTGTATGCCGGTGCATTATCTTGCTAAAAAAATCCTTTCATAAGTTCGTCATCATGAAGTTCATTAATAAAATGTTGTAATAATTCATCTTGGTGCATTTCAGCAGTTACGGTTTAGTTAAAAAATATAGGCCCAATAATTCGTCTCCTTGAAACTGCTAGCCAAACGCCTAGTTTTTGTGGATGTAATAAAGTTTCTATGGAATTCGTGAGGGTTTTCTGTCGACAACATTCTCATATTTTGCTTATTTAAATAGCCAGAAAGATGGAGCCAAACCTCAGCAGAAAAAGAATACTTGTCGAAAATGTTGTCATTATTTATGTTAAGCAAAAACCATTGACTAGTACTGTGTTCTCGTATCAAAATCTACATGCGTGAGTTCGATGAATTTGAATTTTATATGGAAACAACTTTAACTCCTTTTTTAAAACTGTATGGCATGTTCCCACCGACAAATGAACTTCAGAAAGCTTTGCAATCTGCGGTTGGTTTTTAGATGCCTAAAAACGTACGAGTTATTATTACCTCTGTTTCATATGGAAGCATGAATTGTGCATATGTAACTGGCAGATTAGAAAACTGTTGCTGGAAATCATGCAAGCAAGCATTGATTAATAGAATAAACCCATTCTCTATTATCTAATTTTCGACCAGTTCTAAAGTAACTTTCGATTATAAACTTTTTGTGTTGTAACTCAAACATGTTAATAATAAAATAATACAATTAAATGTAAGGTTTTCTAATTTAATGTTGTCACTGACAGCTGTCACAATTTAAAAGTATCGCAGTGTTGTCAATCTTACTAAATAAAATATTTAAAAAAGAGCCTACTCTAATCAGGAAAGTTCTAGAAGGCATGGTACCAGGCGCGGCTCGTGATGACGTATTTGGGAGTGCATGTACAATGATACGAGTGCCTCGTGTGTTTTCGGTGTTTACTAAGAAAACGCTACAGTTAGTACACGAGAATACACGAATCACTCGCATAATTGTACATGCACTCCCAAATACGTCATCACGAGCCGCGCCTGCATGGTACTAACAGTGCGAAAAAACAAGGGTGCCAAAGTACTTTTAAGCAGTAGTGTAAATAATTAAGGAATTGGAATTAGTTAAAAAGTATTAGTTTGTGTACCAGTAACATCCTGTATAAACGTTGTTCGTGTAAAGAGAGGCAAATTGCAATTTTACTATTCAAATTGATATATAAAATAATAGTTATTTAGCAGTTACATATTTTATTAAATAAATATCGTCAAAATGTCTAATTTAAACAGTCTGTATAAAATGCTAGATGGGTAATATCACGATATAATAATGCAAAGCTTGCGAAATTTATTTGTCTATACAACAAAAATATTTTTTCCAATCGAATTTCGATACACCAATTTTATCAATTATAACATTGACATTTCAAAGATCGTCAATTGTATACATTGTTAATATTTCGAATAATTAAGCCATCACGGGAAGCAGCAACCATTATTATTATTTAATATAATTCTGGAAATTCATTGGCGTAATTGTGCTACGCATCCAGATGCGTGGAAACAAGAGGTCCCACTACTGTACCGCATAAAAACCGCAAACGTTTAACTGAAGTTATTTTCTACCTGTGATCGTGTTTTGTACACATTTTTTTTTTCGACATTTTGCGAGGATTTGCACGTCCGGGGAAATCCTACCAGCGTCAAAATGTGAAAAAATCAAACTTATTCGTGATAAGGAAACAAGAAAACCGGCTTTCAAATGTAAAATTACTTCATTATATAATTGAATTTCACTTTAATAAAGATGTGTTTTTACAATATACAGTGTCGGCAGTGTCCTAATAAAAATAAATAACAAAAATAACCTTCGAAGGCAAATATTTTAAACGGTAAACTCATTTAATTGATAGAATTAATTTTTGTATTTGTCTTACTCTGTCTTTTATAAGGTCATCATCTATATTAACTATAATTAAAGTCAATATATACGTTGTATCGGCAATATAACTTTCTGTGGTATCACATAGTGGATATAAATATATAAATAGAATATAATAGAAAATATTAAATTAATTTTTGATTAAATACTTTGAGTGTGGAAAACAAAAATGTCTTTTGAATGATCGTGTTTTAATATTTTTGTAGAAAATCATGTTGGACCTGTGGAAAAAGCAATTTAATCGTAATAAATTGTTAATGAAACATGAAGAACCGCATATATTTTTCCAATCGCAGGTAAGTGCTTTTATTCTAATTACCTGACAATTAAAGTAATTGAATGAATTTATAATTTTTTAGTGGCAAACCAGTCAAGGTCCCAATGTATATTATTTATTGTATAAATGGATTCTGACGATGTATATATTTGGAACGTGGCTGTTATCTGTGATAGATCCAAAGAATATAGATCAATCTCGAGTATTTAAAGTAAAATGGTTAATTTACCTTACGAACTGGGGTTATACGATTTGTTTATTGCAATCATTAATTTGTAGTGTTTGTCTGTCAGCTTGGATGATACACGTAAGGAGAACTAAAGGTAATTACGTTAAAAGAATTATCACTAATCAAATAAATATTCAATATACATACAGTTACCTAATATAAAATATTTCATAAATTTCTCAAAATTGATAAATTTTATACTAAATATCATAACGCAATTACAAGAACAAAGTTGTCATCTTCAGTAGAAAACCCTTGAATCGTCACAAAAAAAATTACTTAGCTGAAATACAATTTATACTTATTTATTTTACCCTAAAAGCTTCTCGATATTATATTCAACATCGCAAATTTAATACATGTTGACAGAATATGTGCTATTAAAGTGTTTACTGTTAACAAAAGCTTTTTTGTTTACTACTAAGAATGACAACTTAGTTGTCAAAATACGTATTAAAATACACCGGATTTTAAGTAATATTGTGGTAATAAGTTTTAATTTTTTATTTATATTTAATTTATTTATTGAATATTCGTTTTTCGAACTTTCTACATAATTGATGTCAATAAATGGTTGATTTTGTAAACATCTAAACTAATCTGACATAAATGATCTCACGCTAAATATTTATTTTAAAAAAATGTTAATTATTTTGAAAACATTAATTTCTTTTGACAATGTATTCTGATATTCTGCATATTTTTACTTTATTCAGTAAGTTTTTTAATGCATTCCTCACAAATTAACTTGATATTTCTTCTATATAATAAAGTATTAATATATAATATAATATATGTAGTATGTATTTATAAACGAGTGAGTTTTTTAATGAATGAGTGCTTTAATGTCATGAAACGTGTTTTTATGCTATTTTTTGCAATTAGCTTTGTAAATGTATTTTTTTAAGAGAAAAAATTTGATAATTAAGGGAAATTTTATAGCAGGTGGTAACGTCCGCGTATGCTTAGAATAAAATCTAAATTTTTGAATTTAGTTAGTACCTATGGTTGACTTGAATTAACTAAAATCAAAGAACGTTAGTTTCTCTTCATAATAAAATGTTTGTTATTATCTTGTAAATATAATTACCGTATAATAAAATGTTTATTAATTGTCAGTTTAATCATAATCTTAAATTATCATTATGACTACTGACTTATAGACGTAAAACCAACTTAAAACTGAATCCCCTAACTCTTCCATGTTTTAATGACTTATAAAAAGCACTCATTTTGAGTGCTTTAATAGGTGTCTTAGCAACGCTAATTGCAAAATAGTAGGTATATTAAAAAACGAGTTTCATAAGGCACCATTTTGCCGCACGAGATCAGTTTAGAAAACGAGCCGCTTGCGGCGAGTTTTCTAAAGAGCGAGTGCGGCAAAAGGCCTTATGAAACCAGTTTTTTATACTATTTTTTCTATTTTGCGTTTTTTACATTAATAAATTGCTTAAATTGGAATTATTTAATTTGAAAGTTCAGAGTTTAATTTTTATATAAAGCATGCAGTTGGTCACATTGATACTTGACATTTTCAAATTTAAATCTTGCAATCCGCATATTATATTATATTACATATTATTTACTAATTTTCGTTAACATTACTTGATACTTCATTTAAAAATATAAACATGAGTGACATAGAAACATATATATGTTGTTGTCAATTGTATACAACATACGTTGTTTGTGTAAAATACGAACATATATCATATCTGTCAAATGTACATAAATTCTTAAAATCATATGACAGCAATGATATTTATTTCTGTATTCGAACAACGCCAACATTGAAAAATGAAAAAAAGTGTATCGAAATAGAACTCATTTCGATACTGTTTTTGGTTTCATAATGAGTTCATTTCGAACGCAAAATAGAAAAAAGTATTTTATATGCATTAAGGAGTTTTATCTTTTATACAGTTGCGATAATTTTTAAGTCCGGTCTAATAATAACTATTTTAAAAATATTATACATTGTTACAAATATAAAAAATAATCTTATATTCATGTAGTATTTCATACAATGCACACTGTAGATATATATTCGCAATCATCTGAACAAATAAATTAATAAATAGAAGAATTTCAAGGGCAAGTTAGAGTTAATTCGACACAGACTTGTGCTCTTTGTGAGAATTGCATTAAAAAAAATACGGATTATTACAATAGCAACCTGCATACACGTGTATATTAAATTCGGCAACTTATATGTTAACGTATCCAGTTAAAATAATATTCCATTTCAAAACTGAGGGTGTAGTATTTTAATTTGTTATTTATTGAGATTTCTTGTGTAAAACTCTGTAATATACAAGTAAAACTTTTCCCTGCGTTATATTTACCTTTGCAAATTCACTGTGAAAAAGTTACAACTCTGTATAAAATTAAAGTGATTAACTTACATTTATTTAAAAAGTAAAACTACATGATAATGATATTTGAAACATATTCTTGAGTTATTTTAAATAAAAACCCACATTTTGTAACCCAAGTTTATAACTTGCTCTTGTAAATACCTGATGAAGTCTATGCTGGCGAAACAATTATACTTTTACGATCACATATTAATAAGGTGAAGATTTTCTATTAGTTTTATTTCTAGTTTAAAAACCCACAGTGATAAGTCAACATGAGATGATTAATAGCGATTATAGTCAATACTGTCTTCCGTTACATTTATAATTGCTTGAATAATATACTCCGCACATTCGTAATAAGTTCTAATCTAACATAATTAAACTTAAATGTACCTCTTCATCAATAACTCCTTGTTAAATAATTTATGATTAAGGATGCACATTTGGGAGCAAACGCAGTGTCGCAGTGGAAGGGGATTCATCTATTATATGTACATGCTTCCAATAGCGGTGCTAACGGTCCATAGCGATTAAGATTATTACTCTAAAGTACCGATACGCACTGATACGCTGGAGTACTTACCGTTTTAAACGTCTATACATAACACTAGCACAAATACGTTTTCCGTATATGCTTTACACTATTTATATGCATTTGGCAGTTACATTCTGTTATACACGAGTGCGGTATTCCACAAATTTTGCATTTTATTGTAGTACCAGCGTAAATTAAATCTGGAAATCTACTTATTAACGGTCTCTTTATAGCTTTCGACATTATTGATTTATTATTTTTTATTTTACACGAAATAACTGTACTATATCGCAGCCGCCTTGAAGTTGAACACATATCGGAAACAAATGTACATATAAAATATAATACATGCGCGTGCAACCGAATCCCCTTCCACTGCGACTCTGTGTTTGCTCCCAAATGGGTATCATTATTTATGATAATACTTATGACATTTTTAGATATCGAGAATCAGGATACTGCCTGGATTAGTAGAACTTATAAAGTATATTGGGCGTGTAATACTATAGCAACGGATATAGCGTTTGGTATTACAGTACTGTATTGGGCTCTAATTTATGACAGTGAGTTACTTTACATTCTTACTATGGCTTTATTAAATTATATCTTTTTTAGATTCATTAATGGAACTCGATGCTCAAAATGTGTTTGTACACGGAACAAATTCTATTGCTATGTTTATAGAATTGTGTCTCGTCAAACATCCAATATATTTTATACATTTATATTGGCCGATATTCTTCGGATTTGTATATTGTCTATTTAGTGTGATATATTACGCAGCTGGTGGTACTTCCAGGTAATATTTAAAAAGATAAATCCAAACGGTGATTGTATTAATTATAACTTCTTACAGAACTGAAACTCCGTATATTTATTCAATTCTGGACTGGAGAGATGGTGGTAAAACGACTGGCATTTGTCTAGCAGTATTAATATTTATAATAATTTTACATTGCTTTTCTACTTGTATATCGTGGCTGAGACGATATACACATAAAAAAGTTTGCACGAAACGGCTTACCGATTCTAATAAGACATATAACGGACATGGTGGCTTTGACAACACCGCCATGTCTGAAGATCCGGTGTAATATAATTAGTAAATCGTGACGTATAGTTCCTACGTTAGATGTAGTGATAAAGTTATTAATTTTTTTCTATTGTTTATATGTACCTAAAATAAATACAAATAAAACATATCTTCCAAAGAACTTGTTTTACTTTAAAGTTATCTCCGCCTTTACTGTATCGAAACTCCAATTTTTAGTAATAAATGATTGAATCAAAAGCCTAAACAAAGTTAGTATTACTTGCATTTATTTGCGATCGTTTGTTTAAAATATCAGCATTGAATTATATAATCTCTTCTTAAGTGGTTGCTCAGTAGATAAAATTTGTTGATACTAGTATATTAGTTATTCCAGGAGTTTGGAAACATTGCATAAAATAATTTCACAGTTTAATAAGTTAAAGGGGAAAAATTCATTTAAAATCTAAATTAAAAAAACAACTTATTGACAAGGCGATTTAGATCATCGATTAATTCTTTGAACACTGGTGGGAAGACAATTTCCTATTTACTCGTAGTTTGTAACGGGAACCTGCATGTTTCCAATATTTTTGGAGTATAATTTATTTTATAAATAACTTTTAGGTATTTATCTATTAATCGTGTATATTTTAAATCATTAACATCAAATTTTGTTAAAAGTATGTTATGAAACCCCAAAGCTCACAACCAAATATTTGAATTTCGTTTGGCATGAGGTTTTAATCACATAACCGATTTTTATGAAATTTGGTATTTTTACGTACTTTTACCTGCTTAAAAACGATCATATCCGTTAAATTCTAGTAAAACTCATAGTTTACTCTCTAACGAACTCTAAATTGACATAAATGTCGACCTATTTTCAACGGAGCATAACTATAGACTCATACTGTATATCTTTCCTAAATGACTTTCAATAGAGAAATGATGAAATCAATAGACCATTGATTTTCGATATTCTAATCCATAAAGTCAGAAATAATTCTCAAAATAGTACTATTTTATCACAAATTTCCCTTTCCGATTTAATTTTCTCGATTACGGTACGTAATTAGATCAAATAAGCTATACATATTCCTAATCTAAGTGAAATTATCTTTAAATTTGATATACGACAAGTCTAATTTTCTCAAAATTTTAAACTTTGCCCAAAATTTTATAGCCCGATAACGCAACACCTAGCCCAACTTTTCTGAATTGCATTAGAATATGAATATTGTGAACTAAAGGAAATTAATGTAACTGTGCCGCAAGTTACCGTACTAAGTCTTATTATCAACCTTTTATAAACGATTGACGTCCCTATAATGATGGTATGATGGTATATTGATTAACAAATTTCAAGTAGTTACTAGTCCAAATAAAAAATTAAAACTTCTTTACGCGTGGTAGATGTAATAGAAGGTGAATGTTTCAGAATAATTTGAAATAATCACTAAATTATCATTAAAACATATTATAGTAAAAAGATACATAAAAACAATGTTGCTATAAACTGTAAAACGTAGATGACCTAGAATAGAGCTCTGTGGTACGCTAAAATTAATAAATAATCTCACATTTATGTATATAAAAATCTTCATTTACTATTTTAGTCGATTAATGCTCGATTTATTTCTAGATGTAATTTTTAAAATAGTAGCGATCTAAAAATGTTGTTTTATGTATTACTTAGATATTAATAAATTAGAATCGAATAATTAAACAAAAGGCAAAATTTGCGCAATTTTAAGATCGAAGAAATAATAACATAGACAGAATATATACGAAAATAAATAACCTGGATTATAGAGCGATACTTATGATTAGAGTGGACCAATCCGGAGCGATATTGGTAAATATTTCATATAAAAGCCGAAAAACTCCAATAATTTATCAATTTATATATATATATATTTATATAAATTGATATATATATATATATATATATATATATATAAATTGATATATATATATATATATATATATCTATATATTAATTGATAAATTATAGGAGTTTTTCGGATTTTATATGAAATATTTACCAATATCGCTCCGGATTGGTCCACTCTACTTATGATTCATAAGTTATGAATCTAGACGAAGGAATAAAAAAAATCCTACCTTATTGACAGTCGTGATGAAACCATATTAATCCTAAAATAGTATATTAAAAAACGAGTTTCATAAGGCACCATTTTGCCGTACGAGATCAGTTTAGAAAACGAGCCGCTTGCGGCGAGTTTTCTAAAGAGCGAGTGCGGCAAAAGGCCTTATGAAACGAGTTTTTTATACTATTTTTTCTATTTTGCGTTTTTTACATTAATAAATTGCTTAAATTGGAATTATTTAATTTGAAAGTTCAGAGTTTAATTTTTATATAAAGCATGCAGTTGGTCACATTGATACTTGACATTTTCAAATTTAAATCTTGCTATCCGCGAAGTATATTATATTACATATTATTTATTAATTTTCGTTAACATTACTTGATATTTCATTTAAAAATATAAACATGAGTGACATAGAAACATATATATGTTGTTGTCAATTGTATACAACATACGTTGTTTGTGTAAAATACGAACATATATCATATCTGTCAAATGTACATAAATTCTTAAAATCATATGACAGCAATGATATTTATTTCTGTATTCGAACAACGCCAACATTGATAAATGAAAAAAAGTGTATCGAAATAGAGCTCATTTCGATACTGTTTTTGGTTTCATAATGAGTTCATTTCGAACGCAAAATAGAAAAAAAATATTAAAAAATTATATAATTTTGAATACTCGGTAGCATGCATTAAATATATATGTTTAAGAAAAGAAATGACATTTAAATCACATTGAATAAATTAATTTGACTGTATATAACATAGAAACTCCTAGTATATTATAATCAAAATAATAATAGTAATTATAATATTTAAAAAATCACAAAATTTTAAAATTACCTATTCTTCCTTTCCAGGATGGCCAAAACCCAGGCAGGACACCCATCTTCCTATTTTCTTTTGAAATTTCACGGCATTCTGGAATTTTCAGTAAATAAAATAAAAAATGTGTCTATTTTCTTTATATAAATTGTTTTATATAGATTCTAATGATTCCATTACTGAAAGTATGTCTTAATTACTAATACACATGTAATTCACTTTAAATCTCAATTCTTTACATTTTGAACGCCTTAATTATTATATACAGACAACCAAATAAAAATCAGAAGTGATAAGTTGATCTGCAATTTTTGACGTGACGTAAAATTAAAAATGACACTTAAAAATTTCTAATTTAAAAATTGACAACATTTAACGTGTATTTTTTGAATAAATAACATATCACTATAAAGTACGAACAACAAAATTAATTCAAATAAAATTGATATAAAATTGATCCCTTACGGGCTTATAGTTTATTAATTAATACCTGCTGATACAATATTAGAATGAGAACCTACCTTCGCGTTGATTTCACTGTAGATTTTCCTTGAACTCTGGATATATGTCTGCGTAATTGAAGTTCTGAAAAAGTCAATTTGTTAGACAAAAAAACTTAATGTATCTAATTAAATAATAGTCAAATTTTGAAATTTCGCACCATATGCATTAAATATAAAGTATTATATGACATAATAAGTGAATTATTTTGCTACACGTTGTAAAAATTACATTTTTCAATGTTGGCGTTGTTCGAACACAGAAATAAATATCATTGCTGTCATTTGATCTTAAGAATTTATGTACATTTGACAGATATGATATATGTCCGTATTTTACACAAACAACGTATGTTGTATACAATTGACAACAACATATATATGTTTCTATATCACTCATGTTTATATTTTTAAATGAAGTATCAAGTAATGTTAACGAAAATTAGTAAATAATATGTAATATAATATACTTCGCGGATAACAAGATTTGAATTTGAAAATGTCAAGTATCAATGTGACCAACTGCATGCTTTATATAAAAATTAAACTCTGAACTTTCAAATTAAATAATTCCAGTTTAAGCATTTATTAATGTAAAAAACGCAAAATAGAAAAAATAGTATAAAAAACTCGTTTCATAAGGCCTTTTGCCGAACTCGCTCTTTAGAAAAGCTATCGCGGCTCGTTTTCTAAACTGATCTCGTGCGGCAAAATGGTGCCTTATGAAACTTGTTTTTTAATATACTATTCTATGCCACTCATGTTTATATTTTTAAATGAAATATCGAGTAATGTTAACGAAAATTAATAAATAATATGTAATATAATATACTTCGCGGATAGCAAGATTTAAATTTGAAAATGTCAAGTATCAATGTGACCAACTGCATGCTTTATATAAAAATTAAACTCTGAACTTTCAAATTAATAATTCCAATTTAAGCAATTTATTAATGTAAAAAACGCAAAATAGAAAAAATAGTATAAAAAACTCGTTTCATAAGGCCTTTTGCCGCACTCGCTCTTTAGAAAACTCGCCGCGATCGCGGCTCGTTTTCTAAACTGATCTCGTGCGGCAAAATGGTGCCTTATGAAACTTGTTTTTTAATATACTATTTTCTCATTTTATACACGGTCAAAATGCTAACAGGACGACTTTTATATATATATATATATATATATATATATATATATATATACATATATATTTTTTACTTTTGGAATATTTCACCACACTTTAAATATGTATTTAATAACGTACGAGTATAATAAACTACAAAATAACCACATTCTCTTGTATGTTTGTTGCTGTATACATTCAATTCAAACTATTATTGAAAATATTTGCATTAATTATTAATAAGCCATTTTGTATTTTTACGTATATTAAAAAATGGCCGCCTTAAAAATTTCTCATTTCAAAATTGACCACATTCAAGGAGTATTTTTGAACAAATTAATTATTTTTCGCAATAAGCTAAAACATTCTTTTGTAATTTAAGTTATATATGCAACCAAAATACCATATCACAATGCTACCGCGCGAATGATAAAATTTTTTTAAATAAAATTTCTGGTTGATGATCAAACTGATTCTTCGCATGCTTGTAATTTATTAATTAGTACCTTCATATAGTATAATAGAATAATAAGAAACCTACCTTTGCGTTAATTTCAATGTAGATTTTCCTCAAACTCTGAAGAAATTTCTGTGTACACGAACTTCTGAAAAAACGATTTGTTAGATAAAGAAAACCTAATGTTTCTAATTAAATAATTGCATAATTTTACTAATTACACGTCATTTGCATTAAATATAAAGTATAATATGACTTAATAAATAAATTATTTCGCTATACGTTGTAAAAATTACCTTTTTCTCACTTCAAACAAACACGACGCTACACTTTCATACTTATATGTTTTTTTTTTCCTTTTGGCATTTTTCACCGCACTCTAAATATTTACTTACGTATAAACTAAAAAATAACTACATCCTCTTGTATATTTGTTACTGTTTATATTCAATTCAAACTAGTATTTCTCATTTAAAAATTGACAACATTCAAAGTGTATTTTTTCAATTTTGGACAAATAACTTATTTTTCCCCATGTTTTATATATCTAGCTAGATATGCATCCCAAATAACTTATCACAATGAGGAAATATGCATTAAGGCGCGGAAGATAAAATTTTTTTAAATAAAATTATAACTATGAAATTAGTTCTTCACGTGTTTATAATTTACTAATTAATACCTAAATATACTGTATCAGTGTAATGAGCAAGCTACATTGCGTTCATTTCACTGCAAGGACATTACGCAAAAAAAAAAAAAGTTTTCCAGTAAATAATAGTGAAATAAATTATACATTAAATATGGATCATACGATTTAATTAGTAAATTATCTTACTACCCGTTTTGATAACAACATTATTAAACAAGATTTTTTTAACATAAAGAAATATTTTTTATTGTATAGATGAATAATCCAAATATTTTTAAGAAAAAATCTAATATTTGCTATCTATAACACATCTACATTCAATAATTTATTATTTTTAATTTGATTTATTTATAATAGTTAAACATGTTTTTAAAATATTATTGCGGCTTAATCAAAGTATTAACATCAGATTTATTTACATCAAAAAGGCATGAGGATCAAAACAGGAAGAAACTTGCATTAAATGTACATATTGTAATGGAATACAAATTTAATAAAGACAAATAATAAGTATAATGCTTTTTTTTTACAATTTTATTTTTAAACAAAATTTTTTGGCATATTTTCATCTCTATATTAATAATAATAGGAGTTTATTACATTTAACGATAACATAACGGGGTCTTTAAATAACTTCGAATGTTGGTATGCTATAAGCCACGTATGTATTTGTCAATATGACATTTGTGTATTTTCTATTTAAAGTGTATTTACATACTGATATAAAAACAATATTATATGTAAGTGATTAAATAAATATATATTTTAATATTTTTAATGGAAACTCCTTAGAAAACATGTGATTTTAATGGGGAAATCTTTCTCTAACCTAAACTGGGTAGTTGTGACAGTTTACTAAAACTGTATTAGGGCTTTGTTAATTTTTCTAAAACTTTATACACATATTTACATCATGGCCTTTGAAAGTGGTACTTTTGGAATGGATGCACCCCCTGCTTTCATAGAAGCACTACAGAATGATTTCAAAACATTGTCACTTGAAACGAAGAAAAAATATCCACAAATTAAAGAAGTAAACATTTTCTTTAATAGATGCTGATGTGTATTATATAATAATTATTTTCAGTCCTGTGAAGAGGCCATTATAAAATTGCGAAATACCAATTTTACGCCCCAGCAGTCTTTGCATTATGTCATAAATCAAATAATGTATCCATTAGTTCAAGGTTGTGAATCGAAAGATGTTAAAATTATAAAGGTAATTTTTGAGGCAATAGCATAAGGATGCTTCATTTAAAAAATATTTTTAGTGCTGTTTACAAATAATTCAACGGCTTATTAAACAACAAGTAGTCGATTCTAAAGGTGCTCGATATATAACAGACACGTTATGGGTTTTAATGGAATCTGGCATTGAAGAAGTCAGGGTTTTACAATCTGTGACTTTATTATTAACAACAAATACTGTTGTGCATGGTGAAACATTAGCTAGGGTATGTACCTTTTTTAATTTAATGTGGGAATAATAATTATGTTTGTACCTATTCGATTTTAATTATAGCATTGTGTTATAAAATTCAATTGTGATTAATATTATAATTTTATTGATAAAATAAAAGTGTATTGATTATAGAAAAAACATAAAGCAATAAAAGTATCGATAGATTTTGAAGATATTTTATGAGAATTTTCTGGATTTTGTTCCATTTTAATGACATTTAAATAATATCTTATCATCCATATTCTTCGTCCCGTTTATTTCGTTAATTTTTTAATGGAAAAAATAAATTAATTAAATTTTAAAATTGCTAATTAATATTTAATATAACATATTCAATCTAAGGCCTCGTTTCATTAGAGGTAAATTGGTGTTTTACTTTCCTTCAGTTATCAGTTCTTTGTTCCACAAAAATATTGGATAAGAACTTATTCCATTATTTTTGCAGACTTTGGTTTTGTGTTTCCGTTTACATTTCGCAAAAAACTCAACAACCATAAACACAGCTGGCGCAACTGTGAGGCAACTAGTTTCTTTGGTATTCGAGAGAGTGGTAGCTGAAGATGAACAATTAGCGAAATCCGAAACTCCTCTGCCGCCGAGGCAGATAAATTTGGAAGAATTGAAATCACCGAGCGGTGTCCCATTAAAGGGACTTCCCCCATGCGCAGCGGATGCGTATTTATTATTTCAAGACTTAGTACAACTTGTTAACGCTGACCAACCATATTGGTTAATCGGCATGACTGAAATGACAAGGACCTTCGGTTTGGAATTGTTGGAAACTGTATTGACACAATTCTCGTCAGTATTTTATAAAAATGCCGAATTTAGTTTCTTGTTGAAAGAGCGAGTTTGTGCATTGGTAATTAAACTCTTTTCGCCAAATATTAAGTATAGAAGTACAGTTCCTGCTAGTGTTCAGCAAGCAACGCCGTTTGATAAACCTTATTTCCCGATAAGCATGCGGTTATTACGCGTAGTATCCGTTCTTATTCAGAAATACCATGTGTTGCTAGTAAGTCGAACTCTATTTCTTGCTTCTTTGTTTTAAAACTAACATAAAAATTCATTTTCAGGTAACAGAATGTGAGATATTCCTATCACTAATAGTAAAATTTTTGGATCCAGATAAACCAACGTGGCAAAGATCTTTAGCTTTGGAAGTTTTACACAAGATGACCATACAACCAGAATTGTTAAATTCATTTTGTGAATGTTATGATTTGAAAAAGCACACTACAAGCATCTTCCAAGATATTGTTAATTCTCTAGGAGCCTATGTTCAATCTTTATTTATAGCACCTCAAATTCACGTGGCAACTTCCGGTAATAAACGTTATTGCTGTCGTGATAATATTATTTTTTTTCTATAACTTTTTAGTGTCGATGGCACAAGGACAACATCCACCATTTCTGTCTACGATACCTAGTGGACTGGGAGTGAATCCTCAGCAGGGATTTTTATCGAGAAATGTTTGGTTGCCAATTGTTATTACATTCCCGAGTGGACAAACAAAGTCTCTTTAGTAAGATCATTAAAAATAAGGTTTGCATGTAATGGATTTTCCCAAGAACTAAATTTCCAGACCATTTAACTCTATTTAGATAAGCTGTGTGATTGTTTTTCATTTCCATCATCTCTTGCCTTCCCATTCCAATTTATTATTCGATACGATCAAAATTTAGTTGGAACACTTTTGGTATCGTTCTATGTACGGTCCAAAATGAAGTTGGAACGCATTTTCTTCAGTGAGCATGTCTGGTACCGTCACTGTATGAGTTTTCTAGCAAGTTGGAACAAATTTTATAGTAGAACAAGAAATACCTTCCCCAAATCATTATTTGTTTGTATCCATGTCCCTTATCTAATTAGTTTCGTTTTTTAATTTTGCAGTTTAGAGATGCTGGACAAAATTGAGCCACCTGTAATTCCAGATGGTTATGGAATATCTGTAGCGTATGCATGTTTGCTAGAAATAATCAGATCGTTACATATAACGATAGTGCCTCAAAAATCGCCAGAAGATGAACCACCACCAGTAGAAGAAGTGAACAAAGAACTGAATTGTCAATTAATAAATTCCAGCTGGTGTGGATTGTTGGCGGCATTAAGTTCATTAATTGAAGCAAGCACGGAAGAAGCCATCACGGAAAATCTTTTAAAATCCGTTCAAACTTATGCGTCGCTCTGTGGATTGTTGGAATTGCATACAGCAAGGGATGCCTTTATAACAGCCATCTGCAAATCTTCATTACCACCGCATTACGCGTTAACTGTACTGAATACCATAACACCTGTTATAAATTTAAGGCATAGAAGTGATGGTAATGATACATCCTCACAATATGTTAATCAGTACGGAGAAGCAGATTATAGACAACAAGTTGTGGCTGTTGGAACACCATTACCAACATCAGCAGTCCCCGTCGGTAAGATAGAGTATTTTTAAATTGATATAAAATCTAAATTATTAAATCTGTAGGGGCGTCTCAGGGTCCAGTTATGTTAACAGCAAAGAATTTGCAATCTATGAGAGCCTTATTGAGTTTAGCGCATTGTCACGGAGGTATATTGGGAACATCGTGGCATTTGGTCTTAACAACGCTGCAACATCTTGTTTGGATATTAGGGTTAAAACCTTCAACTGGTGGAAGTCTTAAAGCAGGTCGAATAAGTGTCGAATCCAGTGCTGTGCAATGTTCTGTGATGGCCGACTTGCCAGTACTATCGGTAATGCTCAGCAGACTTTTCGAATCGAGTCAATATCTTGATGACGTAGCATTACACCATTTAATAAACGCCTTATGCAAACTATCGCAAGAGGCTATGGAAATGGCATATACAAATAGGGAACCTTCCTTATTTGCCGTGGCAAAGCTTCTGGAAACCGGTTTGGTTAATTTGAAACGAATCGAAGTCTTGTGGTGTCCATTAACAAATCATTTACTCGAAGTTTGCCACCATCCTCACATTCGAATGAGAGAATGGGGCGTTGAGGCTATTACGTATTTAGTGAAGGCGGCATTGCAATATAAATACACTGTCCCTTTAAGGGATAATCAGAAACTGCAAACTTTATTACTGGGACCATTAGCGGAGTTATCAGCCGTACCTCACGGCGATGTCAGGCAGAGACAACTAGAATGTGTTTTGCAAATATTACACGGCGCCGGTGAAACTCTATCCCATGGTTGGCCTCTAGTTTTGGAAATTATCGGTGCTGTTTCTGAACATTTTGGGTTAGTTAGAATAGTATTGCAAGTTTTAAGTATGTAATTATACCATTTTTTATCTCTTTTTAGAGAAAATTTAATTAGAATAGCCTTCCAATGTCTTCAGTTGGTAATAACAGATTTCCTACCAGTTATGCCTTGGAGATGTTTGCCTTTATGTGTAAATACCGTAGCAAAATTCGGATGCCAAACACAGGAACTTAATATCTCTTTAACAGCTGTTGGATTAATGGTACTTCATCTAGATTATATAAAATTATGATTTTTTTATTGATTATTTTGTTTTCTCAGTGGAATATATCGGATTATTTGTATCAAAATCAAGCGAAATTGAGCCAAACTCTAACTGAAGATGGGTCAATATTACCGGAATTTCCAGGGACTATAAATATGCCTAGTTTCGATAAACTTTGGATGTGTCTTTATGCTAGATTAGGCGAATTATGTGTTGATCCTAGACCAGCTGTTAGGAAATCGGCTGGACAAACGTTATTTTCAACAATAAGTGCGCATGGAAATCTACTAAAGCAAAGTACATGGCAGGCCGTTCTTTGGCAGGTTTTATTTCCGCTTTTAGAAAAAGTTCGAACATTATCGAGTAGTGCTAGTAGCGAAAAAGTGGATACAGGTAAATATATCAAGTTTAACATTAGTAATAACACCTCTGCCCAACATTTTAATAACGTTTTATTTCCGTTCTTTATCAGATTATGGTGGTTTTGATTTAAAAAAATTGTCGCTGACATTTTTCAAGTATTCTTCATTATCAAATCTTTGGTCTGTAAGGAAAACAGGTAATAGTTAGAAGTTACAATATCGGGAGGGTACAAAGGGTGGGTCCAACTAGCTCTATTCTTTTGCAGCAATTCATACTGATGTGACCGAGCATACACAATGTTAAAGAATTACTTCTGCGTGACCAGAGTAGGTTCCTTTTATCTCAAAACTTAATAGGGTCTCTCCAATTCTTGACAACAAACCTCACCTGGGTTAATTTATTTGGCTGGTTGGTGATAGCTTGAAATGTAGGTACTTTCCCTAGTGCAAGTTTCCTTTTGGTACCTAAATGGTTGCAAATGTTCTTTTTTTGGCAAACAATTTAATGATACAGCAAATTCTTTTTGCTTTAATTGAGAATTTTAAATCAAAACTACTTGCTTCTTGACCAAAATTGAACCCATGACCATTTTCATAATTTTCATTAAATTTCTTTAACCAACGTCGGCATTTTTATTAACAGCACCTTCACCAAGTGGACTACAAATGTAAATTCTTTACGATAGAAATGCTTTGCCATTTAATCCAACTTGTACCATATTTATAATATGTATAATTTCTCTTCATTTTCAGGTGGTAATATTTTGATACATCATTCAAGAAACACCGCTCAAAAGCAATGGGCTGAAACTCAAGTTTTAGCATTGTCTGGTGTAGCAAAAGTATTCAACACCAAAAGGCAACTTTTGCAAGCATTAGGTGATTTCCCTAGAGCTTGGTCAATCCTATTAGAGTTTATTGAAAACGCAGCATTGAGTAGAAATAACGAAGTATCATTTGCCGCTTTAAAATCCTTTCAAGAAATCTTGCATGGTAACAAATCCCAGGGTATGGACAATAAAAATTCATCAAACGACGACATTTGGGCGACAGCTTGGAAAGTCTGGTTAACCATTGGGACGGAAATATACGTACCAGCATCTGAAAAGGATATCACTGAAGATGTTTACTTTCCCAATCAAAGTTATCTGACGGCTTTAGTACAAATATTCCCAAACATATTCCAATATATAAAAGTTAATTTTACGTTGGATGATTTAAGGCAACTTTGCAAGGTTTTATCGAATGTAGTTCACGTACCTGTTTCCGCTGATAACACTCAATACCTATTGTCAAATACTACTGAATTTAGTCTAACAGCTCTTCACGATGGAATATTGCATACTATGGACTTGGTTCAGAAAGAAGCGATGACAAGGAACAATACCAAAATGATACCGGAAATATTGAAACAATACTTAGTTTTTAGTAAATTTATGTGCAATCCACCCACTTATAAAATTGAATCGAAACAATTTAAAATATCGCCGGAATGGGTGACCATGAATTACATACCTTTTGGTGAGAAATCGCTCACTACAGCCGTAAAATTATATGAAAAAACTGCAGATAGCCCTGATATTATAAATAATAATATTTTACACGATATTATAGCTGTTTTATATGTCCCTTTATCCATGAAATATAATTGTATATCCAATAGTACTTGGAAGCTAGCTACAAATAGTCTGATTACTGTTCTTAAAGTTGGATTACCAGTTGCCAGATGTTCCGGAAATCAATTCGATAGCATGTGGAAACAATTAGCTGAAACACTCAACGTATTTCTCTTTCCTAAAACGTAATTCACTAAATATTTTTCTTACTTAATTCAAAATTTAAAGTTTTTTTTAACGCAGATGTCCCCCAGCTGATAGAGGATTAGATGAGTTTGTATCAGACGAAGCTGCAGACTGCCAGCTAATCGAACTACTTTGCACACAAGTTCTTCCATATTCATCAAGCATTCCCAAAGAATTTATCCTTAAAGTCGTTGTCCTGCTGAATAAAGGTTCGATTCATTCGGCAACTAATACGAACATCGATTCTGAAACTGAACTAACTCTACGTGAAGAATTTGCTAAAATCTGCTTCGAAACCCTGTTGCAGTTTTCTCTAATAGATGGCGGTAATGAGGCTTTGGTTCTGAGTGATAAGGACAACCCTAGTGGTGTTGCCGGTCGCCTAGCGGTCACTGCTTTGTTGCATCGTTTTCAGGAGGTGTTGAAAAAATTTGTTGATGATGAGAAGCATAGCGGTAAATGCCCTTTGCCTAGGTATTAAATATAATTAAATATATTTCGAAATTTATTGTTTATAACATAATTTTAATTTTAGATATAGACTTTCAGAAGTGTCGTTTGTATTAAAAGCGATTACTACTTTAATTGTGTCTATGAAGAAAGCTTCAGTTGGTAAAGGTAAATATATTAAATTATTTTGATAATTTAATCCCCAAAATGCATAACAGAAACTTAAACATTCACCTTTTGCTATAAGTGTTGACTTCCATTAGCTAGCAACAAGAATATCCAAGAAACGAAGATCTAATATCAATATACAACTTTTGCTCTACAAATAATCAGAATAGCTTAAAAGTAAATATGAGAATTGCATTTCCATGAATTTCACTGAAGTTTTTTCCAGAATTTTCACGAAATCATCGTATCAATTGATGGTCTGAACGTTTATTGTCATTAAAAACTTGTGATAAGGATAAACAATTATCTCCAGAAGTGATTTTAAGCATTTGGATCGTCTACATAGCACCGTTACCGTTTATAATACAGAGATATATTAGTTTCTAGTCAAGGAAATATTGTGAAATTTTTACAGATTACTAAAGAAAGTCAATACTATAAATCAATATTCCGTCAGTAGATGGCACCAATAATTTCGTTAAATAGTGCGATTCTGATTATTTTCAGGATAGAGGGTACCAATAGAGCCAAAATGATTTTCCTGATCCTACACCACTTTCCACGCTGTGTATATCAATACTTTCATCCATTTTTCCATCTGAAGCTATCATCTTAGTTCTGGTGGATTTAACAAAATAATATCATTTTCTGTGCATAGTCGTACGTTAAGTGTTTTCTGTCGATTAATATTTATTATCTTTGTGCAAAATTTGAGAAAAATGCCGCTTATGTTAGAGCATGACCAATTTAATGCTAAATTCTTTTATGCTTGATCACATTCATCACGAAAGTGTTTAGTAGGTTGGCTAACTGCCCATATTTATAACAAAATATAAATACATTCTTCGCCTATACATAACCCCGCGTTAAAGTGGAAGTGAATATTGAAATGTGAATAGCGGATAGTGGTTTAGGATCAGGACAACAATTTTTGCTCTCTCTGTATAAAAAAATTAATCCAAATACATACATTTTGATGCTGTTTTTAATTCTTTAAAGTAATTTTCGTACAGTAGGTTAGTATACCAATATTACCTTGATCCAGTAATTCATCAGATCATAACTCAATCGAAAACGTTAATTTGCTGTATTATAAGTACATTTTCAAATAAGACTGTTAATGCTTTAATATAGAAATCAAAGTAACAAATTACAACAAACTACATAAACTTTCTTCATAGCATATTGTCAAAATATTAATAATCTATGGAATTTTTATTTCAGAAGATAGTACATCGTGGGAACAATTAATAAGTATATATCCATATTTAGTGGAGTGTACAACTACGACATCACCTCAAGTATCAAGGCCATTGCGTGAAGCTCTTCTACAGTTCTGTGATTTGTTAAGACCACCTAGCAACGTTAAAGTTACAAATGGTGTAAAAGATTCCAGTTCGTTAATTTAAGTTTTATTAATTTATATACTCACTGTAAATATTTTTATTATTATAAATTATTACTGTATCATTATCATTAATTATTATGTTATACAAATACGTACAACAAAAAGCCATTGTTTTTTAGTATTCTCTTTGCACATTAAAATTTTAACGTTATTGATTAAGTATTAAAAATATTGTTATTATATTATTTGAATTGTTTCCTTTTTTTTTCTTTCCATTTCACCTTATTTAAGTTATAAATGAAGATTTTATTTACATTGTGTAATAAATTTTACTATTACATGAAAGTTTTTATATATAGACGATACTGCCATTTAAATAGCGGTAAAACTCATAATTTACCCTCCAAAATTAATTTAGAAAATTAAAGTCACTATATCCATTCCCACTTGCCAATAACCGCTCTTTAAGTCGAGAGTGGAGAACCATTTTGCTCCTGCCAAGGTGTCTAGCGTATCCATTGAACTATATAGTAATACTGGAAAGCGCACGCTGTACTCGGAGAATGAGGATCGACTGTTAGACGAGTGCGGCTGCACGGGGGGGATATCTATCTTTATTCCACTCAAGCGCTTATATGATACAAATGCTACCTTCCACTGAATTTGGTCCAGGTGCGATCTAACAGGTAGAAAGCGCAACCCACAATAATTATCAAGTTTTTGGAAATAAAAGAACAAGTTGAAAGTGAATTTTTAATACATATATAGTTACAAAATAAACTATAAAAGTTAAATCTAAAAAAAGGTTATATTATATTTTTACATTTAAAAATATCTATACACTAATATTAAATGTGATAAAACAATATTGTTTTATTCAACTTATGCCTCAATGTTGCCTTCTCCCCTAGGAACTGCAATATTTTTTTTGGCGTGAGTTTGAATTCCAATATTATTGACGGTATCAATACATGGACGTTTTCTTGTTTGTCTTCTTGTACCTGTGGGTTTCTCCAACAAGTATTGGGGAAAATTATAAATAGAAGGAACCGCATCTTTCTTTAATAATTTCTTATGTAAAGAAGACTCTAGATAACTATTCTCTGTAAAATGATCACTGCATATAACAGTATGAGCATTAGGTTTTAAATTTTCCAAATGTAGTGCCTTTATCCATAATTCTAAAACTGCAGGTCTTAACAGTGGAAATCTACCAAAAATAATAAATAGAGTGATAGAAAGAACGATGTTATTGCTTAATTAGTCAAATTACAAAAACTTTAAAAAAAATTCCTTTCATTTGTTCTAAAGCCCTTTATTTATTTAATTAATAATTTTTTTATATGTTAAATTGTTTTCGTTTCATTTTATTTTAATAAATTCATGATTTTTAAAAAAAAATGAGCTATATAAACTTCATTCATTGGAAATAGACATCTCGATCCAATTATAAACCTACTATTATGTACTTACGGTTACTTACTTATGAAAACGAATGAGTTTTCCAGGTATACGTTCATTTTTGCATCCATATGCACAACAATACACTACCATTTTAACTTTAAAATAAAGTATTTTAACGAAAATTAAACGGACGTAAGGAAACGCGCATTTACTCTCTAAAGAGTATGAGAGAGAAGTACCCCCTTTCTAGCAGCGCGCTCGTTCTAACACAGTGGTCACAGATTTCGGCCAGTCCGTACGTCTGCGTGCTCGTTCCAGTAGTATAGTTCAATGAGCGTATCGTCTATTCTTGGGAGAGGATCAGGGTTACCAACTATTTAGATGCGTAATATCGTACCGCGCACTTCAAATTACCGTACCAACCTCACTCATTACCGTACATATTACAAAATGTTAGAAAAACGTTTTCTATAATAAAATAAAATAGGTAAGTAAATATGCAGTTTTTTTATTTTCAAAAAAGGTAACAAAATTGACAAAAATAAATAGATAGATAAGTATAATTTATACACAAAAAAAGCACTAATCATTCAATTCAAAAGTAAAGTCATCATCGGACCCATCGTCCTGAATTCTAGATATAGAGATAATGTACTTGATGCGCTTGACGTAGACGTCCCTTTTTTAGAATAAATTTGTTTTGTAGTCATACGACTTAACATATCGCGATTCGGCTCAAAATTAATGCAATTTTCGCCAGAAACTCTTACATATTGTTTACTCAGTAAAGTGCCATTTACAGTCTTAGTTATTAGCATATTCCTACTTTTGGTTTTAATTGCGTTTGTTTCTGAAAAAATTCTTTCGCAAGCGGCATTTGAATGTGGTAAGCTAAGAATATTTAGAACGAATTGAGATAAATCGACAAACACGAAGCTATTATTGTCATTGGGGAAATCTTTTAATTTTCCCCAAAAAACATCGACATCGTCATCTACATTAAATGTGCCTGGAGGAAAACTAAAACCGGGCAAAAGTCGCCACTGATCATTAATAGATTGGCGATTTTCAAATTCGTAAAATCTAAAATTTTCAAACAATGGAAGTAATGTTGGATATTGTTTTCGTATGCTATATGAAGGATTATTTTTAGGCATAAAAATATGTAAATGTGATAAAATTAAGTCTTCGAAATTAGATCTTTTTTTTATTTCTGTGCATAATACTTTTAAAAAATCTTTGGAGCGATCATAAAAGTAATTTAAAGAATTTGGATTATTTTGAATTTCTGGCTTCTTTATTTCGTTCATAACGTCTACACCTAAATATAAATTCAAATTTGGTAGTATATACGAATTGTTTTCTGGATCAATTGTGGGTAAAGGTGTCATGCGAACATACTGATTATCTAAATAGTACTGTAAAAGATCTGTATATTTTTCTTGAATGGCACTATGCAAATTAATTACTAATACTTTTTCTGATTGAAAGAGCAAGTTAAGGCCATTTATTTTAGGCAGAATAAAATTTAAAAATAAAAAATATAATTTAATAAACGGATCATTCAAGCTATTATAGATTTGTTCAGTAGATAAAAGCCGTTGGTCTAAATATTTTGCAGTGAAAAATAATTGAAGAGCTGGCCATTGCTCTAGCAATCGTGCAACTACTTGCCCCAAAGATAACCACCGAGTTTGTGCTGGATGCAAAAGTTTATGAATTTCCACTTGGGCAAAATGTTGAAACTGACGAAATTCAAACTGTCTTTTACTGCTAGTCTGCAAAAATACACCAGTATGATATTTCAGTGATAAAGAGAAATATACGCATACCTTGAAAAAATTATAAACATTCCTAGCTAAATCTTCACAATTCCTCAGAAGACTTTTGCATGCTTGACTGCAACAAAGGTGGAGAGAATGGCAAATACATTTAAAAATTGCAATTCCATCACAAGCTTCTCTAAATCTGGATGCCACAGAATTATGTTCTCCCATCATTAAATTGCACCCATCTGAGGCAAACCCCACAATATTGTCGAGGGATACTTCCTTTTTTAAGAAAGTTTCAACAATTAAATTATAAAGATGTTCAGCAGTGCCTTGTTTGCCCGTATCATCTTCCGTAATAGTTGGTATGACTTTTCATAATAGAGTTTCAATTTTTTTATTGTCTTCTGAATAGAATCGCACCACGATACATGCAGTTTTTGTTATACTGACATCAGTAGACTCATCCACCAACACACTGAATTTTGTCAGTTTCAACTTTTCTATAAGGTCTTTTTTGTGACTTTTTGCAATAACGTTGATCAATATATTTCGCAGTTTCGTTCTTTTTAAAGATAATTCTGCTGCAATGCGGAGTCTGGGAACACCTTGCTTAAAAGTGGTGACAAGTGATCTATTGTTCGAAATGAAATATAATGTTCTGCAAAAAAACGTACATAATTTAATTTCAGCGTTTTTAACTTCGTCCCTAGCTTTCACGTCAGCTTTCAAAAAAGTTTCGAAAACAGACGATTTTGTAGTCGCTTTTGCCCTTGCGTTTAATTGATGTTTTTCGGAAATTGCGTGTTTTTTTATACTTGACAATTCTGCCATGAATTCATTTTTACACCAATTACATTGTGCCTTAAAAACATTGTTAGGCACAGGGCGGAGCCATCCTTTAAATTCAGCTGCATCGCACCAATCCGTACGAAATTTCTGTAAAAAAAAAATATAGTAATTTAATAGGTATACAATTTATGTATTTTGCGGAATAAAAGTAGAAAGACACTAATTAGACATCAAAGTCAAAAAAAATTGATTTATTAACTCATGTTGCGTAAATTTATGATAAAGATGGATAAAAAGTACTTACTTGCTTTCTATGTAAACTTTTACTTTTTTTAACTGCACTAGGGCCTTCATCGTCACTGGACATTTCTTTATTCACTTTAGCAACTTAAGCGATTCAAATATATGACGACAATGAACACAGCGTACCGCTTAGTTCTATTTATAATCTTAAGCAAGAATTTTTGTTCGGGACTTTACCTATTTGCATTCAATTTTAAAACTTCCTTAAAAGAACGAGCTAAAAGGCAACTACACATTTCGTAATGTATTTAGCCTACTAAACAGTAGAGGGATCAGAGCATTCATTACACACGGCTGCAACATTAGAATGATTCCGTAATTTTATGAGAAAATATATTTCAGTGGACTTTATTGAGAAAATGTTTTTTTTTTTTTTTTAGTCGGAATACCGTACATTTGATGTACGGTAATTGGTTTGGTTCGTATACCGTATAGTTCCTAAAATTATCGTACATATACGGTAATTACCATACGGTTGGTAACCCTGGAGAGGATAGCTGTCCTTTTTGGTCACACTATTTAAACGACGATAGTCCACACAGCAGTGGCGGCTAGCGCATAAGCGCTGCAGTGCTCCCAAAAAATTGGGCGGGCGAACCTGTATTAGTTATAACTAGTTTTCTTTTACATAATTTTTCCGACATTTCTGATGTTTATAAAAGCGTAACATATTGTTATGAAAATTCTCCCCCTGTATATCAAAAAATTTGCATATTTTTCTACATCACCTGTAGAGGACATCAAACCCTACAATTTGACACCTCAATCATCAAAATCCGACAAGTAGAAGCCGAGATATACGCTTCCGAAATTCCAAATAATATTCAATAGGCGACCAGTGGAATAACCAACCTAATTCGCGCGATCGCTCACTTGTTCCTTATCTGGTCCACACGAGCGTGCGCTCAGAGCTCTGTCCAACACCCGCGCGCACCCCGCTACCACCGCGGGTGTCTAAAACCAATGTCATTTTAGCAGGCCTGGTCGCTGCATTAAATGCAGTGCACAGTGTTGCCAACTTAACGGATTTTCCGTCATATCTAACGGATTTTGGTGAAGGGGAGCGGAAAAAAAACAGTTTCAACGGGTGACGGATTTTTTAACGGAAACTAAATTTCCGTCAAAAAATTCTAAATTAAGTTTTGTAAGTGTGTTAACTGGCTGTTTACCGATTCAAGCTATTTTTTGTCTGTAAATATCATATTACACTATGTCATTGGTTCCGCATGATTGGCATCGCAGACTACCGGCTGTAGTCTACCGCTCGACCGGGACTTCCCGGGCCCCGAATCCTCTCAAAATAATTATTGGATCATTGCATTGTGTATGTGGCACTGGCGTATATACGTCTTAGTGAGTAGAATAATCTTATTCTCAGTGTATTGTGCAATTAATTTTGTTTACAGTGACAAAAATGCCGAAAGTGCAATATAAACAAAAATTTCGTAGTGAATGGCTTCAAGACAAGCTGTTTAAAGACTGGATTATTATGAAAACAGATAAAAATTCTGGTGAGTCATTCCTTGAGTGCATATTTTGTCGATGCATCGTAAGTAGTAGCAATAAATATTCTGATTTAAAAGCTCATATGATTTCGAAGAAACATATAAAGAATACAGATATGTTGGCACCATCACGCCAAGCAAAAATTAATTTTACTCCCAAAAAGACAGAAAAAAGTAAATATTTGGAAGCTTATACAACACTGTTTATTGCCGAACATTGCAGCGTACTAACAGTAGATCATTTAGGGCGGATAATGAAAAAGGTGGCAGATGATTCACAAGCAGTTAAAGACATGCAATTGCATCGCACAAACTGTTCCAATATTATTAAAAATATCTTAAGCCCTCACTTTAAAGATGATTTAAAAGTAGATATTGGAAATGGAAAATTTAGTTTACTTCTGGATGAGTCCACGGATATAACTGTAACTGTGGTAAAATATCTTGACATTGTAATAATATTTTACAGCACAAAATCCAAGAAAATAAAAACATCTTTTTTAAAATTGGCACCACTAACCGCATGCAATGCAGAAGGCAGAGTTTCCGCGGTTAAAGAGACGCTAAACGAATTTGGTTTGGAGTTTAAAAATATTCTTGGCATCGGAACTGACAATGCCAGTGTTATGACAGGTGTAAATAATGGCGTACATGCAATCCTAAAAGAAGATATTCCAGGATTAGTTCTTGTACGATGTGTCTGTCACTCGATTCAGCTTGCGGTATCTCACGCCTCAGAAGATACCTTGCCGAGGAATCTGGATTTTATGGTTTCTGAAACATACAATTGGTTCTCTCAATCATCAGTTCGACAGGCTGAATACAAAGAGCTGCATCGCACAATTAATGAAGGTCACGAACCATTAAAAATTATTAGAGCTTGTCAAACCCGATGGTTATCAATTTATTCGGCTGTATATAGAATTTTAAAACAATGGCTTGAACTTCAAACGCATTTTGAAATATCCCGACGAAATTATACTGCTGAATTGTTGTACAATATTTATAAAGATGAGAGTAATTTGGCCTTATTTTCATTCCTATGTCCCATATTAGAACAATTGCAACTAACGAACAAATCTTTTGAAGCCAAAGATGCTGATCCATGTAAATTGTTTACGGATTTATCTACGCTTATTGGATTTCTGGTTTCAAAAGTAGTCATGCCACGTCCCAATATTGATCCGCTAACTATAATTGTGGAGAATCATTTAGACCCTAAGCCATACTTTGGTTACGGATTCGAATCCAAGATACGAGAAATGAGGGAAAAAGGTCTTATAAACGGGCAAAGTGAACAAGATCTTCGTCAACGGTGTGGTGTATTAACTTTCTTTTAAAATTAATTCAACAATTACGTTTGAGGTAAGTTGTCAGTTTCTCATTTCTCAATGTTCCCTAAAAGAGTCTCCGTCTTGTTTACTGTAGGTTACCTGACAATATCGAAATCGTGTAGAAAACCAATCTACTCTCATGCAAAAACGTATTAAGGGTTCACAAAGAATCTTTAAGTCCCTTATTGGCCCATTTAGAGTATTCAAAACATGAAATATCTCTAATCGAGACGCAATGGAACGCCATAAATTACACTAAATGGGAGAACATCAATGACACTGTGGCGTTTTGGTCCGAAGTCAAAGAGTATGAAGATGCTACAGGCACAAATCCTTTCAAGGAGTTATGCGATTTTGCTTTTTCAATTCTGCTTTTGCCATACTCAAATGCAGAGGCAGAACGGGTTTTTAGTGTGATGAATATTGTGAAATCAAAGCTGCGCAATAAAATGAAGGAAAGTATGGTAAATGCAATTTTGAATATAAGATCAGGGCTGAAGAGGAACGATAAAACCTGCTTTTCATATGAGTTGACTGAAAAAGTAATTCGTATGGTGGGGACTATGCAAAGCTATAGGCAAAGCGAACCTTCAACCTCCACTGCTATGGGCCAACCTGTTGATGGTACGGACAGTGATGACGATTTTAATTTCGATTTTTAATATAAGTTCTTCTTTTATAAAATTTTATTATAAAATAAATTTTATTTGTTTCGCACATTTTTTATTCTGACGGATTTTATTGACGGAAAAAAAAAAATTTAACGGATTTTTGACGGAAACCTACAACAAATTTAACGGAATTAAAAAAATACTGTTGGCAACACTGGCAGTGCATTTATTCCAGCGCGGAAGGCGATATGGTTCGGTATACGATAAGTCCAACTCGCAACGGGCCCATAGGCAACAATATACGTATGGAACGTAATGCGGTGGGCAACGTGTGTACGATGCCTATATTGAGTGACTTTCTTAAAATTTAAATTTATTTTGCAGAATTATTGATTTTTTTACTTTTATCTTTTAGAAAACGTTATTGTTTTTTTATTACTTAAAATTACTTTATATGAAAAATAGTATACCATAAAAGTGTAAACAAAGACAGTATACATTGAAACGAATATTCATTCAATTGTATTGTCATGAAATTGAATTTGTCAATCGTTGTTAAATTTGTTAGAATGAATAGATATTTATATTTATCGGAAAATACTAATACTTAAAGCAAACAAATAAGGTGTAGTGTTTTGTTATAGGAATGAGGAATGTATAATATCCATTTCTTCCTGCATATTGATTATGCAGCTGATGCTTTCGTAATATGCTCATATTTGTATTTCTACTATTATCGTGATGTTATTATAATACAGATACCAAAATCTCACGTAATATTTCCATCAGCCTTTTATTAACAATAAACAAGTAAAGTACAACTTGTAGGTCGACAAACGCTCCAGTCTTCATTATCACTGTATTATACATGAACTGTAGGCTTAGTTTTTCATAGAAATTGAAGTACGTGTCTGTTCCTTTGTAAAATTATAATAAGGGCAGGGGTTAATTTTATTCTGGCATTTTTAAAAATGCAGAGATCAGTTTTGCGACAGCATTCAGCTAATTACAATCTAAAATAAGCAACATTGTAACGTATTTTGGAATTGTGAATATCCGTAGGTAATAAAAAAAAAGGAAGTATAGTTTAATTACGACTGTAGCTTCCTCCTGGTTTGAAGGAAGTCGGTATGTATCGACCGAAGTATAAGTTGAAATAATACAAATATGAGCATATTACGAAAGCATCAGCTGCATAATCAATATGCAGGAAGAAATGGATATTATACATTCCTATAACAAAACACTACACCTTATTTGTTTGCTTTAAGTATTAGTATTTTAATATAAATATCTATTCATTCTAACAAATTTAACAACGATTGACAAATTCAATTTCATGACAATACAATTGAATGAATATTCGTTTCAATGTATACTGTCTTTGTTTACACTTTTATGGTATACTATTTTTCATATAAAGTAATTTTAAGTAATAAAAAAACAATAACGTTTTCTAAAAGATAAAAGTAAAAAAATCAATAATTCTGCAAAATAAATTTAAATTTTAAGAAAGTCACTCAATATAGGCATCGTACACACGTTGCCACACCGCATTACGTTCCATACGTATATTGTTGCCTATGGCCCGTTGCGAGTTGGACCTATCGGTATTTAATATTTTCGCGACTATTTTTACGGTGCGGCGAGTTTAACGTAAAAACAATAATATTAGAGACTCTTATTTTTTTGTGTGACAATTGACAATCGTTCCAGAAATCCATTAGGTACTTCAGTGCGGAAGGCGAAGAAAGCACGATAAGATCGATGGGAGACAACCTCTTACTGCCCGTGCAAGGTAAATTTTTTTGTAAAACTTGCAGAACACCTTAAAATTTTTAGCACGAGCCGCCACTGCCACACAGAATCTGGTAGATCCATCCTTCTTCCTGACAAGGACCACTGGTGAAGCCCATGGACTATTCGATGGTTCAATTACTCCTTGGCATTCCATATCTTGTATAATTTTCTTGGCTTCCTCACGTTTTGCCAGAGGTAACCTCCTTGGTCCTTGTCGAATTGGACTTGCATCGCTGGTATTTATTTTGTGCATTACAATATTGGTTCTTCCTTTCGTACCAGTTTCGGTTTCAAAGACGTCTTCATAATGTTTGATTAAATCCTTAACTTGGCTCTGTTCTTTCTTGCTCAATCCTTGACAGGCGGAGTCGATTATCTTGGACAATTTCTCAGAAACCTGCACGAATCCATTCTTCTTCGCCTCTGTATGATGAACGACGGCCGACACTGGTGAACACCACCCCAAAATAGTACCCTTCTTCAATGAAACAGGGTAATGGTTCACATTCATTACCCTTATCGGTACAGTCTTCTGAGTCTTAACCAGCATTTTGGCAACTACTATTCCTCGACCCACCTCGTCATCATCAGCCGTTGATTCCAACATTGTCACATTTCCGTCCAAATAATCACCTTCCATACACGCCGTCAAAAATGTCTCACTTCTTGCATCCAGAACAACATTCTCTGCAGTGATTACTTGTACATTCCCACAATCTTTCCCATGAAGAAACAATTCTTCATTATTTATTTTTAAAGTGCTTTCTTTCATGTTTAACTGGAAGCCGTAGGTGTTCATGATGTCTAATCTCAAGATTATCTGTTCTTCTATGTCGGCTACGAGAACACGATGTCGGATTGATGTTGGTCCTATGACAAAATTGACATCTACTTCACCTTCCACAGAAGCTGCTTCTCCAGTAGCTGTCCTTAGTCTCCATTTGCTAGAAAGTAATTCTTTATTCCTGGATATTAAATCGGGTCGTACAATGGTTTTCGTCGATCCAGTATCTAGCAAGCAAGCATAGGTTCTTCTTTGCATAATAGCATCCACATACAGGCAGTTAAATAACACTTTACACTTGTTTTATTTTTAAAAACAATATTTATTTTAAAATCAAATGTACAATGTTACAACGTTTGAATTCTTATTAATTTGCCAAGTTCTTATGACTGACAAACAAACTTGAATTAACATTATATGCATCTTAAACCTATAAAGAAATCTCGGTGACGCTGCTGACTAAGCTTTACAAAAGGAAGCAGCGTAATACCTTATCTTATATTCTAAGAATTGTTGTGCAGTGGAAAACTACTGCATATACAGGCAGTTTAATTATAATGTGTTTATATATATTTATGATATATTTTAATTATATAACTCAGGCCATTGATTTGATTTTGCAAGGATGCGATTTGGGCAGTCCTTGGGACTTTCGGATTCTCAGCGGATTCTTTCTTGGTCCTTTTATCACATTTATTCTGGATATGACCGTTTCTTCTACAATTCCCGCATGGCCGCGCACTTTTATTTGATTTGATCCGATTTAGGACTTGACTAACCACCTGCTCTCCATGAACTCCTCATTTTCCTGTTCGTCGACAGTGCAGACACGAGCATGGTTCCGAGAGGCTTGTTTCGCAGTCTCAAATTCAAGCGCGTGCGCCCAAGCATCGATCAAGGTTTTCGGTCTTGCCAACCTTAATGCTTGCTGCGTATCAATATCCCGGAGACCATCTATGAACGTCTGGACAGCTAGGTGTTCCATGAAATTATCTGGCGCCATCGGATATGCAAGTCGAACTAGACGAGCAATATCTGCCTCAAATTCCTGAAGATTCTCGCCTTTCTTCTGTGATCGATTCTTCAGTTGGGTATGGTATACTTGCTCCAAATGCGCATGGCCATATCTCATCTCCAAGCGTTTAATGAGTTGAGAATAATCTTTACGTTCCTCAGGAGGCAATGTCTGCAAAATATCACTAGCATCACCCCTCAATGCTATGACTAAAGCAGTCGCCTTCTCGGCAGAAGACCATGCGTTTGCTTCTGCGGCCGCTTCGAATTGCGTCAGGTAAGTTGCCCATGACGTCTTTCCATCAAAGGTTGGTGGCTTGATTCTGGTCTTTGAAATAGCCACAAGTTCTTCTTTTATTTCGATAGGCCGCGGTATGACTTCTTCGTTGACCTGCTTGAGATTAGAATGACCCGTGTAGCGGATAATTTCATCTCAATCATTATTGCCTCTAAAAGTCTAGAATGTTCTCCAATTTTCTCTTCTACAGCTATGAAAACCTCTTCTTTTAACGCTTCTGATTTTTCCGCTAATCGCTGTTCTAGAACTTTCTCCACTTGTTCCAGACTTTTTTCTAAGTTTCTAGAATTTTCTAGTAATTTCTTTTCCAGATTTTTCTCGAGAATTCTAGCGGTTTCTAGGTTTCTTTCTTCCATCTGTGCTTGTGAATCTATTAGACGCTGTTCCAAAGTTTGCGAATTGTCTATTAACCGTTGTTCCAAACTTTTCACACTGTCCAGATTCTTCTGTTCCATTTGTTCTAGAGTTTTTGCTAAGTTTCTAGGTTCTTCTGCTCCATTTGTTGCATTTGAGTTTGCGAATCTATTAGACGCTGTTCCATATTTTTCGCACTATCCAGATTCTTCTGTTCCATTTGTTCTAGAGTTTTCGCTAAGTTTCCAGAAGTTTCCAGGCTTTTCTGCTCCATTTGTTGCATTTGAGTTTGTGAATCTATTAGACGCTGTTCCAAGGTTTGCGAATTATCTATTAGTCTTTGTTCTAGAGTTTTCGCTAGGTTTCCAGAAGTTTCCAGGTTCTTCTGCTCCATTTCTTCTAGTTTCATAAACAGCGAATTCACGTCAGCATCTCCGCCTGGAACTTGAAAGACATAATTCTCTGGATCCTCGCCTTCTTGGATCAACACATTGCGAAGCCGTTGCTGGAGGATCGACTTTTTGCCAGTTGTATCCTCATCCCTCTCTTCTAATTCTCGTTTTAACTCGGACACTTTTAATTCCGCCAGTTTCATTCTGTTGGCCATCACGATATTTAAAATAACGTCTTTACGCACTGTATATTTATTTAAACGAATACTTAATTAACACTTAATTGTCTACTTAGTTTATTATTTATTAATTAGTCCACACCTGAATACCACTGTAATGTTTGTCTTTTCGGGTTCTTAAATAAAACTAACAATAACTTTAGACACACACTATATTAATGTTAAAACGTATAACAATATAAAACTAACTATTAGCAACAATAAGTACATTTATGTAACTATATTTATGTTTACTTCGCGAGACTTGGGTATTGAATGAATGTCCATCCCTTCTTCGACGCGGCTTTTATATTGTGGTGAATATGTTCTAGACGAAGGCAGAACGATTGAGAAAATGCTAGACGGTATGACGCGCTACGCGTTGTTGGATGAGTCATCACAATAAGATCCAATAAAATAACTGGGAAAAATAAAATAAACTGAGAATATTAATATATGATATAGTCTATTTTTAAAGTAGAGAGACGAATTTCTGAACGTACGCCTGGCCCAAAGTACATGAACGAAAATATTGAAAACAATTTGTACGCGGCAAAATTCAAATAATTTTTGCATTTGTGACACGCATATATTAAGTATAGACCTATGCAAAAATCAACAACAGGAATTTATCTAGGATGACAAGAGGAAAGAAATTAAGTAAATATTAGAAAGTGTAAATGGAGAATAGATAAGATACATAACATTTATTTATTATAATACAAAATATACATTAATAATACATTTATTGTAAACTTACTGATTCAGCAAAAATTACATTCAAATATGTATTTACAGAAATGCATATGTAATAAAAATATTTATCATAAACTTATGAGCTGCTCATAACTATTAGAAGTAAATTAATATATCTCTAAATTATGATGATGATATCGAACTACAATCAAAATCTTCACTGTCACTATCCTCTTCAACTCTAATGACGAATGGTTCTACTACTTCGTCAATTATTGCATCAAGATCTTGCATACGGGATTCTTCTTTTATAACATGGTTTATGCATTTTAGCCAAGTAGTAGCTGTTACATTTCCCAAGGCGTCAAGTAATAATTGTCTCACTTCAGATAATTTAAAGGTTTTGTTTTTGGCAGCCACTTCAATCTTTATTTGGGCCCAAACAAGCTCGATAGGGTTCAGTTCGCAGTGGTAAGGAGGTAATCGTAACACAGTTTTATTTTGTGATTTTGCTAGTTCATCAATAACATAGGAATTATAAATATTCTTATGAATTTTAACCAAGCTTAACAGTTCAGCTCTGACCATATCCTCATCATATTGTATTTCCTTACTTGTTAGCCAATTTTGAATATCCACCTTTCTCCATGATGATGATGGTGGCTTTTCTATTTTACGACTATGATATGATGCATTATCTATAGCTATAACAGCATTGTCAGGTAAATAGTTTAATATTCGAGAGAACCATTCTTCAAAAACTGGCATTCATTTCATCGTTGTAATCAGTGGTTTTCTTTCCTTCAAATAATAATAAGCCATCTTTTACAAAGCCATTACAACTTCCAATGTGCAACAAAATAAGACGACGTCCCTTTCCTGCTGGATTTTTTAATCCAGTTGTAAGTTGTAAGCCCTTCGATAAAGGCTTGTCTACGACTGTGAATACTTGTGTCAGTCCACACTTTCTGTACTGTATGACCCTCATTCACCCAAGTTTCATCCAAATAGAAAATTGATCTGTCCTGAGCTGTATATTGTGCAATATCTCTGAGATATTGTCGCCTCCATCTTACAATGTCATCTCTTTCGGTCAAAATACTATTTCTGCTCCTTTTTAAGTATCTAGAGGACATAGCACAATTATATACATGTATTTCTATATAATAAATATTTCTTACTTAAAATTCATTTGCTTTATTAGCAAATACAATGTTGATCGACTCATGTATGGCAAATCTTCGTCATTTCTTACTTGCACCAGCACCTTATCTAATGTCGGAGGTTCATTTTGTCGAAACATATTGTGAACTATTCGGCGTATAGCAGTTTTCACAGTCTCATCAAAGGATTTCAGTAAAGAAGGCCTACCACTAATCTTTTTAGGATCTGCACATTTTCCAGAGGCTTTATACTCCTTAACCACCCGATACACTGTTGCTCTTGAAATTCCTGTAAGCATACTCTGTAAAATATAGATCATATGTAATAAATTGTATTCACTTGCCTACTACGTCAGAAATTTGTTTTATCATGTCAAGTTTCTTGATATTGGGTGTATCGGCTATAATTTTCTTGTAAGCATTGATCAGGGTCTGCTTTTCGGTACTACGCAAATGATTCGTATTTTCACGCTTTTTCGGAGGAGAACAAGCATGTTCACGGCCAGCAGCACTTGTACTTGGTTGTGCATCCATATTGGAGACCAACTATAAAACTCTTTTAATTGTATTTATTTCAATATATTGCTTATAAATTACTTACGAGTGTATCTGATAACTATTACTGTCGAACTCCGAAAAGAACTGGTAAAGTATATAATGAAATAATAAAAACAAGGCTTAATTATAAACAATGTCAGTTGATCAGAATCTGAGCAAGATTTGTACGGTGTCATTTGGCCTTGCTTTCAACCAATGAGATTTCACTGTCAAAGTGGTCTGTTCAGAAATTCGTCTCTCTACTTTAAAAATAGAGTATAGAATAGTTTAGGAGAAAAGGATAGAAGAAACACATGTGTGTCAGTTTTGAACAGGGGTAATATAATTTCAGTTCCTTAAAACTGAGTGTATACGTAGCCTTATAAAGTGTTTAGCGATTCTTTGTGATGATTCTTAAAATTGTCATAATCCTGTAAATGGTTTCTGTTGGATTAATACCAAAAATTAAAAAACGCATTTAATACAAATTGATAGTCGTATATATTAAAACACATTAAAAAAATATAGAGTACAATAAAATAAAAATACAAATACAATACAAAATAAAATTAGGAAATCTCCAGCGTTTTTAATATGGTATCTATGGCGTGCAGTCGGTCTTTAAAGGTTCGTGGTTTGTGTTTGTAATCCAAACCCCATTCTGGCTGAAGTGACGGCATTCGTAAATTACCATCGACACCTTTCTTTTTAAACGTTGGAGACATTTCGTTCTTTCTGCTACACAACTGTTTAATTTTTGCGAGTTTCTGCAACAAACCTGGAATACTTCTAATAATAATAATAATAATCTTTTTGCGTCTAGTTTCTTGTGCTAAATGCCAAATTAAAGTGCAAAGGCGAACGAACAAAGGATAGTCTTTGTCACACCAGAGTATCATAACTGTGAACATTTTATCGATATATTCCGGAAACCAGCAATTACCAATTATCGATGAATATTTGCAGAAATTGATGAGTATATTGGTTGCAGCAGTAGCAGCAAACATTTCAGGTCGACTTTGATTACACGTATGAATTATTTTATATAATTCTTGAGGAAGCCATTGGCTCAAATCTTTACAGCTTTGTTCAAATAATCTGGTTTCGTAGTCTGCAATAAACGAATATAATTAGTGTTGTTTCTAATACCACAAATAAAAACCTAAAATAAATAATTTGTCAAATAATAATAAAATGATTTCAAAGTATTCGCATTTGTCATCAATACACATTTGTAATGGGTGATTCATTTGGAGGTACTTTTTAGGTGGGGATTTAATGGCTGAGCGCGCATGCGACGCGTCAGCGGACTGCGCATTCTGGTTCAGTACTATTTGACATTACGTAATGGAAAGACTTAGCCCGGCACAGCGTCTACAAATAGTACAGCTTTATTACGAAAATGGGCGTTCTACAAGGAATGTGTATCGTGCGCTTAGAGCAACATATGGGCCACATAATCGGCCTACCGAACGCACAATTCGCTATACCATCAATAAGTTTGAAACTCAATTTACAATAATGGATAATACGCGACCACATAGACCTCATCTAGCACGTAGAGAAGGAAATATAGCGGCGGTAGCAGCGAGTGTACGCGAAGACCGGGAAGAATCAATTCGTCGCCGTTCTCAACAGCTTGGTTTGTCGTATGCAACAACTTGGCGTATTTTACGAAAGGATCTTGGTTTAAAAGCATACAAAATTCAACTAGTGCAAGAACTAAAGGCGACCGACCTTCCGAATCGTTTCCGTTTCAGCCGTTAGACTCTTGATAAACTTGCAGAAGATCCACTGTTTTCGACAAAAATTTTGTTCTCCGATGAGGCCCATTTCTGGCTTAAAGGGTACGTGAATAAGCAAAATGCCCGTATTTGGGGTGATGAGCAACCTGAAAAGATTGAAGTGCTACCATTACATCCAGACAAAACAACTGTTTGGTGCGGATTATGGGCCGGTGGAATAATTGGTCCATATTTCTTCAAAACAGAAGCCGGCCGGAATGTGACTGTGAATGGCGACCGTTATCGCGCCTTGATAAGGGACTATTTGCTGCCTGAACTTGACTATATTCAAATCTGAATTTTTGCTAAATATGGCATCAACTTTTTGTCTCAGCTTGTTTCCAAATTCAGAAGGCATACTTTTCATTCGATCGATAACGGTTTCTAAAGTTAATTATCGCCTCTTTTAGGTTAATATCTTTTGATTGATTTTGCATGTAAGTAATCGTATCTGTAAGACACTGGAAATTAGCTTTAATAAAGTTTAGCTGGTTTTGTAAATTTTTAATTTGTATCAGGTGTTTACAATTAGAAATGCTTTGCGTATCATCTTGAAGATGAAAAAGAAAGTTTTTTAATTCATCCAACTGTTGTGAATAGAAAAATGCTGCTTCTAGCCATGTTCCCCATCTAGTTAATACAAGAACTGGGGGTAAAGGCAAATTTGGAAGTATTTCTCTATATAATGCCACTTGTGAAGGTGCTTCGAGAAATCTTTTTAAATGTTGAAACTAACTTATATACATTTGAAAAATGACCCCTGATATATGCATATACTCTGCGTAGTGCATATGCTGCACAGATAACGTGTAGCATATTGTTAATAACTTCCCTGTTTTTAACATATAAGCTGCCGCATCAGTCAAAAATAATAGTATCTTGCCTTTATAGTTGTTATCCGATGACAGAATACTAGCTTTGTTCAAAGAAGCGTTGGCATTCGTTGGAAACTATCCGACGCAAGCGCATTAGAATTTATGCGTTCAAAGAAGCACAAATTTGCAACTGTGATAAATTTTTTGGTTGTTCATAGAAAGCAATTGCATGATTGGAAATCGGTTGGCAACGGTTAGAATAATTTCTGATTTTAATGCAAATTTTTAGTCACAGAAATGGGCATGTAAATTAGAAAAATACCGTGCAGCCGTTGCTGATTATTTTTGGCGTATTTGGCTTGTTGTGGTTAGGTAAAGTAGTTGGTAACTTATTATTAGTGACTCCTTATATACCTGCTTATTAACTTTTTATTTTATATTTATAAAATAATTGAAATGGAAGGTAAATAAATTAACTAAAGAAAGCAACTTTAATAGCGTCACTTGAGTTACTACTTTCAGTATCTGACATCTGCAATAAATATACTTTTACATTCTTCATTCTTCTGTATAATGTAATATAGAAATTCTTACCGTTCGTAAAAGTTTGGTGTATGCAGAAACAATTTTCATTGAAACAATTTCATTTCATGATATTAATTGTCAAATATAAATATCTAAAGCGACACCTAAGGATCAATTTGAAACTAGGGCAAAGAATATTCACAGAAGAAAAAGAAGCAGTTTAATTTGCAATCAGTTGCGAACCAAGCATGCCGCATTAATTTACAATCTCAAACCATTGCAAATTCATTCCTTAAACAAAGCTATTATGAATACATTGATTAATTACTTCTGCAACTGTTTCACCATTTACAACTGGCAATATTTTAGTTGCAATTAAGTATGGTTGGTATGAAGTTGTCGGATGAAGAATACCAACAACAACATTTAACACATATCGTCCCATTACATCCGTTGTTTCGTCTGCACTTACCCAAAGATAATGACCATCTGGTCATTATCTTTGGGGGTTCGTATTTTTTCAATAGTTCTCAAATGACATTTTGATAAGTGGTATTTTCGTAAAGTAGATTCATCTGGTATATGACGATCAGTACATTTTGTAAGAAACCTCGTAAGGACTGGATTGCTAAGCTTTTTTTAATGGGATATTGGCCGTCATGAAAGCTTACCCTTATAGAAGAGAATAAAAAATATACTATCGCAAGAACAATAAATACATATATGTATATGCATGTACAACAGAATGTAAACATGAGAATACACTTTGGAAATTAGCGGATATAATTTTTTAAGCGATTATTTCAACGACGTCTAACGAAATAATATATAAATGTATATTCCGTCTAACACGCCACTGTTGAATTGAATTTATGAATGAATAGACACCATGTATATCACAATGGAAAGAAAATTATACATATATTACATGGAATGTCACAATGGAAAGAAATTTATACATATATTAATATAGTTTAAATAACGAGCCATCGAAAAAATTCATAATTGGAGTAGACTGTGAAATTGGGTTGGTACTTTAGGAACTTCCACATAATGACATTTATTATTCGACATTGAAACTATAAGTTTGTGTCAAATTTTTCAAAACTCTTATTAAGAAAATTAATTGTGTTTGGCTGTAAATGGACAACATTTTCAACAACTTCTGCAGCTATATGTAAATTTCGATTATGATTTCGATATTAAATAAATTATTTGTTTTCTTTTTTGTTGTAGTATCATTTCAATGCCATAACCTTTTTTTACAATGAAACCAAATGAAACTGTCAAGCATCAAGTAATGTGTCATTATGTGGAAGTGGCTAAAGTACCAACCCAATTTCACAGTCTACTCCAATAATGAATTTTTTCGATGGCTCGTTACTATTATTTATATAAAATGGTTTTTACATATTAGACGTAAAGAAATCTATTTTAATAGAAGGCACTATGTATTAAATTCTGTTTTATTAGTATTTTAAATTTGTTTAATGGCAAATATGGCAAATGACTCCGCTATTGTCAATTCCTCAGTTGTAGGAGCACTGAACACTAGGGTGGTATCATTCGCAAACATGAGTGTTTTACACATATGAAGACTTGCGCATAAATCATTGACATACATCAGAAATAATATTGGTCCTAACTTGGAACCTTGCAGAACTCCATACTTGACCAATTGTTCTCTAGAAGAACTGCTTTGTATCATTACTACTTGTTTTCTTTCTGAAAGATACGATTGGAATAATTTCAAAGGTTGTCCCCTGATGCCGTAGTATTGTAATTTTTGTAGTAATATCTCATGACGAACACAGGCAAAAGCCTTAGATAAATCCAGTAATATTGCAAATATTTTCTGATACATGTCGAAACCACTTAGGACGCTATCAACTAGTTCACAGATAGCTTGGATTGTGGATTTATTTTTTAGATAACCATATTGCTGATCACAAAAGAGAGCAGCGTTGTTGAAGTAATCCAGCAATCTGGTCTTTAATAAATCCTCGTACACCTTCGACATAACAGGCAGAATAGATATTGTGTGTAGATGTGTCAATATGTGTGTATTGCAATCAATATGGCGTCCTAATTGCTGTACTTTGTTAGATATAGTGACTTTATAGAAAATGTAATCGTAGTGCCATCTAACCAGGAGTGTCCAAACTGCGGGAAGGCACCATTTAAGTTTCAAACCCACATCTTGGTTCATGTTCGTAATTCGGCGATCTTCTAGAAGATGGCGCCACATATTTGGAATTATTACAAATTTTAATTTTTAAATGATCAAAAACTTGATTTATAGCACATCAAATTGTTCGTCTCAATGTGTAGATTACGAATCCCTAATCATGAATGCTGGTCCTTTTGTCCTTCACGAGTTATCCGGGTTCAAATTTCGTTCAAATCGGACTTTCAGGATTTTATTTCTGCCAAACCGTACGATTTACGCGCTTGTGCTTTTAATATGTGACTCACACATCCTTCCTTTAGTATTTCAAAAATTCTGGGCTATGATTTGATATGTTCTCCAAACCGACCAAAAATCGAAAATTTCCAAAGGGTACCTTAGTTCGAATTTCAAAAAAAAAATCGATTTCTTTCTAATTTGGTATACTTACGTACTTTTGCTTCCTAAAAACGATACTGCCATTTAAATAGCGGTAAAACTCATAATCTACCCTAAAAAATTAATTTAGAAAATGTAATCGTGGCGCCATCTAACCAGCAGTGTCCGAACTGCGGGAAGGCACAATTCAAGTTTCAAACCCACATCTTGGTTCATGTCCGTAGTTCGGCGCTTTTCCAGAAGATGGCGCCACATATTTGGAATTATTTCAACTTTTAATTTTTAAATAATGAAAAACTTGATTTATAGCACATCAAATTGCTCGTCTCAATGTGTAGATTACGAATCCCTAATCAAAAATGCGGGTCCTTTTGTCCTTCACGAGTTATCCGGCTTCAAAATTCGTTCAAATCGGACTTTCAGGATTTTATTTCTACAAAACCGCACGATTTACGCGCTTGTGCTTTTAATATGTGACTCACACATCCTTCCTTTAGTATTTAAAAAATTCTGGGCTATGATTTGATATGTTCTCCAAACCGACCAAAAATCGAAAATTTCAAAAGGGGTTAGTTCCTTAGTTCGAATTTCAAAAAAAAAATCGATTTCTTTCTAATTTGGTATACTTACGTACTTTTGCTTCCTAAAAACGATACTGCCATTTAAATAGCGGTAAATCTCATAATTTACCCTCCAAAATTAATTTAGAAAATGTAATCGTGGCGCCATCTAACCAGCAGTGTCCAAACTGCGGGAAGGCACCATTTAAGTTTCAAACCCACATCTTAGTTCATGTCCGTAAGTCGGCGATTTTCCAGAAGACGGCGCCACATAATTGGAATTATTACAAATTTTAATTTTTAAATAATCAAAAACTTGATTTATAGCACATCAAATGTTCGTCTCAATGTGTAGATTATGAATCCCTTATCAAAAATGCTGGTCCTTTTGTCTTTCACGAGTTATCCGGCTTCATATTTCGTTCAAATCGGACTTTCAGGATTTTATTTCTACAAAACCGTACGATTTACGCGCTTGTGCTTTTAATATGTGTCTCACACATCCTTCCTATAGTATTTAAAAAATTCTGGGCTATGTTTTGATATGTTCTCCAAACCAACCAAAAATCGAAAATTTCCAAAGGGGTTACCTTAGTTCGAATTTAAAAAAAAAAATCGATTTCTTTCTAATTTGGTATACTTACGTACTTTTGCTTCCTAAAAACGATACTGCCATTTAAATAGCGGTAAAACTCATAATTTACCCTCCAAAATTAATTTAGAAAATGTAATCGTGGCGCCATCTAACTAGCAGTGTCCGAACTGCGGGAAGACGGCATTAAAGTTTCAAACCCACATCTTAGTTCATGTCCGTAGTTCGGCGATTTTCTAGAAGATGGTGCCACATATTTGGAATTATTTCAACTTTTAATTTTTAAATAATCAAAAACTTGATTTATAGCACATCAAATTGCTCGTCTCAATGTGTAGATTACGAATCCCTAATCAAGAATGCTGGTCCTTTTGTCCTTCACGAGTTATCCGGCTTCAAAGTTCGTTCAAATAGGACTTTCAGGATTTTATTTCTACAAAACCGTACGATTTACGCGCTTGTGCTTTTAATATGTGACTCACACATCCTTCCTTTAGTATTTAAAAAATTCTGGGCTATGATTTGATATGTTCTCCAAACCGACCAAAAATCGAAAATTTCAAAAGGGGTTTGTTCCTTAGTTCGAATTTAAAAAAAAAATCGATTTCTTTCTAATTTGGTATACTTACGTACTTTTGCTTCCTAAAAACGATACTGCCATTTAAATAGCGGTAAAACTCATAATTTACCCTCCAAAATTAATTTAGAAAATGTAATCGTGGCGCCATCTAACCAGCAGTGTCCGAACTGCGGGAGGCACTATTCAAGTTTCAAACCCACATCTTGGTTCATGTCCGTAGTTCGGCGCTTTTCTTGAAGATGGCGCCACATATTTGGAATTATTTCAAATTTTAATTTTTAAATAATCAAAATCTTGATTTATAGCACATCAAATTGCTCGTCTCAATGTGTAGATTACGAATCCCTAATCAAAAATGCTAGTCCTTTTGTCCTTCACGAGTTATTCGGCTTCAAAGTTTGTTCAAATCAGACTTTCAGGATTTTATTTCTACAAAACCGTACAATTTATGGGCTTGTGTTTTTAATATGTGACTCACACATCCTTCCTATAGTATTTAAAAAATTCTGGGCTATGATTTGATATGTTCTCCAAACCGACCAAAAATCGAAAGTTTCCACCTGTTCGAATTTCAAAGAAAAAATCGATTTCTTTCTAATTTGGTATACTTACGTACTTTTGCCTCCTAAAGACGATACTGCCATTTAAATTGCGGTAAAACTCGTATTGAATTTTGAGAAAAAAACGTGGGTTGTCGTACGGCAAATTGAAACATTCCCCTGTTGGATTCATTTTCTTGGTAGTCGAATTAGCATATGAAAAATTCAACACCACCATTTGAGAGTTCAAGAAACCGATCAAGAATCGAAAATTTACTGTAGATTTATTGTTGGAATTTGAAAATATATACATACATACATATACAGGTAAAATGCCTTTGAGTGTCAAATTTACTCAAATAATATAATTTCACTGTTAATAAAAACAGAATTACAGTTAATGCATTAAATAAAAAGTTTCTAAACGGTATTTATTTCCCCATCAAACATGATAAAATATTTACAGATTAGCTATACAATGCAAAATATGAAAATGCACTTAAATTAACAATTAACAAATTGGAAATAATTCGTAATATGTGGTGCCATTTTCTAGACAATAGCTGAACTAAATACTAGGACTAAAGCATAGGTTTAAAACTAAGATTGTCACTATTAGCAGTTGCCACTGTTAATTAGATGGCACAATACTCAAATAAGTAATTTATTTAAGTAATTTTTAAAAATTAATAGTAATTTGTTCTTATAATTGACTATTATTTTTCACGAATTAAGTAAAAGTTAGAATAATTTATTTTTCAAATATATTTACAAAGGCGTAATGTGGTATGAATGCAAAAACAGCATAGATATTTGTTATGCTCACCACTTAAATTGCATAATAATGAAGTATGTAGTTTGTTTAAATTGATAATATCGCTTTTTCTTTGATGCTAAAAATATTAGTTTTGTGTATTGATTTAAATAAGCGAATGTTAAGGAACATAGAAATGATCGAATACCGTTGATGTGATTGTAAGTACGTGTAAATTAAGTTGCCCAATTTGACCATTACTGATTTGACTGACACTCTTCGTGACAGTAATAGGTGACAGAATTTCAAACAGGCGGCCTTTTCCGAAGTTGGATTTTTCGCTTAAGGCACGGACAATCAATCATACTGGAGAGTAAAAACATTTCTTAAATCGCCTCGTGAGCTCTGATAGAATTGAATGCCCAGGTCTCCAGATTTAATTCCACTAGACTTTTTCTTGTGTAGTTACCTAAATCAGACTGTACCATGTGTGTATACGGTATACGGTACACACATGAACATAACAGGACTCGTACCTTAGGAAAACTTTTGAAGATTGGTTTTAATAAAAGTCTTTCTTTATAAACAATATTTTATTTTTCAAAAGATTGATAGAGAAATAGACTTTTAAAGGCAATATAAAACGCAAGAATTTTTTCTTAAATAAGTTAATATTAAATAAATAAATAAATAATTAATTGGCTTTCTATTTTTTTAATCTTATATATAAACGAATCTTGCATTAGTAATGCACTGTTAATAATATTGATAGGCTTAGCAAAAAATAGCCATACAACCAACATCTTGGTGGCTTTACACGGTCAAATAAATTAATGAATTTTGTGACCTTGAATTTATTGAAACGTGTAATACACAAAATTGTCGTGAATTTCTTGACGACAATAAATTCACGAAGTAGAACCAGCTCTCATTTTTTGGGGAATTATGGTTACATTTTGGTTTTAAAGTTATTGTCAACTTTGGATGTAATGTAATAGTTCTATTATCATAAGAAATAGAGGTTATATAGGTATTCATGGCTATCTGTATAAAACAGACAATAGATCAAGTGAAGATAGTAAAGGCTTATAATAATTAGCCATCATTTTCACTGTACAAAAATCAACATACGTTTGACATAACCTACTCAACTTATGAATACAAACACAAATAGATTGGTAGCAAAAAGAGGTCACTATTTTATGGTTGGCATTACACTTCAATAAAATATTTGATCGTGTAATACAAGGATGCATTTTCAATAAATTCATGAACTTCTTCATGAATTTCTTCGTCAATAAATTCATGAATTTCTTTGACCGCGTAAAGCCGCCTTTAATAAAACTTATGAAGCCATGATCAGAACAAAAATTAACACATTTATCAGAGTTGAACGGAAATACATTTACTATGAAACGATGCATTCATTGTTTATTTCATTGTGGTAAACAATTAAAAATAGATTTGCAATAACCATTGGCAAGAATATAAATTACACCTTTTTCACATTAAAATCAATAAACTATTGTCGATTGTTGCCTTATACAAATATCACAATTAAAGATATTAAACTTATTATAGCTAATGGGCAGAGACTTATACTTCCGCCAGCTGTTTGTAGGGTGAATTTGTTCCTGTTGTTTTTACGTTGCATATTATCTGAAAAGAAAATATGACACAAGAGTAAAAATAAATAGAAAAGTAAAACCAATTTAACACAACTGCTAGAGTCTCTTATAAATGAGGGATTAAAAAACTAATCTTGGGAAAATGTAATAATCTAATTACACATTAGCAAAAATAAATAAATTAACTATAAATAATGATAAGAAAATAACCTACATAGTCTTTATGGAGTAGTGATAATCTTTGTGTTAAATACAGACTGAGGCAATAAATTTGCGGACACGTTGAATTTCCCGATGTTTTTTTGTTATCTTAGGTTGGTCAAAGTGACTGTAAATCTTCGAAAAACATATTTCGGCATATTGCATAAGTTGACTCGTGTTTGGCGTCGTTATAAATAAAAATTTATTCAGATTTTCATTCAGTTTCTCCAAATTTTTTTTGCTAGATTTTATTAGAACTGTTTTTTTTCAAAACAAGCAGGGGAGTTGTGACGAAAAAAAGGTAAAAATTCAGAATAAAACATTAGAGGTTATATAGTACTTCCTTATTGTCCTTTTATTTGTTAAATACAACATGCCTTTATCCGAGGAGCAAAAAGCTTTAATTTTAAAGCTCATTATCGAAGTGGTGTGCGTAAGACCATGGTCATACGCGATACAATCATGTATTTGACAGTTTGAAGAAGCATTTCCTGATTTACATGTTTCATATAAAATGTTTTTCCAGCACAAGAATCGAATTGTTTTGCACTTTGAATATAATAATTGTTCTTGCAAAAAGAAATCAACCGGTCGACCAAAAGCTCTTGTTCATTGAGACGCTTATGCGTTTACGACAGGTTGGCCAATTTAAAAGAATTAAAAACTGGTGGGAAATTCGACTTGTCCTTATTATTATTCGCTCACCTTGTAAAAAGTAGGTACATATTTAAGTATGTATAATTTGAGAATGAAACAGAAAATTACCTAATAATGCACTTTGGTTTTCTGATGTATTTTTCGTGTTTTCAACTGACCAATACGTCTGATTAATCTGATTAATAGCATTTTCATTACTATTGGTATCGTTACCAACACACGGGACTGTCAATTGTTTTTGTTTGGTTAACTTCATGCCGGAAACCAGAGCATCCATATTCCTCTGGCAATGTTCGCCCGCTTCCTTGATAATTATGTAGTCTTCTTTATCTGACACTATCGAGCCAACAAAGCACTCGAAGGTTCCCTCTGCTATTTTGTCGTGTCGTTTGGTGTAAGTGTACAAAAGGTCGTTCTCTTTCCAGTGACCCAGACACCTATATTCTCGCTCCTCGTACACTTGCATTGTACTACAGTTGAAGACTTTATAGTACATTAGGTCCGGGGTCACACAATCCGAGGAAAGATTACTACAGAACGATTTGGCATCGGGTATATTACCTTTGAATATACCAGATATTGGACATTTTATTTGCGAAACGGACAGTTTCCCTGCATTAGAAAATCGAATAAATACAATTTATTGAAATTAAAATACGAATGTGGATGTATATATATACGTGATTGAGTGATCCATTTGTCTGGCATATTGCTCGGATCGCATAAATGTTCTGTTCTGTACTTGCTAGAACTGCCGCCCATTTGGAACTCGAAGACGTTATCATTCCTTTGCTGAATCCACAAACAATTATAGCGTTTTTGGTTGCTGAAATCACACGTAATATAGAACAGGTACTAATCGCTCGTCAATTTACGTAAATTTGATCGAATATGGAATATCGAATATTGATCGACATAAAACAGTGTAGTTATCGTAACACGAACGTAACGTTAAATTATTTTTTCCAATTTAAACATAGACGAATATCGAAATATTATTCTGCCCTTTGTATGCTTCTGTCTTCAATTCAACAGAAGACAGAAGCACACAAAGTGTTATGTGTACGTACATCAATATCAGTATCATCAATTAAGTCGGCCATTAAATATATATGTATAGCAAGCGCCAAATAAGATGGCGAGCGGTGGGAGTGAATTCGCGCAGCATTGGAAACAGTGAGAAACTTTGTAATTGGTTTTACATAAAGTTACAAGTAACTGGGTAATGGGGCATGCGCGTTTTTAAAAACGAATAAGCCGCATCCTCACCGCTCGCCAACTTATGTGGCGCTTGCTATATGTAAGTACATACATATTAGGGTATAAGTGAAAACATTTAGAGAATAACACATTCGTTATAATACGCTGTGAACAAATTAGGGTTGGTCGAGTTCATTATATCTAATTTGATCCAGTTTAAGGGTGTTTGCATAACAGTTACGTGCCGCTTACGATTATACCTTACATTGGTGTTTACGTTTTTTAACTCCAAATTTAAAAACAATTTGTTACTTTTTTATACCCACATATATACTGGTCTTAACATACATGTAGAGACCTGACACGAGAGGTTGATGACTCATCGCCCACGAGCGTACTATTGAACATTTGTATTTTTAAAATTTTTAATTTTATTTATATAATTATACTTATAATAATGAAACGGGTAATATATACGGCTGCAAAATACGAAATACATTTTTATTTGTTCATTTTGTAGTTCAAGTTGAGTAAAGGAGTATTAATATTTACTAGCAATACTTTCTCAAGGTTCTCTTCTGTAAAATTTGTTCTCTTTGAATAAAATACATCCTTGCAAATAGAAAACGTCCTTTCTACATCGCAACTGGTTATAGGTGCATACTGGAAATATTCTTTTATTTCCGCGTATTTTGCAGTTAGATGTTGTGGCATTGTCCCCATACACAATTGCCGCAATGTTATTAAATCTGGATTTCTATTAAACACTGCGTGTAACTTTTACCGAAGGCCACATCCGAAGTCACTTGGTATACTTTTCAAATTATTAATAGCCACATCTAATGATGTTAAACCATCATTTAATTTGAGATTTCGATTTTCAAAATAAGTGATTAGTTTTGGCAAATTTCCAAAGTGTTCCTGAAGAAAGCACAACTGATTTTTTAAATGTGGAATTTGTATTAGTTCCTTGCACTCAGAAATACTCCGAGCATCGTCATTTAAACATGCAACGAAATTTTGTAAACTATCGAAATTCTCTGCATAAAAACTAGTAGCTTCCAACCATGTTCCCCACCTAGTTATTACTGGAGAGGAAGACAGTGACAAAGATGGCAGTTTTTCCCTGTAAAGAGCTACTCCCAATGGTGCTTTTCTGAAAACTTTTTTAAAAGCGGATACAAGTCTATCAACTTCTGGAAAGGTGTCTCTGATATATTCACAGATTCTGTGGAGAGCATGTGCTACACAAGTAATATGCAACATATTAGGATATATTTCCTTTAATAGTCTGCCTGTTTTTAACATGTCACTTACAAATAAAAGTACTTTTTCTTTGTACCTGTCGTCCGAATGAAGTATTTTTTGAATATTCTCGTTAATGGTTATAGCAACTCTTTCCGCATCAACTGTATTTATAACTTTTGTTGCTATTACATATGTGTTATACAATATATACCATATACATATAACGGGTGTTCAGAAACATTCGAAGTCAAGTGGGCTCTGAACAAAAAATCGTATATCTTTACTTAAGTACATTTGCGTGTATGATAACCTATAAAATTGTATTAAGTAAATGTATCAATCTATATCAGACATGACTTCATATTTTCAAGGACTACTTTGACTTCGAATGTTTCTGAACACCCGTTACAATATTTACCATACAGCGCCCTAATATATCGACAATTTCGTCGGCACTTATCCAGAGGTAATGATTTGAAAGATGGCTTCTAATGCGTTCTACTGCTTTCGTGTAGCACTTAGAAACATAATATTTGCGTAAGGTGGATTCATCAGGAACATTTTGACCAGTACATTTTTGGAGAAATATTTTTAAAGTGGGATTGTTAAGTTTATTTAATGGAATATTAGCCGTCATAAAAGTTTCACAGAGTTCTTCGTTAAAATTGTCAGATTCCAACGGGTTTCAATTTCTGTGCATGTGTTTGCGATGCTAAGTGACGTTGTACTTGCGATTTCATGGAATTTTTTAACGATATTTTACAGATTTTGCAATCAATTTCGGAATCACTGACAATCGACATACTATCAGTATGACCGTCAATGCGTAAGTTACTGAAACTGAACGAAATTCAATGCACACCTACGTCGATATAATTGGGAGAATTAGATTCAATCAAGCGATATTAAACAGGAACTATCACAAAAATTACGATGTACATAATTCACAGCTAAAACTATGAAAACAAGAAACACAGCACTTTATTTATCTTACGAAATATAATCTAAATAGACTAAATTATTAAAACTTCACACGCTTCTATCTACGCCCATGAAAACAGAAATTTAACCGTAAATATCCAACAAAAAACGTCGCAATTCTCGATGAAAACAGATGTGCGCGCTAGCCAGATCAATAGTGCGTTCAATAACTGCGTGATGTACTTACAGATGTTGTAGACTATTTATATCGTCCGTCGTAATGACGACATGTTTTCAACCCGATGTGTCCGGTCTCTGCATACATGTTTTACACTGTTATTGTTTTTATTGCAAATGTATTGTAATATTACTTGGCAAAAATAAAATTTTCTAAATAATTTCATCTTACAGATGTTAACTTGTATTAATTATGTATAGCATACTCGTATAATCTCTAGACAACATGAAATATTTATATGTATCTTTATTGTAGCTTGGAATAAGCCAATATCTATTTCAAATTATAATAAATTTGATTTGATAAATGTAAAATAAACTTTAACTGCTACGCTGAGTTCAAAATAATTCTCTAAAATAAGAAAGCTTATGAAGCGAAAAATTTATTGAGTTAATTTTATTTAAATTATACTAGCACCAATATTCATAACGAGGTACCTAGATTTAAAGATTCACATTAATACTTGTGTAAATAATAATTTGCTTCCCCGATATAAATTAAATTCATTAGAAATATTGTTAGTTCTTTTAAGAAAAAACATAATTTTCACGATTATAAAGTTTTTCAAAAATCACCTTTGCTCTCGAAATCACCTACGCCCCTGGCACTTTTTGTTCGCGCTGTTTTGTGATGACGTATGTGCTATTCTCTAAATGTTTTCACTTACATTCTACTTCGTTCTAAATTTTATCGAAAAGTTTAATTATCTCGTCGTCTGCATAAGCACATTCCGTTTGAAAAATATTCAACATTTTACATGGGCAGAAATACAAACTATATTTTTTTACTTAAATACGTATACGTAAAATATAAATGAAGGATGTATTGTATATGTAATTATAAACGATTATTACCAGTGCGTCCTGCTATAAACAATGTATTTCTCGTTGTTAATCCTGAACAGACATTTTAAGTCGTACGTAATGAACTCATTCTGGTCCTTGAAGAGAAATTTATTGTTGTCGACGTTCACCCGTTCCCATTCACTCTGTAACCAATCAGGAAATCTGAAAGAAAAGCATAAAAACAGTAAAGGTATATCAACTTGAAACATCCGTTTTAATTGTTACCTGCAATCCGCTACTTCTATTTCGTCCGACCATTTAGTCTCCTCTTTATATGCGATAGGTGTTAACGACAATGTTTCATAACCCATTGTGGCACTTTGCAGTTCAACGTCGCAGGTACTATCTTTACTTAATGCGATATGAATGATACCCGTCCCCATATCCTGCTTATATATCTTTAAAGATGGCAAACAATAATAATAATAATAAAAATAACGAAAGAAATAATGGTCTACATAAACGAGGTGTTTAAAAACCTCAAATCAAATGTCTAAATAACTTGAAGCAAGATATTTTTAGAAGAAAATTGAAATTCCTAGCAAATTGCAGTGAACTCTTAAAAGAGTAACGAACAAACTAGGCTGAGTAGTGAAATAGAAAAAATAGTTAAAGATTCGGAAGATTCCCGTTTATACAACCATTATTTAAAGGAAAAACAAATATTATTTATACGAGATCAATCTCGTATAAATAATACAAACACATTGCAATTATTCAATGGCTTTTCGATCTGTATTTACATATTTATACGTATTTGAAACAGCACAGAACTATGTACTATGTACATAGTTCTATTACCTTCATTCAGGTAAGTTTTGAGCAAAAATGCGTGTGAAATTATTATTTAACATTTCCAATGATTTTCGTTAAATCACTTTGCGTGATTTTAGCGATGATATTGAATGATATTTGAACATTTGAAATCAGTACATTTCTTTGCGAGCATTTCCAATAAAGAGAAATTTTGAAAAGATTTATTAACGTTTTTTATTACGAAAAATTACAGTCAAATAATCATAGAATACAGAATGTGAATACAACTTACTGCACAACGATAAGTAGGTTTCTTGCGGGTGTCTTCTAGGGCAAGGTATTTTTGACCATTGAGGCCCTTCCATTGGCCAATACATGAAAGTTGGAAACCTAGGAATAAAAGCGTAGAGCGTATTCTTGCAAGTAAATAGTCGCTATATTAAGAATGTCCTACCATAATCTGCGCTTGGACATTTGTGAAAATCCAAACTCATAAGTGCTCCGGACTGGCAGGTATTCAACGTAGCATTATTCATCATACAGCTCGATTTACTTGGATTTACGGAATTATAAGTAACGGTGTAATTGTCATCGAGAGGACAAAATTCTTTTAATGCTGGATATCCAGATAATTCAGCCATTTCTAAAGAAAAATATTTACATATACGTGCGAGATACATACATAATACTAAATATTTTAATATTTTGGGTATTTAAATATTCTTAAAATACTTACTGAAAAGAATGATTTCGTCCATATTTTTTGCGATTTCTGTCGGGCACGATAGGATTGCATCGTTTTCACTGATATAACATTGAGAAAAATTCGTGGAACGCACTTGAAGGACGTTTTTCGATTTTAGGTTTAACGTTAGGCATCTCAGGCAGGAATTGTCATCGTTGCTATAAAAGACGTACCTATCTTAAAATGCTCATTTATTCTATTAATTCTCTTCAAATATTCTACGTATAACAGTTAATTTTAAATAAATGCAGCTCTTTTCAGAGCTCTTTGAACTCGTTTTTGTTATTGAGGCGATGAATAGTCACTTGTTTCCATTTTCTTATATCCTTCATAATCTTTCTCCATCCGATTACTCCCCATTGTCTTAATATCCCCATCGAATTTTTCTTATTTACACGTTCATACCAAATTATTCTTAACCTTAACTATGTTGTCTCCGTCTATAGTTCTTATCTCAACGTTCCTTAATCGTCGATATTTTTTTAACGGAATTGAAACGAAAGTGAATTATTTCAAACCTGTGGGTACTAAACAATGACTAAAGCCTAAAGCATCACCCCATACAACACCCATAAATATCTCAAAAGTTATTCAAGATCGACGCAGCGACGATTAAGAATTGTTATTGATCACATAATCTTGTGGGATTCAAAGTGAAACAAAGAACACTTCCGAAATAGTTAAAGAGCATACCTATGACTTGCTTCGTGACGTGTTTGAAACAATTTACTCATTAATAAGAATTGGACATGGATAAACGTTAATAAACAAATTACGTTTTGTGTTTTAATATTTATTACAACAGATATATGTAATTGTAAAAGGGCGGAGGAAGATTGGTAGAATATAATTAGAGTGAATTTTTTTAAAGATTCTCCCAAATATGTTTTTTTTTTATTATTTGTTATGTTTATGCCGGTTTTATACTATTCCATTTATATATTCTTAAATCCATATAGCCCGGGTAGAATCTGATACGAGTAGGTATACACAAAAAAGTCCTTCCGACGAGTTACGAACAAAAAACATTGTTGGCTACATACGTACCTCAGCATAAATATGAAATTATTGTCGATTCTCTTAGAACAACTTCCCCATAACGGTGTTCCAATAAACGATATATTTATGGTACTATACTCAACTTTACCAATGGTATTTACACTTTTCTGCAAGAGAAATTCACCTGTGTATTCCGGCGGAAAGAAACATGTTGCTTCCGTACGTCTACCTGTTGAGGAAAAAAAAGAATTATTGTACTTCCCTATGGCATACGGCTTACGCGTGTTACTTGCGAGTTTAAAATTGAACAATGCCCGTAATTTAATATTTCTTTAGTCGGTATATGACCGTGACACAGAATTTCTTTCCTCGAGCAAGCTCATTGTATTTAAATTAGTCGTTATATTTAGTTCCGTGTTTATACCAAATACCAAATATTTAATATATGCGCACTGCCGTGAAATTTAAAAGCGACTTGCAATTTCGTGTTGCGAAATATCAGTTAAAATATACTTAATATGATTGCATGTGTTATTTTTGTGTATTTGATTAACATTATTCACTAAAGTTGTCTCTTCATTAGTGTAGATACCTATTTGACAAGTTCAAATATACAAGCTGTCCCGTATCGTTATGTTCAAATTTTAGGAGTGTAAAGTAGACTTCATTTCAAGTAACAAAAACGCAAAACTTGTATATCCATTTTTATTTGTTTCAAAGTTACAGATCTATGAATGTGATTGTCAGATCATGATAAAAAATGTAATCCTAAAGTCAATAAAAACTAATTTTATTTAAAAAAGTTTAATTAATAATATTTTCGAAATGTCCACCTCCTTGTTGAATGCAGGCTTGTGCCCGTAAGCCAACAGAAGAAGTACTTATACGAATTTCATACTTGTTTTGTCGGATTTGCTCGGCAGCCAGGTGAATCCGATCCAACAACTCTTGTCTTGTGTTCGAAACTTGCGCGTAAACTAAATTTTACATGTACCCCCAATAAATAAAAGTCAAGAGGATTAAGATCGGGTGATCTGGGTGGCCATGCAACAGGACCACCTCGACCAATCCATCTTGGATAATTGACGTTAACCCAATTTCGGGCAGCAATTCCGAAATGTGGTGGTGCCCCAACCATGTGAAACCACATGTCTCGTCGAACATTCAGTGGGACATCCTCTAAAAGACCTGGCAGTTCGTCAATAAGAAATTGAAGGTAATTGTCCGCATTTAACCTCCCAGGAAGAACAACAGGACCAATCAACAAGTCATCGATTAGGGCCGCTCAAACGTTTTAGATGGGCGTATAGCTTTGGGATTTTCTAATGACCACCTGTGCAGGTTTCTCAGATTTGTAACACCACTTCTCGTGAACGTAAAATCATCTGTCCAAAGGACTGTTCTGCAGAAATTAAAATGAAGCCGTGACTGTCTTAATATCCAGGTAGTATAAACTAGACGAGCATAGTGGTCTGCCTCAAGCTAACCGTGTCCCCTGCGATAGTGATATGGATATAAGCCCTCACGTTTTAAAATTCGCCAAACTGTCGTTCGTGGCATTCCTAGTTGTCTAGCGATTCGACGTACACTGAGAGTTGCATCCCTTGTAACAAAAGCTACTGCTTCTTCCTCTAAGTCTGCTGGCAAATTTACTCCTCGGTCGAAAAGATAATCACGCAGTCCGCATTCCCGAAATTGTCTGTGTACTTCCAGAAACGTTCTGTAACGAGGAATGCGCCTATCGGGAAACCAATGTTGGTATTCAATAACTGCTTGACATGCACTGCCGCTACAGTAGCCATACACAAAATGCATGTCCGCATACTCTTGAGAAGAAAATCGGTAAGGCATTTTGAATACAGAAAACGTGTCCACTCACTAATAAGCTGTTGTATGAACTGAAACGTAATGTAATCCTTTATTAAAAAATGTAATCTGAACATTTGTTTATTGTATGATATTCATGGTTCAGCACTTACGGAATAAGTAAGAACCTTCTTTATCATAAATCAATTTCCAGTACTCTTTTTTGTAGATCTCCAAGAAATTACTGTATGCATTACAACACGTGTTATTTTAGGATAACATTTTATTATGCGACGTTAACAATCACAGGCCTGTTATTGAATCGTATACTTTTTTTAAAATAAAATCAGTTTGTGTTGACTTTAGGATTACATTTTTTTCATGGTCTGACAATCACATTCATAGATCTGTAACTTTGAAACAAATAAAAATGGATATACAAGTTTTGCGTTTTTGTTACTTGAAATGAAGTCTACTTTACACTCCTAAAATTTGAACATAACGATACGGAACATCTTGATAAATGGTGTTTTATTCTTAATTAAATTTGTATGTATATTTTCTCCTATTATCTTAATCGCTGTTTTGCAAATTTTCAGCAGTTGCCCGAATGGAATTCCCAAATATTCATCGCCAAGTGATAGATATAAATAATATCTGCTTGAGAAAATACATACTACATATATTCTCACAGATAGATACACCCCTCATTTCTTTAATATAATTTTCTTAGAATTAAAATATTATTTGATGACATGAAATGTCATATAATGTATTTGATAATGGCGACGATGTTTTTCGCCCGTTCTGTATAAATTCAGATTCATTTTTACAGGAATGCATCGTCAATCTATTTTAAAATATGAATCATTCTTCATTGGAACTGTTTTCTAATAAAAATAAAATAATTCGCAATAAGAAACCAATTATGTTTTAGAAGTGATAACTATAACAATTTCATTATTTTGTTATTTCGTTGTTAATCAGGAAACAGACATTTTTCACCATCTTTTAATTCCCTCTAATAGAAAATACTGTTAGGATTTTTGTTGTAAGGAAATGTATTACATTTAACATCCGGTTTTAAAATGGAATGCCAAATATTTACACTTGTGTGTACATCAGATACACGTATGTATTGTCCGTGTAGGATGTATGCATATTTATATATATCTGAACTTTTAAGAATGAACATTGAGAAAAATTTTATGTTATTCCTTACAAATAAGGTCTAATGGGTCCAAATTTAAAACCACACACACAGTGCAATTCTAAGAACTAAATAAAACCGTATTATTTCTGTACCATACGTCCTCTTGTAGAAAATATATAGAATTACACGTACAGCATACAGCGTAACAGCAGCCACCGGAAAGTTAAAGCAGGTATTTTTTTTTATTGGTCGAGTTTTATTTTTCTCGCAAGGAAGCTCGTATTAAAGTCGATCTCGTTGTGGAATTTCTTATATTAGCCCTCTATTCAAGCGAGCCAGCCATTAAACTACGTTAAAATAGACTTGAGTTGAGTCTTGTCTGCCTCCGTGTATAACTATAAATCTCTAATTTTAATATACCGGATGGCGCACTGTATATCGCAGACAATCGTTATACGAAAAACTCTAAAACTGTATTGTTTTTTTATTCAGTTAGGTTATACTTATGGTCGGATCGAAGAAATCACTACTAAATTTATGACTTGAGTATTGAGTATTGAGAATAAAACACTTCGAATTTTGAGAGTAACAAAAAGATTAAAAGATATCTCTTGGATAATGGCATAACAGCCGAAAGATATGTTAAAGTTATTCTAATAAAATTAGTGAAATATAGGCGAGTGTTTCATTCTCAATATTTAATCCTAAGTTACTAAAATGTTTCACCAATTAATGATACTAAACTTTCATTATTAGATATTTAGTATTATTTCATTAATTAAAAAGTAACGTACCTACTAATCAAATCATGTGTGTTAGTTACATTTAGAACCGCTTTAACTTTTTGAATGAAACATTAGATATGGTAACATCGATGTGAGTCTTTTTCTCTAAATACCTACCATGCATACGGTTCGATATAATTAGAAATTTCGCAAAAGTACACTGAGATTTCCCAGGTTTCAATCGTAAACAAAAATCGTAACAAAAGTGAGTTAGTCTGTCCTGTTCAATAAATACCTAACAAGACAACTTGGAAAGGTTGGGTTGGTTAGTACCGGCAATAATCAACCGAATCATTGTCACTTAACCGTTTTACAAATACATCTGAAATATGAGTGATATAGCGATATGTCCGATTTTGATGACGCATGTCGAATCTCGGTGATTCAATAGAATAAAAATTCAAATTAGAATGAATTATTCCCGATGTAAACACGCATGCATGCATATAGATATAACGTATGCTCGAATACATTTGAAAAACAATAACTGGTGTAGGTATTATAAAATACATATCTAATATGGACTCGATAATTTAAATAAATATAATATTATGCTATTTCTAGGTATAGTTCCTTTATAAAGCTTTAAATCGCTTCAAATATTTTTGAAAAATGAAACTTTCAATTCAAAATCCCCAACACATTCAATTTTTTTATAATTTACAAAGGTTCAGAAGGCAACAATTGTGTTAGAAATAACGATATGATATAACAAGTGTTCATTTGAAAAGTCAATCTAGGTTACTTTGAAATTTTGATAGAATAAGACGCAAATATATTAGTATGTGTTTACGAAAAGGTTTTGTTTAAGTATGACAATACGTTAAGCACGTATAAAGCGTTTGTACAATATGAAACAAACATGTAAATAATTTATATATCTGTAACTATGCACATGGACAATACACCTCGTATTTTCAGCAATTACTTCTGCTTAATACATATGTTTCTGCCAATATAGGCGTCCTCAGCTAAGCTAGTGAAGCAATTTATACAAATTAATACAAACCTGTTATAAACAACTGGTTTGTATCTGTATTTAAATTTACTGAAATAGCCCGCAAAGATCAAGCAAGTTCCGTCCTATAAGAAGACAACTATTTAATAATTGACATCTTACGGGCGAAAGATACATTGTCCGGAGGGCTACCTATCGTTCGAACAGCTATGCTGCTACGGGAAACGATAAAATACGTATGTAGATGTAGTCCATTAACAACCTGCCAGATGGCGGTATATACGAAAAGGTTTTGTTTAAGTATGACAATACGTTAAGCACGTATAAAGCGTTTGTACAATATGAAACAAACATGTAAATAATTTACATAACTAGCAGGTTGTTAATGGACTACATCTACATACGTATTTTATCGTTTCCCGTAGCAGCATAGCTGTTCGAACGATAGGTAGCCCTCCGGACAATGTATCTTTCGCCCGTAAGATGTCAATTATTAAATAGTTGTCTTCTTATAGGACGGAACTTGCTTGATCTTTGCGGGCTATTTCAGTAAATTTAAATACAGATACAAACCAGTTGTTTATAACAGGTTTGTATTAATTTGTATAAATTGCTTCACTAGCTTAGCTGAGGACGCCTATATTGGCAGAAACATATGTATTAAGCAGAAGTAATTGCTGAAAATACGAGGTGTATTGTCCATGTGCATAGTTACAGATATGTAAATTATTTAAGTATGTGTTTGTTGTTCCGTAAACGTAAATCCAAATGACATTTGATAATGTCAATCACAAATATCAGTTAGTGCATAAAATAATCGTGCGTCGATTCTGGTTTAAATAAATTGATTGATTTAATAAAATTGATGGTTTATGGGTTTATTCAGTTCAAGATTGCATGGTAGAATTTCAAGTTGAGTTTCCACATTTTGTAATAGATTATATACAATTTAAGAATACTTTGGATAGAACTTTAAAACTTTTTTCTGAAACTGGTTGTCTCTTAAGAAAATCAGGCAGCGGAGCAGTTAAGAAACGTACACTTCAAGTTGTCAATCGTGTTGAAGAAATAATGGAAAATGAACCACAAACATCTGCTCGACATTTGAGTCAACAAATAAACCTTTCTGTTGGTACAACTCATAAGTTATTAAAAAAAGATATGCAACTTTATCCATACCGTGTCACAGTACTACAAGAATTGTTAGAAATTGATTACCCACGTAGACTACAGTTTTGTAATTGGTTTGTAAATATGAACAATAATGGAGAACTTTCGCGAGTCATCTTTACTGATGAAGCATGGTTTTATAAAACGGGATACCTAAATTCACAAAATACAAGCATTTGGAGTAGTGAAAATCCACATGTAATTAATGAAGAAGCGCTACATCCAGAGAAAATTGGTGTTTGGGCAGCGATAAGCCAAAGGCGAATCATTGGACCAATATTTTTTCAGGGAACGTTAACTGCTCAAAGGTACCGTACGGAAATTTTACAACCATTTGTCAATCAGTTGCATGATGATGAACTTCAAAATGAATATTTCCAACAAGACGGAGCACCTTATCACTGTACTGCAGAGTCATTGGATTATTTAAGAGAATTTTTTGATGAGCCTATAATTAGTCGAAATACTGAAATTGCCTGGCCTGCACGTTCATGCGATTTAACACCTTGCGACTTCTTTTTGTGGCCTTATCTAAAAAATAACATATTTCGAACACCTATATTGAATTTGAATCAGTGGCGGATTTAAGCTTGTAAGGGCCCTAAGCGCTACGAAAATTTGAGGCCCCATTTTCCAGGCTTTTTTACACCACTATAGGTATGACTAAAAAGAAGCGCATAAAAAAACGATGTGTTTATATTTTTCTCTAATAAACATAAATCAATAATAATTATAGATACCAAAAAAATAAAACAAAACTCTAAAAAATATATTTTAACAGGGTTAAAATCTTACATAAAAAACAAAAACAAATAAACATAAAAACTTTACTACAGAGCCACTCTTCGGATTTTTGCCCGCGAAAAATTGTCAATCATCTCATCGTAATTTATTTCTTGAACTAATTCATTTTCAATAAATAATATGGCAACACAACTTAAATTATCATTTAAAAGAGAATTCCTCAAATAATTTTTCACGCGTTTAAGCACCGAGAATGATCGCTCCGCAGTCGCATTGCACACAGGTATTGTGAGGAATATTTTTAAAATGGTTTCCACATTTGGAAATGTGGATTTCAAACTAGTTATTATTGCTTTGTACATTTCAGTGGGACTAGTAATGTTCATTTCTTTGGTAAAACGCAACCATTGTAAAACTTCATCTTTAAAAGTATTCTCTTGAATATCACTTGCGTATTTTTGACTCAAATTATTAATGCTTATTTCAATTTCTTCATCGGTTTGATCATGAAAAAAGAATTGAAAATCTTTTAAAGTTTCGTCATAGATTTGTCTTCTTCTAATAAGTTCAGAAGTTAACGCATCACAAATTGTATTGTGAACATTGACAATAAATGCTATTCTCCCAGCCAAGCGTATTTCATTACTGCGAGAGTCATCAAATTGCAATTTTCGCTTCTTATCCCTAGACCTTTCATCCTTAAAAGTTCGGTAATCATCTTCCACCACATTCAAAAGCTCAGTTGCTTCATTTTCAATACTTTCAAAATTGTTTCGAACATTATTCACAAATTCGGTTAGGGATTTCAAAAGATTTGATCCGGTAAGCAAATTGCACTTTATTTCTTGAAGAGATTTACTGGTAGAATTGATTCTGGATAACAATTTGTTCCACAAAACTGTTAATAAAACTGTTTCATATTCATCCATTTTTTTAAGTAAACCTTTAGCTTCCACCCTACTCACTGGTTGCTGGTTTGAGCTCTCACAAAACTCTTTCAACGCTTCCTTAATGTTCTGGTAATCTTCGCGAAGAGACAACACTGCATCAGCTCTTGCTGACCATCTGGTGTCACTGACACGTTTTAAGTGTTTAGAATTGGGACGAGATAAATGATCTATTACAATTTTCCAACGACTTGTAGAGGATGAAAAAAATGTAAACAGATTATTTACTAAGGAAAAGAAATCAACTGAAGCTAAACATGATTCTGCAGCGCAATTTCCAACTAGATTGAGGGAGTGAGCAGCACATGGCACATAATACGCGGTTTCACTATGTTCTTTGATTCTTGCTTGTAAGTCGGTATATTTTCCTGCCATATTCGCAGCATTGTCGTATGACTGCCCTCTACAATTAGTGACCGAGATTCCGAAGTTCTATAGTGTATTTAAAACAACGTCTGTTAAATATGCACTGTCGTGATGCTCAATTTGGATAAATCCACAGAAACTTTCCTGAATCGCTCCATATTCTGTCACATACCGTAAAATAAAAGAGACTTAATCAACGTGGGAGACGTCTGGTGTCGGTCCACGATGATGGAATAATATATGGCATTTTTGACCTTTGATGTAATTTTATCCAAAACAGATTGGGCCATAATTTTGATAAATTCATCAAAAATATGATGCGATAGATAATTGGTTTTACCGCTGCCACAGTTTTCGTATTTCATTAAATGGTTTTTCAAAAATTCGTCATATTCGGCCAAATATTCAATGCAACTCAAAAAATTCCCTTTTCTCTAGGAATCCATTCCCTCTCTGTGACCTCTGAACACCACTCCCAATTTTGTTAATAGTTTTACAGTAGAAACAACCCTTTTCAAAACATTTCCCCAATAATCCTTTTCGGTTTCAATTTGTTGAAGAATTTGTGTATCAATTCTTCCCATTGTCGACAATCTTTTACTCAAGTTGCACATTGAAATTCTGTGTTCTGTAACATTTTAAATTAATATTAACTTACAAGCCGAAACAGGGAAATTAAAATATTATACCCGGCGAATGCTCATGTTCTTTTAAACATTTATTAACGTTCCTCCAGTCATTGAATCCCGTAGTAGCAAATTTTGAAGATCGAGAGAATAATTTACAAACATGGCAGTATATTGACTTAAATGTTTCAGTAAAAATCAACCATTCCCGCCTTTCCTTTTCACCATTTGCCTTTATGTAATAGAAATTCGATTCTTGAAAGCTTCTGCAGTATGTTCTGTTTCTGTCCTCATATTCAATTTTTAAATCTGTAAGGTCGCCGATATTTTTAGGTTTATTTAACAGGTAAAAATCAATCATTTTATCTGTTATAAAACTAGGCCACAATGCAATATCACTTGGGTAGCTTACTGGAGTCATTTGTGATTTTGTCTCTAATTGAACATCAACATCCAGTATACCATTTTTATTTTGTTCAATACTTGTACATGTACTGGCGTCATTTTCTTGTACTGGTAAAGAGTCAATCTCTTGACCAACGAAAATATCTGTGTTGGTTTCAGTCTCATTGTCACAGTCAGAAATATCATTAGTTTCAGTTTGTTGTTCACTTGCCTGAGCTCCCGTAAGAAATTTACATAAGGCATTTCGTTGTCGCTTGGCATCTTCTTCCTGCAATCTTTTTCGTTTTCGTTTAGCAGCACCGGACTCGAATCGCTTCATTTTATTTGGTAGGGACACAGGACACAGAAAGTTGTTGTTGTATGTTCATGTTGTATGTTGTAAAGCTAAGATAAAGTAGGTAACAGATTTTGTTCATAAAATAGTGGAAACAGAGAACAGAGGTTACCTATTATAATGATGGGGATGGGCGCTATAATGAGTCGCGCGGGAAGACGCTAAGCACTGACTACTGGACCTGGCCTGGAGTGCACGTGCACCGACTGCTGCAGCCAGGGGAAGGGGAAGGGAAAAAATAATTGCGCGAGACTAGAAGAGCCAGAGCCAGAGCGGCAGTAACAGTAACCTGAATTTCCTGAACACATAGACGTGCAGAAGAGTCCCGCATCTTGTAAAATTCCATAAGGGGGATGCTTTAAAAATTTGGTTTTACCTCTTGAAATTTGGCCCCGCTCTGAGCGAGGCCCTAAGCGCGCGCTTAGTGCGCTTATGCTTAAATCCGCCTCTGATTTGAATGATATGCTACAGAGAATCGAACAGAAATGCATGGAAATGAATAAAAATCCAGTAATGTTACAGAATATCATCAGAAATTTTGAACGGAGGATTTTAAAGTGCATTGATCTTGAAGGACAACATTTTCAACATTTGTTATAGTTTTCAATAAATACCTATTATTTGTTATTTATTTGTATGTATGAAACTGTCAAAATATACGACTTCGTAGGTTAAGTAGTAAATTTTAATTTACGACATACTTCAAAATGTTCTCCGTAAATCACATGCTACTAGATTGACAATCCAGTAATGTTACAGAATATCATCAGAAATTTTGAACGGAGGATTTTAAAGTGCATTGATCTTGAAGGACAACATTTTCAACATTTGTTATAGTTTTCAATAAATACCTATTATTTGTTATTTATTTGTATGTATGAAACTGTCAAAATATACGACTTCGTAGGTTAAGTAGTAAATTTTAATTTACGACATACTTCAAAATGTTCTCCGTAAATCACATGCTACTAGATTGACTTTTCAAATGAACACTTGTTATGTTTATATATGTTATATTTTATAAGTACGTGGTTTTAGTTTATCTTGAACCGCCTATGAATTCGAGTATTCAAGTATCGTCTTCTCCTCTTATAAACCGTTTACGTTTTAACAACACTACATTTTGCGGTCTCATAAGAGTCATTTATTTTCTATTCTTAAAAGGAATTCGGATGAAACTTGAAAAAAACGTACTAATCGGGGAATTCAATGCTTCAGTGAAGCGTAAATAATAGGAAAAATTTAAAGAACACACACATATTTGATTATTTGCAGTAAGCATATATTCTTAACAGATCCATACCCCTTCTCTTATAGACTTCGGAATCTTTAATTACCTATTCCTCCAGATTTTTCCGTGCGTGCCTCTGATATGTGTATATGTTGCGATTTTTTTCACCTGAAAATTCTTCAAAAACTTACAGCAACTTACGCTGCTTTCGATTTCTATGTGGACCTATAAATTCTACTTCTCAACCAGCACTAAACCTTCTCTAAACTCTATCTTATTTCTTTAACTATTCCGCCCGCACGGACTGCTACGCGATCGTGTTGAAAAGATCAGCCTACGCTTTCCAATTTTCTCGTTATTCCTAATCTAGCACTTCGTAATACAGGTTTGCAGTTATTATCCGTAGTCTACGTCTTACTACTGAAATGCCCGAATCTACGCTTTTCGATATGTTCAAGGGGGGACTTAAGCTTCAGAGTATATTCCTGACCGATCGAAATAATTTCTTTTATCTTTATTTATTGTCTAATCCAAAAGTGTGATCAGATGGACATTTTAAAGATTTATAAGATCACGTATGTATTGATGAAAACTGTTTTTATTTAGCTCAAGCTTAACGGTCTTATTAATTTACGCAGAATCCGGTTAAGCGAATCAAAAAAAATAAAGCCAGAAGGAGCTTGGTAACAAGTGGTAACAATGTGATGCCCGCTAACGCAACAGAATGTATATCTAAAAACGATTTATGAACAAGTAATATCACCAAACAGGTTCAAATTTCCAGATTGATGTAGTAAAACCCTGTCTTTGTAATAATCATAAAAATCGTGAAAATCTTCTTGCCAAAGTTTCTACAAAAGACTGGTCTATTCACAATCTGTTAAAATTAGGACCGACCACCAAAGAGCCTAAAATTTTGAAAAAACTTGAAAATAAAGACGCTCGATAATATTTTATTGAACCTGCACACAGCATGGAATAAACTATGTACATATTGTAATGATTTTTTCCCCGAAGACAATTTTTAAATTTATAATTTATTTGTGTATGTTTATTTTATGGTTCTCCACATACATAGACATATTTTGAAAATTATTTAAATTTTTTTCTTCTGGTACACGTTTTGTTGATGTGGACTGTATACTTTTATATTTAGGTTTGACTTGTGCAGTTTCCGGGAGGTTGTCCGATTTGCACTGCATTTTGATTTATTTGTACATTATATGTCCGGTCAATATTTCTGATAGAGATTGATTTGCCTTCAAGTGAGCGTGTTGTGTCGAGATAAAAAAACCTTTTTTTTATCTTTTATTTAAATGTAATTTTCGGTTTTTCTTGCTTTTGAGTATATGTGGTTTAGTAAGTCATTACCGTATTGTATACGAGTTTTGCTTTTCTCGTATTTTTGAAGTATCTAGAACATTTTGAAATTCAGGTTTGGAGGGAGATTTATGCTTGTGTTATTGCGCATGAGTGAAAGTTATTTACGCGTTTGACAGGTTGATCTGTTTACGTCTTGAATTTGGGGTTAATTAATTAATTTTTTGAAATTGAAAGTTTTCTAAACAATCTATTAGATTTAATTTTGCTCGCGTTTCATTAGAGGTTTTTATTGTGTGCGTGTTATTTATCATACAATCTTCTTCCTCTGTACTTCTGTATAATGATGCAGTAGTAGTCTTTACACTTAGTAAAGAATTTTTTTTCTTTTTTTTTAATAAAAATATAATATAGAATTGTGTATTTTTATTAATTGACATTAATTTCCACGTTCCTTTACAGGAAGCCCTGGATCAAGAAGAGTCTCAATTAAAAGAAAAGCTGACTGAGTTCAAGTTCGGACATATTGTGGTGAACAGTGGACTACCCTTCAACTAAACCCACTATTCACAGCAACTTTTTGGCGTAATCAAACGTGGAGCGAACATAGAAGAGGCAGACGAAATTACAAATAAAAATATAGCACAACATAAAAAGATGGATGGTATCTTGAATGTAGAACAAAGGATAGGTCGAACTAGTTCCATGCATAAAGCAGGACACGACGGAGGATTCAGGGATAAGATTCTCCTGGACAAATGGAATTTGAAATAAGACAAAAGGATATGGAAATAAAAATAGAAGAAAAGATAGATGGTATAATTGATAGTGTAATGGCATTGAGCAATGGTAGTAAGGAGAAAGAAATAATAGAGGACTCATTGCAATTATCCAATGAGCAAATATTATGGTATTAAATCGTCAGCTGTTAGAAGAAATCGAAAAGAGGGAATGGGCAGAACAAAGAATGGCACATATGGAAAAGCAATTGAAGAAAGAGATCGATCAAGTTAGAAGAGAGAAAAATGAAGTGAGTGTACCTGTTTACATCCCTGTTCCAGTGCAAAACGAAGTGCTCCCGAAATTTTATGGAATGGCAAATACGAACCCCATGAGTTTTCTGAAAAAAATTAAAGCTAGTTTGGAGGATGTGCCTGGGGATGAAAAGAATCTCCAGAAGATAGGGAACTGCCTCAAGGACGATGCTATGACCTGGTGGGACATGGTATCCGACGAGGTGAACTCGATGCAGGAATTCGAGGCCTAGTTCACGAGCTAATTCTGGGGAACCAGCAGACAAAATCGGGTAAGACAAGAACTTTTATTTGGAAAATTTAATAGTAATAGTAATGAGTCTAGAGAGTCTTATGTAATGAGGAGACACTCGATTTTAAAATATCTTACTCCTAAAATTAGTGAAGTAGATATGGTGGCTCAATTAAGTAGACATTTCGATGCACAGGTTAGTCAGGCAGTTGCCATTCATAACATAAATGAGATGCACCAATTTCTAGATTTATTAAAAAGGTTGGATGATGTAGAGAGTAGTAAAAAGTATAATAACGAGTATGTAGAAAGAAATATAAATAGAAATCAATATTTTAGACCAAACGTGAATAATAATAATACCTCTCCAAGTCCTCGCAGACCTATTGATAATGAGTATGTGCAAAGAAATAATAATAATAGTATGGCATCTCCAAACAGAGCAAATATAAACAATTCTCATAAAGAAATTGTCAAAGAAAATACAGTAGAAAATAAAAATTATAAAGGTACTAGCCATAAAGGTACTAGACCTAATTTTAATTTAGAAATAAAGGTAACGAGAAAAATAAATCAGAACTTGTTTACAGTCAGGAATTTTAAATAGGCCCAACAAAAACAACTGGTATACTATTATAGATTGATTGTGCAAGGAAAATGGTTTTGCCTTAGATTAAAAATTAAATTAGGAATTTGGGAATTGATTTACTGGATAATTAAAAATATTAGAAAAAAAGGGAATGGATTTGGTTTGATTGATTTATTGGAGGAAATAATAATGAATTTATGGAAAATTAATTCAATAATTAATGTTTATAAGGATAATGTTATAAGTAAGAAGGAAGATTGATAAAGTTTGATTAGGTTGATTGGCAATTGAATTGTTGGATGGTATGAATATAATACTATGTATATAAGAAGAAGTTTGTTAAAGCAATTAAATTTGTTTATAAGAAGAAGTTTGTTAAAGCAATTAAATTTGTTTATAAGAAGAAGTTTGTAATACTAATTAATGAAGAAGGTTGATAAAAATATTTTTGATTTATAGGAAGCATGAAGTAGCAGTAGCTTTAGTTGTAGTAACAATAAAAATGGATTAAGTAGATTGATTGAAATTATGTAAATATAATTAAAGAAAAATTATGGTAAGAAGATTTGTTTAATGGGAAATGTTTGCAAGAAAATGTATTATGATGATATGGTATTTGTTTAATGATTATGATGATGATTCTAATGTATAAGTTTTTAAAATGTTGTTTTTTCTTTTGGTTGTAATATCCATGGAGTGACGCATGTCCAGGAGATCGAGGAAGAGCTCGACCATTCGACAATGACTGTTACTCCGGAGTGTTCCTTTGTTTACGATGCATGGTAAAGAAGCCTATTTTATTATGTCAACAATAAATGACATAAGCTGTTTTATTATGTCAACAATAAATGACATAAGCTATTTTATTATGTCAACAATAAATGACATAAGCTTGAGTTAAAATGTCAAATCAATATGACATAAGCTTTATTTTGAAAGTGTCTAAAGTTAATATGACATTGCTGAGTAATTTTGAAAATTTGGAAAGTTTATTTTAAATAAGAAGATGCAAAGTAAATGGGTACTTGGAAACCGTTCGCTCCACTGTTGCACCTGGTGGAGGATAATCCTGTTTGACGTAGTGCAACACCTGAGTGCGGGGAACGTATATGACAGGGTGCGATACTGTCGACAGTGCTACGAGTGCGGAAGACTATCCGATAAAAAAGATTAAGAAATGTCCTGGCTTTTCTATCGGTAGCCTTGGGGATGTGTAATGATTTTTTCCCCGAAGACAATTTTAAAATTTATAATTTATTTGTGTATGTTTATTTTATGGCTCTCCACATACACAGACATATTTTGAAAATTATTTAAATTTAATTCTGGTACACGTTTTGTTGGTGTGGACTGTATACTTTTATATTTAGGTTTGACTTGTGCAGTTTCCGGGAGGTTGTCCGATTTGCACTGCATTTTGATTTATTTGTACATTATATGTCCGGTCAATATTTCCGATAGAGATTGATTTGCCTTCAAGTGAGCGTGTTGTGTCGAGATAAAAAAACCTTTTTTTTATCTTTTATTTAAATGTCATTTTCGGCTTTTCTTGCTTTTGAGTATTTGTGCTTTAGTAAGTCATTACCGTATTGTATACGAGTTTTGCTTTTCTCGTATTTATTAGTTTAATAGATAGATGGTGAAGAAAACTATCATTTTTTATAAGGGAGTTTTTTATTGTCACGTTGTTCTAGAACATTTTGAAATTCAGATTTGGAGAGAGATTTATGCTTGTGTTATTGCGCATGAGTGAAAGTTATTTACGCGTTTGACAGGTTGATCTGTTTACGTTTTGAATTTGGGGTTAATTAATTAATTTTTTGAAATTGAAAGTTTTCTAAACAATCTATTAGATTTAATTTTGCTCGCGTTTCATTACAGGTTTTCGTTGTGTGCGTGTTATTTATTATACAATCTTCTTCCTCTGTACTTCTGTACAATGATGCAGTAGTAGTCTTTACACTTAGTAAAGAATTTTTTTTCTTTTTTTTTATTAAAAATATAATATAGAATTGTGTATTTTTATTAATTGACATTAATTTCCACGTTCCTTTACGGGAAGCCCTGGATCAAGAAGAGTCTCAATTAAAAGAAAAGCTGACTGAGTTCAAGTTCGGACATATTGTGGTGAACAGTGGACTACCCTTCAACTAAACCCACTATTCACAGCAATATGTTGGCTCAAGGAAGAAAGGATACCGGTATTGGGATCATCTGATCACCTACCTCTACTTATATCATTGAAATGATGGCAAAATAAGTATGTACGGACGGACAGCCTTTGGACAAACGGTGTATAGTTTTTCTGAATGCACGCTATATAGGAGATAATATATCGGTAATTTCCTTTCTTACGCGAAACTAGATCGTAAAAATCATTTGGATCATTAATCCATCATAGCTTGCAGATTAATTAATGGCGGTTGCTAAAATAAATTTTTCCATTTTGCGTTCGAAATGAACTCATTATGAAACCCAAAACAGTATCGAAATGAGCTTCATTTCGATACACTTTTTTTCATTTTTCAATGTTGGCGTTGTTCGAATACAGAAATAAATATCATTGCTGTCATTTGATTTTAAGAATTTATGTACATTCGACAGATATGATATATGTCCGTATTTTACACAAACAACGTATGTTGTATACAATTGACAACAACATATATATGTTTCTATGTCACTCATGTTTATATTTTTAAATGAAATATCAAGTAATGTTAACGAAAATTAATAAATTATATGTAATATAATATAACTTCGCGGATAGCAAGATTTAAATTTGAAAATGTCAATATCAATGTGACCAACTGCATGCTTTATATAAAAATTAAACTCTGAACTTTCAAATTAAATAATTCCAATTTAAGCAATTTATTAATGTAAAAAACGCAAAATAGAAAAAATAGTATAAAAAACTCGTTTCATAAGGCCTTTTGCCGCACTCGCTCTTTAGAAAACTCGCCGCTATCGCGGCTCGTTTTCTAAACTGATCTCGTGCGGCAAAATGGTGCCTTATGAAACTTGTTTTTTAATATACTATTTTCTATTTCGGTGCTATAAAGTGCACTTTTCGACACCCATTTGGGTTGCATAAAGTATTACTTTTTCGCACGCAAGATTTTGTTTTTAGAGGTTGGTCATTGCATAAATCAATCTAAATTTTAACCTTAAAATGACATATAACACCCACCGATTTTCAAATATTTAAAATGCTCTAGTTAAACATCAATGCTACCAACTTCAAAAAAAGAAAATTTCTACAATTTTCGTACAAAACATGCCTCTTATTTTAAGTCTTTTTGAACTTTTAATGTCCGAAATAGAAAAAATAGTATAAAATACACGTTTCATAAGACCTTTTTGCGCACTCGTTCATTAGAAAACTCGCCTACGGCTCGTTTTCTAAACCTTGAACTCGTGCGCAAAAATCATGTCTTATGCAACTTGTACTTTAATATACTATTACCTACACATGATATATGCATGTACGTATAAGAATGCATGCATGCCTTCACATAGATATTTAGTTTTGATATAAAACAGTAACTCAGAGAAAGATTACGTACATACATTATACATACATATAACCGCACTAAATTTGTGTAATTATATTCCATCATAACAGTTAATTTTATTTAAATTGATTAATTATGCGGATTTCTGTGTGAAATAATTACAACCATAATTGGACAAGTATAACGGCCAGTGAATTTTTTAGCGTACCTATGCTGTTTCGTTTATTACATTCTTTTCTTCAGTGGACCAATATGTAATTATCGTTCGTATTGTTGTAGTCATTTCCTTTGATATTTCGCAAATCTACTTTATTACATAAACGCTATATTTGAAAATATTCCTCTTCCTGTTTATGGTCAAAACACAATCATACACACACAAAGAGACATATATATATATATATATATATATATATATATATATATATATATACAGGGTTAGTTAAAAGTATGGAGACGGCGATTTATTGTCGTTAATATTCATTTTAGGGAATTATGTTCAATATAAAAGTTTGTTAGGATATTTTGATCTACATTTGACAATATTTGAATTTTTTTTTTCTTCAATTGTTTTTTAGTTACGCCTGTCCGCGCAGTTTTTTTAAATGGGATCTAGTAAATTTTACTCTACCATTCGATAGAGAATTTCTTTCTCTTTACAATAATATTTTTGTTTTTTTTAAATTCATTTTAATAACTTTTTTATAAGAAAAGGTCGGTTCATGTGTTAACAGATGTTCGATACATCGCAGATAGACAGAAGCGTAGCGATAAACAAACTGAGCGACATAATTTTATCAGTGGTTATTGTGTACGTCAACTTTGACAGAAATAATTCATTTGTGCAATTTGTTGCTGTTAATATTAACAATGGCGAGTTTAAGTGAACTTGAACGAATTGAAATACTTATGATGTTGGGTTATGGAGATAGACGCAGAAGTTTACAAGCCGTTTGTAATTCATTTAATGATACGCATCCAAATAGAAATCCAATTTCTAAATCCGTTGTTGGTAAAACTTTAAGACGCTTTGAACAAGCGGGTAGCGTTAAAGATTTGCCAAGGAGTGGTAGACCTAGAACAGCAAAAAGCGATGATAACAAACTGTATATTTTATTGGCTGTATCTGAATATCCCCATTTATCAACCAATCAATTAGCGGCCAATTTCAATATTTCACAGTCATTGATCGTGTCATTTTTAGAAAGTGAAAAGTATAAATCTTATAAGGTACACCCATGTACACGAATTAACGGAAGATGATTTTGATAGGAGATTACAATTTTCTGAAGAAATGTTACTTAAATGTTAAATTTACTTTCTTATTAATTTGTTTAATTTTTCTTGTAAAAAAGTTATTAAAATGAATTTAAAAAAAAACAAAAATATTATTGAAAAGAGAAAAAAATTCTCTATCGAATGGTAGAGTAAAATTTACTAGTTCCCATTTAAAAAAAACTGCGCGGACAGGCGTAACTAAAAAACAATTGAAGAAAAAAAAATTCAAATATTCTCAAATGTAGATCAAAATATCCTAACAAACTTTTATATTGAACATAATTCCCTAAAATGAATATTAACGACAATAAATCGCCGTCTCCATACTTTTAACTAACCCTGTTTATATATATATATGTATATATATGTATATATATATATATATATATATATATATATATATATATATTTAGTGTTTAAAGAATTTTGTTTTTCTTTTTTATTTTATTGGCCGTGTTTTAATATTAAAAATAATAGATTTTTATTGGTTTTAGCGACCTTTTATTGAATTTAACAACAATATGCTTGAAAAAGACTGAATTGATAAAAGTCGAAACGTCGCAAACAAACATCTAAATTCAATAAAAGGTCGCTAAAACCAATAAAAATCTATTATTTTTAATATATATATATATATATACATTATATACACGTACACTAAACCAGTTTCGCTCGTCTTCGCCGAGAATATCTACGTGTCTTACACAAATCTAATACACCTGTCCGTGATAATACTTATACAAGGAAACAGGCAAATTTTTAATTCATTTAAAAAACCTCATGAAGATGGGAGTGTGTTTCTACTTCTGTCTTCTTTCTGCAGTATCATTGCATAACTGTCATGGAATCCATTTTTTTTTTGCACAAAGCTAAATATAAAATAATAGAATATTATTTCACGTAAAACTGCTTTGGGGATTTTTAAGACTTTAATTGGATTTTAAAATCCTTAAGTTTTAAATCTGCATGGCCATTCGACATAAAATATTTACTTCAATAATAAGGAGACCAATTAGATTACTACAGTGTAGTGTAAAGTAACTTGAAGTAGATTTTACAAGAATCGGTGAAATTAAAAGTTTGTGGCTGGCTGTTGGTTTTTAAAACAATTATTTATTTTGAATGAATCGTAAACTGTAGCTTATTCTGTAAAAGCTAATTTAAGAAAACCTTACCAAAATATAGCTTTAAATCCGGGATGCGATTTCGACAATTAAGTTATCATCTTCGGTAGTAGAAAAATATCACCGACGTATACTGTGATATAGAATTTAAAACTACATTAAATTAACTCCTATAAGAATTTATTGTTTTTTTAAGAATATCATTGGATTTTCAAGTATTTAAGATAAAATCTAGATGAACATATAATATCGGACGGCCGCTTCAGTAACAATACGAGAGAATTTAGGGAAACGTATTTTTGACGTAATTAATGGTGCGCAGAAATTTTGGGAGATTTGACGAGAAATTAAATTCTGGATATTCTGGTGGGTGATATTTAAAACATTTTTTACTGATTTTCTTACATAGCAAGATATAACTATAAATAAACTTGTATTAATCAACAAACAGTGATTCGTTGAATCGCAAAATGTACTAAAAAGTATAAATTTGTATAGGACATGTAGGTACCAAAAGTCAAATTAATTTTTCAATATTCTACAGTGCACGATCACGCCGTAACCGACTAAATTAAAAACCTTCCCGTTAATATAATTACGAACAGACAATACTATAATTTACAATAATTAACCATGGGAAAAGAATCAACCTCGAAGGCTGAAGGCAAATTTGTTAGGAAGCGTATTAAATATTTTATAAACACATAAAATCTTTGTAAATTAATAAACGATTGGATTGGTTTGTCTATCAGTCTATCTTGAAAGTAGTTTGCAATTTAAAATATCTCTCCATTTTCAAATCTAAACCAAGTAAGAAAACTATAGAATCACATTTAGTGTTGGACGTATCTACGTATTTAAAATTTCGATAATTTAGATACAGCGATACAGGTAAACGTACTGATGATGTGATGATCTTTTGTCATGCCTCGAAGAACTCGCTTAAAAATATGTAATACTAATAACACTAATAACGAACACATACACATGTATATACATCCGTGTTTTTTTTTCTGCTTTTCTTTCACAAACTAAGTAAATTAATGTAATTTACAATATATGCACGTTCGAGTAGATATATTAAAATTACGAACACTGACCTTGCAAGATGAATATAAAAAGAATGAATGTAACATATTCTTGGGTTCCTATGGAAAACATTTCTTTCGTTTGTACAATTGTACCTAAGTAAAATATTTAAAACAATATTCAATAAAGAAATTATTGACACTGCACATTTATTTAGGATAAAATATAATATTTAGATTTAATAACGCTATCGTATGGGTATTATGGTATCATGTCAAAACTTGTTTTAAATATTTCATAAACAAAACAAATCGTATTGGCGGCACGCACGCACACACACACACGCATGCGAACATACATAGGTCCATGCATGCATATATAATTTTACCGGCTTCTATCGCGTTCACCAGAATAACTGTCTTACCATCTTACTGAGTGGAGTGTTGTTCCGTGACCTGTTGAGATAATCGGTAGAATGGTTCGTGAAAATTCGGTAGAATTCGGTAGATTTTTTTATCCTTAGTTTAAAATCAAACAATTATATGAAAACAATTTTAATTTCTAAAATACATATAATAATAGTTATTAATACATAGTATCATATAACTAGTAAATATAATAAAAATGTAAATATATATGAAGCACACTAACAATAACTTATATTATTATGTATATACATGATGTTTTATAAAACTAATGACGTTAATAATAATAATAGTTAATAAACTCTACTCGTCATCAGGTATATTTTTTAATGTTTCTTCATTTATTTTCAATTTCAATTTTTTGTCTATTTTAAAATCGAAACAGCTATTTTTATTTATATATGTCTTACTATGAAGAAGTCTTGTGACTGTTTCCGTGCTTAATTTAGTACGTTGTTTAGTTTTCATTAAATTGATGGGGGAAAAAATTCGTTCCACATTTGCGGAAGAATGTGGTAAACACAACAAATTTTGAATAAAATTACATAATAATGGAAAGACATTCGATTCATCACCACGTTTTATTGCCCTGACACTAACCCAGAATTCCAACATATCTGTGCTGAAATTTTGGCGTTCTGTGTAATTTCGTAATTGCCTCCATTCGCTATCTAAATTTTCAAGTTCGTTTTGTGGTATTAAATTCGGAAAAAGTAAAGCTATATCTGCTATTGAACTTATAGTTCCGCTTTTTACTATCTCGGGGTTAATGAAATTAAATTTTTTAAGTGGGTTGTTTTTTAGTGGAAATCTAGTCGTGATTTGTGAACAACTTCAACGTAAAAATCCAAACAACGTAGTCGCAAATATTTTATTTGTTCTGAACTCAATTTACCTTCTTCTAGATAAATTCTAACATTTGCTCCTAAATACAGATCTTCTAATGCTTGATAATTATGTGGATTTTTAAATTCAATGTTTTCTAATGATGTAGATAATAAATAGTTACGTTTTAGGAAACAGTCACAAATTGTTCGAAAAATATTGGATACACTATTATATAAAGTGTAAAGTTTTGGCGATTCTGATTGCATTTCACGATTTAGACTATTAAAGAGTGGCGAAACATAATCTAGAAATAATAGAAAGACTTTGGTTAGCGGATTATTTAAATCATCGAGTATGTTTTCAGCTGTTGGGACATCGCCATCTGCAACAGCAGTTGTAAAATATAATCTGAGCGGATTGTATTGTTCTAGAATTCGTTTAATAGCTGAATCAACCGATAACCATCTGGTTTGGGACGGGTGTAAAATTTTGTGGATTTTAACATTGCAAAATAATTGATACTCTTGGAATTCGCTGATTCCTTTTGGACTAGAGTTGAAGTAATTAAAAATATTTCTTGTTAAGTTTTCAAGGAAATTTGGCAATTTTTCGCATGCGTATGAAATGAAGCAACTAAGTGAAATGAGTGGCAGATGCACTTCATGACAAATAAATTCGGTATATCTTTTTTTGGTAATATTGTAACGGAATGATGTCTTCCCATCATTACATTTGCTCCATCAGAAGCAAAGCCAATCATATTATCTTTATAAGGAACAGAATGTGAGACAAATGTATTTATAACATGATTATATAAAAACAGTCTTTAATTAAATTGTCTTTTGCATACCTGACGACGAGACAAAGATGTTTTATCGTTGAGCGATCTGTAGACTCGTCTATAATAAGGGAAAATTTATTATATTTAATATCCTCACATATATTTTCGAAACATTCAGCACCTATGACATTTCGAACAATAGCTGTGGTTTTCTTTCTGGCGCACGATATGCCTTGAGCAATCTTTGAATCGGGACAAATGTTAGCTATTAATTTTGGCAAATGATCCATTACCAAAAATGGCAAATTATATTCGGCAATAAATGCAGACAAGCGGATCTCGGCTAAAACCAAGATAAGTAAAATTATTGTAAACATGAAATAATTTAAATAATCATACCTTCGGCAATATTATTCTTTATTTGCGCCGATTGTGCCATACCTGCGTATATAATGCGTATCATCCTTGCTGTATGTTTATGAATTATCGAAAGACTGTGTTTCATTAGAGAATCTTTTCCGCTAGAAATATTAATGTCTTTACTGCAGATCTTACATCTTGCAAAATTTTTTCCCTTTTTACTTCTAGAAAGCCATCTCTCAAAGTCTTCCAGCTTTTCCCAATCTTCCTTATAATTTTGGGAATATTTTATTTTTTTTGCTATATTACTTGGGCCAGCTTGTTCACAGTCACTGTCACTACCCATATTTTAACACTAGGTATATTAATTTAAAAAAAAATCAAGTGACACCTATGTATCTGTTCTTCTAGAACCGATATAGGATACTGATTTCAAATTTTAAATGCAAAAACAGAAACAAACCCTTCACTCAAGATGCCCCACTGTTTTAAACTCATAGAAATAAGCAAATAACCAAATAGATATCGCTTTTATTCATTATTGAATGATATGTTGTATTTATTTCATTCACTCATTTGTTCGAATGAAAAGGATTATTTCATTGTTGTAGTATTTTGAAATAATTATTTTTGGGGGGAATAAGTATTTTTATTCTTTAAGATAATTTTTAACCAGAATAGTCCCTTTATTTAGAATAAAGAGCGCTTGAGAAGCGTGCAAATAAATACCTACCGACATACATAATTGTTGCCTTTGAATTCAAGCATTATATCGACTACTACTCATAAAATTGCTTGCCTGTTTTAATTTTCTATTTATTATAGTCATAGATTAAAGATGAATGCCATTATAGTAGTAATTTATTATACTGTATTTTGATTCTTTATTATACATTAAAAAAAAATACCCCTATAAATATTTACATTAACACGTATTATTTACATGAATATAAACAGTTTTAGCACAATTCTTTTTTTCTCATTCGTTTAAAAATCGGTAGATATGATGGCTTCATCGGTAGAAGTGTAGAAAAATCGGTAGACGGAACAACACTGCAGTGAGTGATTCCATGTTAAATATTAGACCTACCTAGTGATGGAATAATCCGAATGAAAATACTCGGTGATGCCGAATATCGAACTACTCGGATGATTCCGAGTATTTAAAATTAATCCGAATTCATACTCGGCAACGATATTGTGTTCCAACTTCGGTCAATATTTCAATGCAACGGAATCAACGGATTAATCTAGACGGCATCGAACGTTGTTTTGTATTCTGCATATCTATTAATAGTTTTTAATATATTTATCGTCCATATATCAATATATGTACCTTAATAAATAAAATTTGGAATAAATTAATAAATATTAGTTATAAAACTTAACTTAATCTTTATTTCTATAAAAAGACTAAGTACATAAAACAAAATTTATAAACTTACTAAAAGAATAGCAAATATATAATAAAACATACGTAATAAATAAATATAATGAGTAATAATGACAATATTAAATATTCTTTAAATAAAAAAAAACAATAATTATCACCGATAATGGGTTTCATTAGGGAATAACGTACTGTTTACAATCAAAAATTAAAAAAAAAAGTAATTGCACCACAGAATTAACTATACTCATATAAGAAAAAATTAAATTTAAAAACAAGTATTAAGAAATAACATTTTTTCGAAATCGGTTGAATATGCCGAATATATAAACCATCCGATTCCGTACACTCGAATATCAGATTAATCCGAATATTTGCATCACTGTAATGGTATATATGTGGAAGTGGTAAGATTTCGAAATCGGATGAATATGCCGAATATATGAATCATCCGATTCCGAATACTCGAATATCAGATTAATCCGAATATTTACATCACTAAGACCTACCTACAGCAAAGATCAAATACCGGCAACTAATAACAAAAATTTGTATTAGTGAAATGGAAGATCATTACATCCTTCTCTAATAATTGGGCAGTCAATTAAAGATGGCACTGTCCAACAAGGACGCATTCACCCGCCAAAATTTAAATTTGCTTTTCTAGCTTATTGTCGTATTTATTTTTTATGTTCATACGAAATGTTTATCTTTACATTTTCAGCAATTTCTCCATGTTTAATACATAAAGAAAAAGAACTGAAAATGTATAAACATATCGTACAAACATTTGTATTCTTCTTTAGTGGTACACTTTACTATGTTCAATGAAATAATTGGAATACTTCACATCAAATTTACTTTATTATAACTACTATACAATTCTAAATAACTAAAATAATATACAATAATATAGACCTGCGAAAATTAATATCTTTAATTTCGATAATGGTATAAAATATACATATTTTCTTAATAAATAATTGAGGATTTAATGTTTTTAATTTTCTTGCAGTATTTTGGTTCCGTAAATTCCTACTATTGAGCATCAAATAAAATGGTAATGCTGTGTGGAAGACATCCACGAAAAATCTAATTGAGTCATGAAGCCAATACCTTGTCTTTTACTCTTCATCTCCTACCTTTTGAAAGATGCTTGGCACAACGAAGTTGAGAAAACAATAATGATTGTGCACTTGTTGATATTCCTGTTGAATAAATAAGATAATTAGACAGATAAAAAAAGAGGAAGAATAATTTACCTTTAAAATATATCTTTGATCATTGAAGACTCATTTAAGTTTCATTTTGATATATTTTTGATTGTACAGCCTGTTATTTGTGCATATTGATTTTAGTTTTCAAATGTGCTATGTTCTTTCCTTATTGCATTCACTCATGCTTATCCTTTTTTCTTTCTTTTTACTGTTGATGTGCTTGATATATTTACTTGCTGATGGGTAATAAGATACAAACTGAATTGCAAATAGGTGTTCTACAGGTACTGTAGGTAAATTGCAATCAATTACCGATGTATTTTCTATTGCTTGCAATGGTAGTCTTTGTGGAATATATGTTTCTTCTTACAGTTGAGATTCAGAACTATTTGATATAAGTGTTTGTGCTAGATGTAAGCATGGTACAGCTCCAGAGTAACGTGTGTAACTTTCTAATACTTCCTACGATAAATTTTAAACTCATTACTTCCAAACCAAGTCTTGCATCAAAAACATGGATGCCTAAATATTAGTGGCTTTGTTATATATTCATTTACAACTAAATTTTAAGGATTTCTTGGAAAATAGTGTAATTTTTCACATCTAGTATCTCCTTTACCGCACAACACAAAATTTTGAAGTCATTTCCAAATAATTTATATGCTGAAAAGAAAATGTACTTGTAGCATAATTAAAAGCATCAATGAGATTAATTAATATTTTTTTAAGAACTTGTTAATTTTGGACAAACAAAGCATTTTTGAGTAAAACAATATGGCGTGGGCTATGATGAAATTTCTTGTAAATCCAACTTACTTTTTCAACAACAAAAAAACACTGTACCTAGTCAAGAAAAAACTGATTTGGTTAATACTCAATTGTATAATAAATATTTTAATAACTAAATTCAAATACCGATATTGTATTATTTATAATTATAATTCAGAACTATATGGAACACAAGTAGCTATAAACCACGAAAATAACATAACCAATAAAATTGAAATTATAGAAAATTTCAAAATTATACTCCAAACTTAGACGATTGATAGCGATTATACTCTATCTCTATTTTAAAGTAGAGAGACGAATTTCTGAACAGACCACTTTGACAGTGAAATCTCATTGGTTGAAAGCAATTTGGCCTTGCTTTCAACCAATGAGATTTCACTGTCAATGTGGTCTGTTCAGAAATTCATCTCTCTACTTTAAAATAGAGTATAGACACGAAGCTGTACGATTACAGCGCTCTCTTTAAATGACAGCCTAACTGGACGATAAGGATGAAAAGAGTACATATTTTCAATCAAAGATAAGGATAGAAAATCGGATTAAATTTTCAATGATGTTGCCGGTCTCGTTAGTCTCTGATCTATAGCAGAGACAACCTAAAGACAGCAGACAGCAGAGACAACGTACAGTGACTTTATTTAATACAGTGACGACAACTAGGTGTATCAATTTTGATTGGTTGTTATGATCACATGGTACCAGACGCCATTACGAGGCAAGAGGCAAATTATTCGAGTGTTAGATATTGTGAAGTAATATGTTTTCTTGGTTTTATGTGCTTATTTTTGGAATTTTCAAATAATAAGATTATGAAGTGATATAATTTACATTACAGGTAATATTTGTGATTATAGCATATTTTCTGTATTTATTATTTAGTAGTGTGTTCCTTAAGTAAGTACGTCGGCAATATTTATTTATAATATTGAGGTTTTAGTTGTAGAATAAAACATTTTTGGAAATAAATTTCAACATAACAAGATGCCTGGTTGTGCTGCTGTAAATTGTAGTAACTCTGCTAAAAAGGGATTCCTTACGAAAAATTTTCTAAGAGATACTTTAAGAAGAAAAGAATGGCATATTAAAATGAGACGAGACAATTGTACACCAACCGATTCATCATGTTTATGTGAGGTATGTAAATATTCGCTACGTAACTTACACTTGCAGGTGTATAAATATAGAATCAGATTTAACTATAACACATTTTTCTTGTCCGGTAGATTCACTTTGCTCCAAAGATGTGGGAAAAGACGCGTGTGGATGGAACCCGGAAACTAAGATCTAATGCTGTACCAACACTCTTCTCCTTTACTTATGAAGAGAAGAAACGAAAACCTCATATGCAAAGAACACATTTGCTACCGTGCAAGATGGATATTTAGAAAATAATCTAAAATGTAATTACATTTTGTAGAATCCAGTAGAAAATATATTATATAGTTTATATTTATGCATATTGGATATGTTTACTTTCTGTAATTATAAAGTAAAATTGGATATAAGCTCTTTCAGATATTGAATTAACCGTTCAACCACGACAATCAGCTTTTATCCTGGAAGTTGATATTCAACCATCACAATCAGTAAGTTCTTTGACTACTGCAATTAGTGAACATCAAAACGTCAACATCAGAAAGGGAAGTGGATCAGGATCATCAACAGATGAAAGTTATGATGATTTATACATGTAATTTACTACAATAAATTTCATTTTCTATATATTTGTTTTTATTTCTCATCCACATACCATGTCTCCTATATGTTTAAATTTTAATAATCTCAAAAAAAAAGAAGATATTGTCTCTGCTTTATTGTTTCCTCAATAGACATGTGCACAACAAAATATTCGTTGATGAGAAACTGATTACAAGCAAACAGACTTTCGAAGAAAACCAAGCTTTTAATTTATAAATACATTTTATTCATAATAAATAAGAACATTATTGAACAGATTTTAAATTTATTTTATTTAATTTTTTTTGTGTATTTGTAAGTATATTTTGTGAAGATTATAATTTTGTAATTGATTTAAAAATAAATTATAAATGTACGTACTACGTAGAAACAATCTTAGAATGAATTATTTTCTATTGATTTTAAAGTCAATTCCTTGTTATGACATATATTTCACAAATTAAATGAGAAATTGAATAATATAACTATAAAATGTTCCATATTTGCTATACTCGTAGTTTTGAATTTGCCTCAAGATGGCGGCTGGGCAGGAATTAACATGCAATTGTCGTCATTGTACTAAATAGTCACTGTAATTAGACCTGGCGCTAGCGCCTCTGATCTTCATATGGTAGTACTAAATTCATAAATAGCTGCGATGGCGGCATTTTTAAATTACTGTTTTTTTTTGTCCTAAATATGCTCTGAATACATGTTTCGATCTTTTTTGATCTCATCAGTGCGATATATCTATAAATATATTAACATATAATACCAAACTAAGACTGGAATAAAGAAGATTATTTGATTTACTAAATTCCTTAACATTGTAAATGTGTGACGAGATTTTAAGTTAGCAGAAAATAAAGAATATTTACAAACGTCACAATTGGGTAAATTAAGCTTTTTTAGGAGAAATCCATATACATAGGCGACAGCTTGATAATTCAAATCATTCTCATTATTAACTGGAATATTTAGAGAAGAATCTTCTAATTCATTCGTGTCCATTGTACTAATCTTAGCACTTTTAAGCTCGATAAAAGACAAATTATTGCAGATTAGTTAAGATATGCCCATTATCCTTCTCACAATTGAACCCGATGGAACGAGAAGACAAAATTATTTAGATGTTCAAAATAATCCTCACAAGCATATATTTGTTTTGAATTCGAAGAAACATCAATACCTGAAAAACTTTTAACCTTTTAATAGTGTTCAATCATACCTATTTTCTACAATCATCAGAAGGGAGAGTAAAAAAATGTTTATTTTGTTAACTGGAATCAGGAAAAATATTGGGATAATATCGATTTTCGCAACTTGGAATTTTAAATTTATATTTGTGCGTATTTTAATTATTACTACAACAATTAGTAATAACAAAACAACAATTAATAATAACCAAACTTACCCAAAAACTTGTTTCTTTTAAAAATAATTTGTAAACACTACGCACTTATAACTTGCACCCTCGGTACCGTGTATTGTTGCCATGTCGCATACTCTAATAATTAACCATATTTATTCATAGATTTTTTTAATATTAGCAACGAAGACTTTTTGGTAAAAACAACGCTACAAACTATCGCATTCTTCAAACCAAAACCTTCTTTGGTTATAGCACAGAGTTATAGTCTTTTCAGATACAAATTGGCAACAATACTATATATAGTACGCCATATGAAACCGAGATAGCACGCACATCTTGTCCGAAATTTCGTATTTAATAGAATAATTGTGAACGTTGACCAAATATGTGATTTATGATTGGTTTTTTAATTTTTTCAAGTTACAAACAAAAAATAAGGTTTAAGTCAGTTTGGTTTAAACGAAGTTTTTATACTACATATTGCCCTGTATAACGCGGACCATTTGCTTCGAATAATTTATTTTGAATAAACCAGTTTGTTTTTTATAATTAAAATCATGTCTGGATTAAAAGGCCAGTCATCCAGTGTTTCCAATATACCTAGACTTTCAAGAGTTCCAGAAAGGTAACAGTTTTTAAAGTTATTTTCGTGGACAAATTGATATTTGTAGTTTTTTCAGACAATCAAATATCTCAAGGGCCACTTGTAACTGTTTTTTCTTTAGTATACTGTCAATTACGCTACTTTTATAACTATTGTTTACCGCTATTTGTTTTATAGTTATTATTCCCAAAGATTCACTACACCCTAAGACACACAAACATTCATTTTTTAATTCTATCTTTTGTTCTCGATTTATGTGTCGACGACATTTTATTACGTATGCTTACACTTACATGCAGTCTAAGCAAGTACCAAACACATACTGAATGCTTTTTATTAGTTCTGATGCAATACAATCATCCTCACATCGGCGCACATGGCGGGCACGGAAATTGGTCTGCTCTAGTTATTAGTTATTACTAAAGACGGCAGACTATGTGCCCCAGCAGTGGCGTTGCGTGGAGAGTTTAGCAGAATAACAGTGCGCTTACTTAAAAATAAATATATCGAATCCCTATACAAAACGTTAAGAAAAAACATAAATAACTTACCCAACATGTTTACATTGTTGCAAAAGAATGCGGATGTGCGCGATGAAAAAACTGCACCATAATATATATTTCTGTATTAGTCTCGGAAAGGTTCGTACGTAGCGACGTATATATATGTTTATATACAGAGAAGGATTGTTCGACGATGAGAGATGTTATATTTGCATAGTTAAAGCGCTCTTTGTATCTGTACAACGGATCTTCAGTATTAGTAAAAAGTTGCCCTAATTTTGTAAAATCTACATTTTTATCTAATACACTGTTAAATTTTTCACGGACACAATCACTTTTTTCATCTTCAAGGATATGCGGCACTAGTTTTACGTGGTCAATAATTGCTAATGAGTCCGATAAGGACAGCGCAGTGTTCTGTAAATTTTTTATTGCGTCCAGTATTGGAACGTAACTGTCGTAAATAATTTTTAAATTTGCTGCAACTTGAGGATTGTTAAATTGAACCTGGCTGAGCCGTATTGCAGCTGCTTCTTTGGCATCTAGTTGTAAAATCACTGATTTAATTTTTTCAAAATGTTTATAATAATAAAATGCTGCTTCTAACCAAGTACCCCATCGTATAAGAATTGGTTGCGGCGGCTCGGGTATATCAGGACACAGCGAATGAAATAGCCGAATCCGTTTCGGAGATTTAAGAAAAACCGCTTTCGTTTGTCCTATCAGTTGATCCACATCAGGATAAGTTGTACGTATAGTGTTTGTTACAAGGTGTAAAGCGTGAAGCAAACATGTGACATGCAACAGGTTTGGTTGAATCGTTTTGAGTAAGTTTGCCGTGGAACACATAACCTTGGCAGCATCGGTAACTAACATTAACACTTGCTTCGGTGAAATCTCAAATTTGTGTAGTGTTTCTATTAATACGAGGGAAAGTCATTAAATAAGTCACAAACTGCTGTAGGAAAGCTGAAAATAGGAGTTGTTTCCCTATTTGTCAATAGGTGTCACCACAATCCAGCTTTATAATTCTCAAGTGAAAGTTGGTGTGCGCGAACACAGGCAGTGTTAAAATAGCGACCGTGCTCGAATATTGTACTTTGGAAGAGCAACGTGCTATTGTGCGATTTTTCTGGGCAAAAGGACTTTCTGCAAAAGATATTAATAAGGAAATGTCTCCTGTTTACGGTGAAAAGTGTTTGTCGCGTAAAGCCGTATATAACTGGGTCGAGAAATTCTCTCAAGGACGCTCGAAAGTTGTTGACGATCAGCGAAGTGGCCGCCCCGTTCAGATTTCGACAGATGCAATACTTCGACGGGTGGAAGAGATGATTCGAACTGACAGGCGGGTAACAATAGACAGTATAGCAACTGCAATAGGGTGTTCTCATGGTTTAGCCTACGAACTGATGCACGATCGTTTGAATTTCCGAAAAGTTTGCGCACTGTGGGTACCTAGACAACTGACCGAGGAACACAGAAGAATTCGAATGGGCTTGTCCTTGCAACATCTCTCTCGATACACCGTGGAAGGGGAGAACATGCTTAACAGGATTGTTACTGGAGATGAGTCATGGGTGCACCACTACCAACCCGAAACAAAGCGTGCTTCAATGCAATGGAAACATCCTTCTTCGCCGTCAACAAAGAAATTTAAGGTTGTGCCCTTTGCTGGTAAGGTTATGCTTACCGTGTTCTGCGATTCTCAGGGAGTGCTCCTAGCCCATTTCCAGAACAGAAAAGAGAACGTGACTGCTGAATCATACTGTAGAGTTTTGTTGTTGCTTCGGGATGCAATTCGACGAAAACGTCCAGGCCTACTGACGAGAGGAATATTGCTGCATCACGATAATGCCAGGCCCCATTCGGCCCACTTGACCCAGGCGAGAATTGCGCCATTAGGGTGGGAACTTCTTGAACATCCGGCTTACAGTCCCGACCTGGCCCCAAGCGACTATCATCTGTTCGGTCCACTCAAAAAGCATCCTGGCGGCAAACATTTCGAGGGTGACAACGATGTTCAACAAGAGGTACGCACGTGGTTCAGACGCCAGCCCAAACACTTTTATGCAGCAGGCATTGGGGCATTGATAAAGCAATGGGATAAGTGTATTAATGTAGATGGAGACTTTGTTGAAAAATAAAACTTGTTTTTGGCTAACTATTTCTCTAATTATTTGTATAATACCTTTTTGTGACCTAATTACTGACTTTCCCCCGTACATCATATATCGCTCTGGCAGTACACCCTTGCATTCGTTTACAGGTTAGTAAATAAGGAGAAGAAGGTCCTTGCGGAGTCAGCGTCCGTACTAGAATGGCTAGGATGGACTGTTTTTTAATATCTGTAGTTTCGTCTATTGTTAACCACAGGAATTTTTTTTACCGTATTTTTCGTACAATTTACAATTCTCTCACGCACTGACCGTACGTAATTCCGTAGCGTACTTCTTGCTGGTAATTTCCACGTAGGATTGTATTTCTTCCAAAACTGACGAAACATTGGGTGTTCCACTTTCTGCATTGGTATATTGGTCGCAATTAACATCATTGTTAAATCACACACAAATTTATTATATGATCTGCGTCCACTATTATTCGATTTATGTTTGTCACTATTTATATGTCTTTGGCACTGACTTGCTTTCCAAGTTAATAAAGTTGTTTCACAAACTAAACATTTCACTACGGTACCGTCATATATTAAATCGGGAAACCGATGTAAAAATTTCTTTACTACGTTAGCATGCAACCGAGTCGATGCATTGTTTCTACGCACTCCCGACATTTTCAACACGATTGTGTTAACAATGTATTGCTTACAACGTCTCAACGGCAACTGAATTGATCGTCGTACGCCTCTACTCGATCCCTCCACATCACGCTACTGTTCGGGCACATAGTCTGCCGTCTTTAGTTATTACAGTTGCGCTTGCGGAGCGGTTTAAGTAGATTTTTAGCTGTCGACATTCACCTTAAACGAGCATTAATTTCTTTTTCAGCCGTCTAATTGCCAATCGATGGTATGCGTTTTTTTTTCGGGTGTTTCGGCTTGCTCAGAAATAATTTTCTTTAATACTTAAAAAAGTTGTTTTATCTTATTTTATTAATTAAGTTCCGCACTCACTATTTCAGAATTAATTTGTTACTTAATTGTGACGTTTCTTCACATTTATGAACAGGTAAATTCCAAATTATTATTACTATTATTCGGCTTTCATTTTAAAATATCTCAACTCAAGTGTAACTTTCTGCATTTAAAGATCTTCTTCTGATACGAGTAAGCTAGACGCTCGGTACGTTAATACTTTAACAAATTATAGTAATCCAATCAATGACCGATAACAAATGAAAATATGCACAGAAATGAATGATGTTTGTCAAAAAAATTAATTGACAGTTGAAATAAATGAACGCCGCGCTGTTTATGAGCAATCATCATCGTAAGATAAAATACGTAAGAATTATTTTATGTTTACTCCGTATCGTATCCTATTTATTGCATTAAATCAATATACATATCATATCTATCACGGTATTGCACACGTGCAGTCAGTAATAGTGATTCGAGCCAATTATATTTATGAAAGTTTAATTATAAAACTAATAACGATAAGCTTTATGTACGAATTTATTTGAAAATAACATTAACTATGCGTAATTGATATTGAATGTAAAACATTGCATTACGTACAATAATTTCAGAATATCCAGGGAGTATACCGTATACCAAATGGACCAGGGCAATTAGGGACATTGAAAAATGCTACGAAAAACTAAATTTATAAAGGGCCAAGGACAAGATTGTCCTGGCCCGGAAACGAAGACCTATTAAGAGGGATTTTTCAATTAGGACTTTTTCCTGTGCCAAATTTTTGTCCATCGACTATCTATATAGATCTTGAGGTGTTTTAGTGTGCCTAAAAATTATGATCAGTTACAGAATTTCAGCGACTTTCTCACTGAACTTTCGACTAATTCTGCATATGTCCAATTGGTCCTTGATCCAGGAATAAAAAGCCATTTTTGGTGTGGTTTAAAAACACAGGGTTTTTCAAGGGAGTTTAATAAGATTTTACGCATTTTTCAATGTGACCCATTGCCCTGATCCAGGGTCCTTAAGCAGCATGTTTATTTAGTATACTACTATCCGGTAACATTGACATCATCTCCTGGCGGATTTTTTTACTTTATCATAGACTTCTGGGAAAGCCGACTTGCAGTCTAGTTTCTCGCGCAATTTATCGTACAGAGTATGATCGAACATTTTTCGAAACTCCTCCCTAGTCATATATGTGTCGGCGTATAACATTTGGAATCTGAAAAAAGAATGTACGTTAAAGTACAGAACATGAACGAACACACGTGTACACGCGCATGTGCACACGCGTGCAACACGTGCACATTAACACGTTGTGCTTAGCGAAATTTCTATAATCTGACCGCAAAATGTGCACTGGCCTTAATAATTACTCACTTATTGTTAGAGTAAAGTAACCACCATCCGCGAATATCTCATAATCTTGAATTTGTCAATTTAAATGTAGAAGTTCATCGAAAAACTAGCTAGCAAAATATTGTTTGTGTGATCGCTTCCGATTAAGGTTGAATTAAATTAAAAATAACGATAGAAACACAAGTACGCGTTCGTTTCTTAAAATAGCTGAGTTTAGAAGAACTGGTTTCTAAAAATGTTTTTAGAAACCAGTTCTACGCGACGAAACTGAGAGATGAGAATATGAATTGCGTAAAAGTTTACAAGTAAGTTGAATACTAGTGTCGTGAAAAAATAGTATTATCTCGTGAAGAATTTTGAATGATTTTGTACAATTTTCTATGCGGGCGAACTCAACAACATCACGCAGTGACCGTCTTCATCTAATTGTTGATAAGAAAGCACCATCAAATGGCACTGTTTACAGTTTACAGCTAGTCTGCATAATTCCAAGGATGCACGTAGAAATCCTAGTGATGAATTTCGCAAGGGCCTGTCCATCGACCATCAGCGTGTGTGGTTGCAACAAATACCGACGCCGTAAGAGAAATAATGACATAGATCGACATGTAACATAACAAACAAATACATGAGATCTTGAATGAATATGTTGCTGTGAAAAACTTTGTCTTACAAGGCCCTTGGATTCCATAGAATATGTTCGAGGCTCAAAAAAGGGCTCGTCCCAAATAGGGTAAAGAAATGCTTAAGAAATTTCAACTGGTGTTGAAACAACTTTGATTTATATCCGCGAGCCCGGAACTAAACGTGAAGCGGCTATTCCAACCAAGATTGGACTACATCAACAAAAATTGTTCGTTTTCACGGAGCTTCCAAAGAAAAAAGGATGGGTGAATTTCTCTCAATAACTTGTCATCGTCATACAACCACTGTCGCTTTGGAGGATCGAAAGACTGCTAACGCTAATTAAACTCCACCGATTTGTTTAACCGTCTAAAAGTCATTAACTAAATGCCAAAAAGCCAACCGAAAGTTTCATATCATCCTTCAATCATGGTAACGCTAGTTCGCATTCAGCCGGTCAAACAATCTATTATATTTGAAGGCAATAAACGTGGATATAATGTATCGTTGTCCACCATATCTAAGTCTATATAGTCTTGATTTAACACTCTGTAATTTCATCCTGTTCCCGCTCGTCAGAAATAAAATGTATGGGGGCATTCTTTGACGACAAAAAAAATACCTAGTTGACGCGTTTACATGGTGTGTTTCTAAGATACACACTTCAGAGTGAAAAATATATATTTCCAGAATTGATTTAATCTCACGCAAAAATGCGTAGACCTTAAAGGCAATTACTTTGTAAAACAATTAATCTATTTATATAGTCTAATTTCTGTTTTTTCACCTTTTTTTAAACAACTTTTCGGCACATTTAGACTCATTTTATATATATATTTAAAAATACGACTGCATCTCTAATACTCGTAATGAACATACATAATTTTAGATACACTTAGAAACTGATCTGAACTAGAGACAATTCCCAACTATAGGAAATTTATACCGCGGAAGTCTGCGAAAAAAACTAGTATTGTTTTCTTATGTCTAGAAATGCACAAATTGATGTGGAATTATAGAAACTTGGCTATCTTTATATTTTTGCACATATCACATACCCGTTAACATCTGTAATAAATTTCTCTAGAATCCTAGTACTACTGCGAGGATGAAAATTAGTTGCTTTAGGAACACCGTAAAGGCCAATGTCCACATACATCACATCTGTGCTAGATGAAGGATGCACCATGCCTGGATTGTTTGGCAGCAAGAAGGGACATAACCATATTGGGTAGACCTTCAAATGTCCATTTTTATGATAATGATAATATTATTTTTATTATTATTATGATACACGTTAGCAATCTCATATTGTGTTTTGATAGTAGTAATTAAAGAAATTTTTCACTCGGAAATTTGCTGTGCTCAAGATGATAAAATACTCGTGTACACCTGTATTGACGTGTATAAAACGTGACAATCTATTGATTTTCACGTTATTTACGTCTAACGAGAGAAGTGTGTGTGTGTTTTGATAAATTAAAACTTTAAATATAAATTGTATGTTATTGCTAATCTCATAAAATTCGTATATCTACAGACTCTTTATGGCAAAGACTTTATCATTTTTATTTAAACACGAATATGTTCTTACGTTAAATTCTCTTTCAAATACTTCGACGCTTTCCTTCAGGTCTGCAATGGGTACCAACATGTCTTGAATAACATGATTATTTTCGTATAAACGCCTTATGGTTTCGCCCTGTGTTAGTTTAAGCAGTGAAACTTTTGGTGGTACAATCCAGCCGAAAAAAAATCGAAATAAAATATTATTACCAAACGGAATTATGTCCTGAAAAATATCGAATGAAAGAGAAAAGATCATTTATATAGAGGTACATGGATACGTACGTACACTACAGTTCACAAAGTATTTCTTTGCAGTATCATGGCATAAGAATACCTTAAAATGACTAACGTGTGTAGATTACAGCGCGTATTTATGTGTGTGAGAAAGAGATAAAGCACAATTTGTGGTTCGCACTTTGAGCAGTACGAACTGGAAAGAAATACTTTATCGACTGTATGTATATAAATACCGGTAGGTACAAACTATTTCACAAAATGAATACACATCTAATAATGAAGGATGAATATGTGAACCCAAATGAAGCCCCAGGTGTTCCAAGGAAACTTTAAAATGCCTATACCTGATATAAGTAACATAATGCGCCTGTTGAAAGGCAGACGAAAGCAGAGGCGATGCTAATCCAAATGCAAGTAACCCATGCATCACAAGAGATCGCTATCGCAATACGATCAAATCAACAGAGACCGGACACATCGGGTTGAAATGACGTCGTCATTACGACGGACGATATAAATAGTCTACAACATCTGTAAGTACATCACGCAGTAAGTACACGCAGTTATTGAATGCACTATTCATCAGGCTAGCGCGCACATCTGTTTTCATCGATAATTGCGACGTTTTTTGTTGGATATTTACAGTTAAATTTTTGTTTTCATGGGCGTAGATAGAAGCGTGTGGAGTTTTAATAATTTAGTCTATTTAGATTATATTTCGTAAGATAAGCAAAGTACTGTGAGTTAGTTTCTTGTTTTCATAGTTTTAACTGTTAATTACATCGTAATTTTTGTGATAGATCTTGTTTAATATCGTTTGATTGAATCTACTTCTCCCAATTATTTCGACGTAAGTGTGGATTGAATTTCGTTCAGTTTCAATAACTTACGCATACATTTTTAGTTTTCATTTATTTAGATCTAGAGCATTGTTTAAGTTACTTTTTCAGATATGATATGGAAGAACGTCGAGAACGGCATCGTAAAACAATGGCGAGTTGGATTGACGGTCATACTGATTGTATGTCCATTGTCAGTGATTCCGAAATTTATTGCAAAATCTGTAAAATATCGTTAAAAAATTCCATGAAATCGCACGTACAACGTCACTTAGCATCGCAACCACATGCACAGAAATTGGAACCGTTGGAATCTGATAATTTTAACGAAGAACTCTGTGAAACTTTTATGGCGGCTAATATTTCATTAAATATACTTAACAATCCCACTTTAAAAATATTTCTCCAAGAAGATACTGGTCGAAATGTTCCTGATGAATCCACCTTACGCAAATATTATGTTTCTAAGTGCTACACGAAAGCAGTAGAACGCATTAGAAGCCATCTTTTAAATCAGTACCTCAGGATAAGTGCCGACGAAACTGTCGATATATTAGGACGCTGTGTGGTAAATGTTGTAGCTGGTGTACTGCATCCAACTATTCCATATAACGCATATGTAATAGCAACAAAAGTTATAAAAACAGTTGATGCGGAAACAGTTGCTAAAACCATTAACGAGAATATTCAAAAAATACTTCATTCGGACGACAGGTATAAAGAAAAAGTACTTTTATTTGTAAGTGACAGTGACAGTATGTTAAAAACAGGCAGACTAGTAAAGGAAACATATCCTATATGCTGCATATTACTTGTGTAGCACATGCTCTCCACAGAATCTGTGAATATATCAGAGACACCTTTCCAGAAGTTGATAGTCTTGTATCCGCTTTTAAAAAAGTTTTCAGAAAAGCACCATTGAGAGTAGCTCTTTACAGGGAAAAACTGCCATCTTCGTCACTGCCTCCCTCTCCAGTAATAACTAGATGGGGGACATGGTTGAAAGCTACTAGTTTTTATGCAGAGAATTTCGATAGTTTACAAAATTTCGTTGCATGTTTAAATGACGATGCTCGGAGTATTTCTGAGTGCAAGGAACTAACACAAATTCCACATTTAAAAAATCAGTTGTACTTTCTTCAGGAACACTTTGGAAATTTGCCAAAACTAATCACTTACTTTGAGAATCGAAATCTCAAATTAAATGATGGTTTAACGACATTAGATGTGGCTATTAATAATTTGAAAAGTATTCCAAGTGACTTCGAACACATCAAGTTTTTTTTATCACAGAAAGCAGCACAACACCATGTGATTTTAACTTAGTTACTTAACTTACTTGTAATTCCCAAAATATAGATCTCGTATGCCTATGATAATAATCTCTAAGTGGTATATAGTCCGTTTTGACACACTTTTCTTTTAAAATATTTTCAACATATTTGAAAAACCATGGCTTGTACCATCTGCCTATCGCATTAACCTATGAAAGTCCTATATTTAGATTTTGGAAAAGTAATTTTGTAATATATTCACCTTATCTTCTTCAATATAATCTGTCATAACGCCGCTCATTAAAACAGCCTCATGTTTATTGAACATAAGGAGTTCCACGAATTCATTTCTTGCATCGTTAATAGCTTTCGCAAATTCGTTATAAATATCATCATTGATTAGAGGAATATAATTTAATCGAATATATTTCTTTGCTGGTATGAGTTGAATTTCTACAGCCGTCAATATACCTAGAGTGCCGTAAGACCACGGCACAGAATAATACAAGTCCGAGTTTTCTTCTTTCGAACAATTAATTACACTACCATCGGATAATACTAACTCATATGACACGCAAGTATGTTGGAATAAACCGTATTTATGTGAACTGGATTCAATACCCGTGCCCATAACTAAACCACCAACTGTTAAATCGTCAAGTTCTGGTACGACCGGTATCGTCCACCCCAAATGATTAATCGTTTTTGTTAACTGTCCCATTGTAACCAACGGTTCAACTTTGATAGTCTACGAAAGATGATATCTAAATCAGTTGAATAGAATATACCTCCGAATTACAGAATTTCGAAATATCGAGGTGTTACTTGCTATTAATTCTGTCAAAAAGTTAGCCTTATGTTAGTTTTTTAGTAAATATCTGGTCATTCGAAAAGTTCGTAACAATTTTGTACACAGAATTTCAAGGACGGATTGAACAATTTGTTAACACGCACATCACTTTTTTAATCACTTTTTAATCATCAGTTGGAAAGTTTTGTTCGAAATACATTTTACGCACCCCTGAATTATTAAGGGAATTAAGTAAAGAGGGTTAATGGTAATCAGAGAACGCGATGCTTGCGAAATATGGCGGCGTGTGACAAAACATCCCAACCTAATGTCTAAAAAAAAACAATTGCTAAAACCCGGTCATTTTTTATCAATCACCACTTTTAGTCGGTCGAATTACTCACAATTGCTCAATTAATGATTTCGTTAGACCCAAGCAGCTGATAATAGAGAATCCCTTCCAGATCCAAGCACACGCAAGGCCTGATCTTCTTTGGATGTGGATCAGTCTTCAAAGATGCTAATTGGAATCGCTTTTCAGACGCCACGATCAATGCGCGTTCAATGTCATCGTAAAGTACATATTGTAATGTACTTGTCTTTTCGGGTTCTTAAATAAAACTAACGGTAACGTAGTCCCACACTATATTAATAATAAAAACGAATAACAATAGAAAACTAATTACTAACAATAAGCACATTTATGTTTTTTTTATTTATGTAAGTTCACTCGGCGATAATTTGGTATCGAATGAATCTCTCCCTCCATTTCCAGTCTTCTTATAGTCTATAGATCTTCGAGAATATCTCCGAAGTTCGTCGGACTTTCTAGAGACGGTGGTATGTTCGCGCATGTGAGTCATCGTTAGACTGTTCGCGAATATTGTGGATAAATCACATCACAATATATTGAAATGCCATCGATTTAATTCTTTTCTGTTAAAGCACCAGGAATCCGAACGTCGCATTAATCGACGTATTCAAGCTTCTTCACATGGACAAATATGATACTATTAATATTTTTAATATGTATCCTACATGTGCTGCTTGTTTTCAATTAAAGCCTTTAGTTGATCTTAAATAATGGTGGAAGATCTTCTTGACTACGCGGTTTTCAAGACAGAAATTACCAACTCTGTGTTTGGGAATAGTTGATTCTGATACGGCACCACCGCAAACACTACGTATTTGCACTTTATTTTCTTCACACTCTCGAATGTATTAGTACGAACTTTCCGAACGACCTAATATTTTGGTCTATTTTTGTATATGTTACTTTGAGTTTTAGTATTATTATTATTGTGATTGTTATTATTATTGTTATTATTATTATTAATGTTAGTGTGTCAGACTGTTCTTTTTTAAAATCAGGATCCGTATGTTACCGAAATACCGAGACGATAACATAAAGGCTGTGTTTGGAAGCTAGAATCGTAAATCCAAAATATTTTTCCGGTCCTGGTTAGAACTACAATTTGTGCAAGAAAATACTAAGAGCAGAATCGTATTAAATAATTAATATTTGAATTAGAAAACGGTAGAAAACATTTGCAACGTATTGAAGTTAATATTTTAACTTCAAAACTTAAACAGTATTTTATACTTTTAGAATTGTAGTTGCAATTGTAATGTTTTGGGAGATCTACGTACCCTCTTATTGATATCTATTTCTAATATGTCTATAAGATTTACTTGTACTTTATAAAACGTGTTTTTATAAAGAGGTCTTCTAAACGAAGTGGTTTGCCAACCCGGCCTTGCGGTGCAAATTTTCGTTTTTTTACCATCTTTCGACCAGTTTCTCACCTAAAAATGAAAACTCGAAATTGTGTATAACATATTCAAAAACTCACCTGATTTTGAACGTGCCTAACTTTAAACGCATGCTGTTTCGGAGCACTGTTCAATGTAAAAACGATATAGTTCCTAAAATAATACCAAATGTCGTAAAAGAACGACATAGGCAGCAGAAAAAAACATACGAAAACCCATCTGTAATTGATTAAAATATACTCTACTAATCCTTCTGGCTTTTGAGACATGATTTCTAAAGTATCCAAAAGAATGTGTTTAAGAAACTATGCGTGAGTGTGTAATATGCATTGATTTTATCAGCTGCTCAGTTTAAAGTGCCTCAGCCAAGGTCAGATACTAAAAACGCTTCTAAAATTGAAATATATAACTCCTATCCATCTATCAAATACTTTATACAAGATAAGGGACGTAATCTGCATTCATGATTTTTCGATGTGATTTATTAAAATATGAATTAATTTAAAAATGAAAGCGACCTAGAACGACCTATGTTAATTAAGCATTTTGTGAAATTTTCCAGTCCGTGAAGATTACTTTAACGTATACCTAGTTGCCAAGCGTTTTTGTTTGAAATTGTGTGACATGTTAGTGATTAGAACATCTAGCGATTTAATGTGGTATTAGATTATCCATTACTATTACTAAATCGTGTGCACATATGCATAATACTACTAAATCTACGATTACTATTGATTACCTACATACCGTGTGCATACGTATAATATCTGTGCAATTGAAATCGGACAACAGTGATTGTCACGGTTGGTTTATAAAAGGGATAAAGATCTTAGACGTTGAAAATAACCTTAAAAAAAGAACCTTTTTAGAAATGGTCCACATTAACAGAGACACAAATAACATAAATTATAGATCTGATACTAATGGACTAAGTATAATTTATTTTAATATACCGGGTTTGACGGTTAGTTGACCATCTTAAAATTGTTTTGTTATTTGGTCCATATATTGTTAAATTTATATTGCATTATCTTTTTTATTTTTGATGTTTTAACTTTTACATATACATGTTTTTTAAAGGTTTTAAAGGCTTATTTCTATAGTTACTTTAAGTTTTAAATCTAATCATTTTTATTTTTTATTGTACGTCAATTTTATTATTTTTCAACTCTACATTTTGTAA